>CM076575.1:955901691-956335363 GCA_034641835.2 Pinus albicaulis
AGAGCCTCATAGTTTGCAATATTGTTTGTACATTTGAAGTGTAGTTTTTAGGCGTGGCTCTCTATGTAGTCACTCTCTGTGTTATGTACCCACACTCCTGCTCCTGCAGTTCTCTTGGTACATGACCCATCGAAATTCATTTCCCACAGGGGATCATTTTTCTCTTTATCATCGTTTCCTTCCCCAACGTAGGTTTCACTGGTCTGTTGTGTCACAGGTTCTGCATTGTGTTGTGGAAGTTTCCGCTCCTCGTGTGGTATATGAGTTTGTGAGGGATGACTAACCGGCTGATCACATTCAATTTCTTGTTTGGTCTGAATTTCTATCTCAGTGCACTGTCTAAGGTTTTCTTCTTCGTTCTCTTCAAATTCCAGGGTGGTCATTATGTTAAAATCTGTGGTCTCAACCCCTTTGTTTATATCTATGTTTTCTAATTCCGGCTCTCCCGAGGACTCATCGTTGCAAAAGATAAAGGAGTCCAGATCTGTGTGTACAGAATACAGGGGAGAATTTTCAGGCTTTTCAAGGCTACTAACCAGGAATTTCATTTGTGCCTCCTTCTACAGTCTTCTAAGTTGGCTAAAAACAGGGATTGTGGCATATGCCCCATCCATCTGCATGGTACCCTGCAGCTTGGCTCCCCAAGACCTTGACAGTAGCATACCATACTTAGGTGGCACATCAGCCACTACAACATCCATGACCATACATTTTGCTGGAATCTGGGTAAGGCTTACACACAGGTCTTTGATTAGGCCCAGACATTTTACTCTGCTAGAGTCAAAAGAATATAGGTATTTATAGGGATGGGTTATCTCTAGGCCTAATCTTTCCATAAATATCTTAGGCATCAGGTTGTGTGAGGCCCTAGAGTCATGCATTGCATTGTGAAGGATCTTATCATGGATATTAAGACTGATATAAAAAGGGGGAACTACCCCTTCCTGAAACTTTCCTTCTGTCTTTGGACCAAACAGTAGGGTTGGTTGATCATCACTCAGATTGACCGTATCGTTGTTTTCCTCAAGCTTTAGAGCTTTTAAAATTTTTCCTTTATATACATCCTGAGTGGCCAGCTCAGAGAGTGGGACAGAGATTTTAAATTTTCACAATATCACTCTCCAAATTGAAAGTGGACTGACTCTTTGGAATGTTCAACTCTGTTTTATTGGCCACCACTTTGGTGGCAGCATCAGTGGACGGATTCTCCCTATGTACAGGATTAGGGACAATTTTATCAGGAGTACTAACTGCAGTGCTAGTGCTGCTAGTTGGTTGGCTTTGTTTCTCACTATTTTGGTTTTCCTTTTCTTTGTTCTTCCCATAACTCCCAGTTGCTGATTTGTTACCTTAAACAATCACTTTAGAAGGTTTCTCAGGTCTTTTCTTGATGGTAATCTTAGAAGCTTTTGGTTTGGAAGTGTCTAGGCCTTTCTTGCTCCTAAGTTCATACTTTTCTCTGACCCGCATGATGGCATCTTCAAATCCAAGTCTGTAATCTTTAGATTCTAATCTTTCCTCATCCCAACATGAGGATGAGGGATGATCTTCCTCTACATAGAAATTGTGGATTGAATCTTCTGTTTCAAACATGTTTATTATGTTCCCTTCAAACTCTTCTATGATTCCCTCATCCTCATCAAGAAATTTCTCTTGAAATGGGGGAATAACTTGTTGATCCGACTCTCTTTGTCTGTTGGGAGTGGTGTTGTTTCTTTTAAAGTTCTGGTGCTGGTTATGATTTTGGTTTCTGTTTTGATTGCTAACTGTGACAACCATTTTTTCCATCATTTGCTGTAGTTTTTCCACGTTTTTAGATAAACAGTCATAATTGGGGTCAAATGTGGAAGCTACATTGTCTTCTCTATATGTCACCCTTTTTTCAGCTCTCAATCTCGCCTTTTTCTCAATCAAATTTGCCTCTACACTCACTGCTCCTCTTTGCATGTCTTCCAGAGTGTTGTAATCTCTCTCCCTAAGCTAGTAGGCCATATCAGCATCAAATCCTTCAGGGTATTTCACTAAAGCCATACCTTGGGAAGGTTTCATGCGTGGAGGGAGAGCGTTATATACGATGTTAAGCCTTGTAGAGTAGTCATGGACACTCTCTCCTATGTTTCTCTTAAGATTCTTGTATTCTGCTAGGATTTGGAGAGGGTTGGCCTTAACTTCCCATTTTTTTATGAAGGTCTGATATAAAGCAGGAAGATCTTGGATACTATTAGGAGGTAGGCTTTTGAACCATTTCTTCACATCACCTCCTAAGCTCTGGGAAAAGATTCTCATTTTGACAGTATCATCATCTATCTCCATGTAGTCAAAAGAATCTTCCATCCTGTCTACATGGTGCTGAGCTGTGGTAGACTCTTTGGCAGTGAAATGTGGGATCTTTGATTGATAATCACTGGGTAAAGGTACTAGAGGCTGAGGTAAAACCAAAGGTGCATACCAGGCTGCCATAATGATGTTCTGATGGGGTAAAGAGT
This sequence comes from Pinus albicaulis, assembly GCA_034641835.2. Lineage (NCBI taxonomy): Eukaryota > Viridiplantae > Streptophyta > Pinopsida > Pinales > Pinaceae > Pinus > Pinus albicaulis. The sequence continues at coordinate 955,904,178 of CM076575.1, forward strand.
TAACTTGAGCAGCTGGTATATGGATGAAAGGGATATTATGAATAGCATAAGACTGTTGAGTAGATTTAAGGTGGAAGAGCCCCAAGTTTTAAATGAAGTGAATATCAAGAGGTGTAGATGGAGGGGTTCCTCTGTCCCTAATGTGTTGACTACTATGAGAAGGTGAACCGGGAAGCTTAAGGTCTAGCTGGTCTAGAACACTGAATGACCTAGTTCTTAGTAAACTGTTTTGAGTGCCTAGGTCAAAAAATGGGTCTGATAGAGCTGCAAAGTTTTCTGCTGTAGAGTTAGCTCTATAGATGTGGTTAGAAATAGTTGGTCTTATAGGTGCAGGAGATCTCTTGAGGATGCTCTCAGGGTTATCAACTATTTCAGGTGGGTTTGGGTTGGGATAAGCTCTTGTGTGAATGGTTCTTGAAGCCAGAATGTTGTTTTCAACAAATGAGCTTAACCCTGATTGTTACTTTCTATTGTGGTTGATGTCGTTAAGGGGGCTGGTCTCCTAGTAGAGTCTTATGTGAAACCAAGATAATCAACAGGCCTACTGATCACCAGTGGAGTATTTAATCTTTAAGGAACTATGGAGTCGCCGGGTGGAGGGTTTAGAATGCTTCTGGGGGTACACTGTCCACCACAGTGCCTATGAGATATCCCTTTTCAAGGATATCTTCAAAACACATCAAACTCTAACCAGAGATTGACTGGGAGGGATTTTACCAGATATGTCACCTCTAAAAGAGTGTGAGATCTAGAGGCTACCTGGCCCTTTCCAAACTCTGTCTAAGAGTGTGGGAGAAACAAAAAAAATGGTGTAGAGCGTGAATTGCAAATGGAAGTGTTTTACTACCAACCTGACCAGAGTTTCTAGGTCTTCTGAGGCTCTTGTGATGTATTAGGATGGAAAATACTTAGAATTTCCCCAGTGGAGTCGCCATTATGTTGGTGACGATAATGGGAAATAGACCAATTGTTTGCAGCTATAGACTCTCAGATTTTATCCCCAGTGGAGTCGCCATTATGTTGGTGATGACAATGGGACACAGACCAATGTTATCAGTGATAGACTCTTAGATTTTCCTCAGTGGAGTCCCTAGTATGTTGGGGTTCCCATGTTTTGGCAAGGTTGGCAATACCAAAATATGAGACAACATCAAACCACTTTCAGACCTCAGGATCTAGCCCTCCTGGGTCCAGAGAGGGATCTCTCTATGATTGTCAAAGGTATATGTCTTGGAAGTTCAAAGGTTAAGATATTAGGCTAGTTATAAGGCTTGGAGTTTTTTTTTATTGTTTTTTTGGTTGTTGGGAATTAGGAAGGAAGGGTGCAGTATAAGACAAGGCTGAGTGAAGAGGATTCTAGGCAAAGGAGAGATAATCCAAGGAACACTCAAGACCATTGGGCAATGGAGTTAGGAAAGGATTTGCTTGCTAATCAATATGTAGGATTTCAATTGGGCTAGTCATCTAAAGCATTGGATCTTTAAAGATGATGGTGTGGAATGAAAGGTAAGAGGGAAGGTGAAAACAAGGAAACATTAAATATTTAGAACACAAAGTTGAAATCCTGAGATCAGAGAGAGACTTTGAACTCTCAATGCTTCGGTCCCCAGCTTAGGGGAACTTAGAAAGGCTTAATTAACTGAAAAGGATCCTAGTGAAATAGAGACAAAGTTCTAGACCTCCCAAGGTTCCCAATTCATTCAATTAAGTCCTAACAAGAACATCTAAAATCAGATTTCATTAATTCATACATGAGCTAGCGATATATCTAACGACTACACTGGTTAAATCAATTGAAATCAAACCTCAGATACACAGATAGTAGAAAAAACATTAAAGTTAGGGAGAGTAGAGACATAGGGTACCTAATAAGGGTAAATTCTATGCCAGATTTCTGATGCATGCCAGAAAAAATGTAATGAAATGAAGTGAAACACAGAGACTGGAAAACATCACCAGCTTCTTTAAATCAGGATCCAAAGAAATGTGCTTGTCTTATAAAAAAGAAACACCAGTCAAGTACAACATTGCCAATAGCTTGATATTCAGTTTGAAAACATCTTCCTCAGCCTATCTCACAACTTTACACAGAGAACATGTCTCAAAGAACAGCTTGCAATTCTCAGATAGCCGATCAACAACCCTTACAATGAGTTCCTTCATGAATTTTATAGCTGAAGAGAGTAGGAGGCAGAAAACAAATAGAGCAAAAAAATCAGGAAAGAGGGTAAAGGAGTTATTCTATTTTTAAAGTCTGGCACATTTATCGGTACTCTTTGGATGAAAGAGTGGTCTTTGTCAGGCTTCCATTTACTCAAGGTATGTCTCTGATGTACTTTGGTTGCGGTACTCTGCAGTACTCTGGTGAATAAACAAAAAGGCAGATAAATGACTTTGAGGTCTGCCATGCTGCATAACAAATGCTTTGGTAGCATAGGACTGTTCTGTCAGGGTGGAAATCTTCTAAGGAACACGGTAAATAACGGGAACAATATGGGCGCTTGGTCCTTTAGAGAAAGAACAATCTGCTGATGTGAAGCCCTGATAGTATTGTTTTTTGTGCGCTGGGCCTTCCGTGTGATCCATGATGTCTTTGATTTGGTGCTCTGCCTTCATATCATTGGATTAAGGCTCAAAATCTTCAATGACAGGCCCTAAACACTCTGTTTTCCCACTGATACTCTTTGCCACTTCCATGTTTTCCTTTGACTGCGAAATATGTGCTTTAATGGCTCTGGGAAGATTTTACAGAGTTTAAACTCTGTTCCTTTAATGCGAGCCCTGTCATAACGTCTTCTCAGACCTTTCTTCATGATTTCGGCTTTTGAAAATGGTCCTTTCTTGTATCTACATCATTGTAACGAGACTAACTCATGGCGGTTTTTTCCACCTATAACCTTGCAAAAGACGCAAACACGTTAAGAAAACTATGCACGGGGAGGGTGGATGCAGCGGGAACAATGAAATTGGTCGTGCGGTCTTGTAAAATGGTGGAACAATGCGGGGTGATGGCGAAAAACGTAGAGAAACCATGGAGGATGATGCAGTGAAGGTAAGTGGTCTGCGACAAGTTTAAATGAAAATAATCGAAATTTGACCTTTGAATGAAATATAAGGAGGATGGAGGAAAACACAAAAAATACGTGGAATGGTGACGTGGTGGGACCGGTTGATGGTGGGGCATGTGGATTAATACGGACACGTACGATCTCGGGAGGAGATCGACGGTTGAGGAAGCAGGTCAAAGAGCGGCAGAGATGGTGGGCGAGGTATATACGCCTTGGACTAATTTCGTGCGGCTTCATGGCACGATGACCATTGGATGGGGCTGCTCTAGATCGAGACGAGCGTGCGTGCATATCGCGTGGGGCCAAGCGTCGAACTTTAACGCGCGATGGGGGGGTAGTTTTCAAACAGTGCTCGGGACACGCGCCACGTGATGAATGGAATCACTGTGAAATGGAAAAAACCGCTCAACCTCCAAACGCGGTGCGATGGATACCACTCGTTTCTAAACAGTGCACGACGCGGGGACCACAGGGGCGAACGGACTACCGAGCGTTGATCAGCGGGTTAAATGGACGGTTGTGATGTGATTGGAGGGGTGGAAAGGGAAAAGGCTACGGATGCTATGGAATTTATGAAGATCATCCGATCGGTACAGATCGGCGGTAGAAAAAGCTCCTGATATATATTTGCGATAAGTGCCTTTCACCCTGGCGCCTGGTCTTGGTGCTAGGTCCCGTGGGGGGAAAAGTTAAGGGGCTGGCCGAAAGGGGCTGGACCTTAATATAAGGTGGAAAGTGGGTTTTTGGGCCCCTTTAACGCTTTTTAAGGCTACGGAAGGGGAATTAGACCAAACAAGGGGTATGGGTAGGATTTAGAGGGTAAGAGGGGAAAAAAGGGTTAAAATGGGGCATTTTGCAGGGATAAAAGGGGCAAATGTAGGCCTTTTGGAGCACAATTTCTTGCAATCAGTGAGACTTTTTGGATGGAAATAGCAGAGGAGATTTTATCAAAGGACACAAGGCACAAGAAGACTTCAAGGATGATGTGTTTTCAGAGGAAATGCATTCCTTGAAGGCTCAAAAACATTTTAGCCCCCTGTTTGCTTGTCAAAAATTTATAGGGGCTAACACTCAGCATAGCTAGATTCTCACTGCCACAGACTATTTCACTAAGTGGATAGAAGCCATACCTTGTAGGCAGGCCAATGATTCAGTTATTATAAAATTCATGGAGAATAACATTCTCTCCAGATTTGGCTGTCCTACTAAGATCATCACTGATAATGCAGTAGCATTTGGATCAAAGAAGATGGTTGAATTCTTCCACAGATATCAAATAAAATTGGGGCAATCCATGGCCTATTACCCTCAAGGTAATGGACTTTCAGAATCCTCAAACAAGAGTTTAGTGAACATAATCAAGAAATTGTTGGAGGACAACAAAAATTCTTGGCACACAAAGCTAGTTCATGCACTTTGGGCTAACAGATTGACTTTGAATAAATATATTGGCATGTCACATTTTCAGCATGTGTATGGTACTGATGCAATATTTCCAAACAACCTTGGTGTACCAGTGATGAAGTTTATTCAAGAATTGCAAACTGAAGATAATGACATGATCAGAAGAATAAATCAAACCAGTCATCTTCAGCAAACCAGAGAGGAGGTTTATAACAAAGCATTATAGAAGCAGGACAGCATTAAAAAGCTTTTTGACAGAAGAAAAAAGGCCAGCAATTTCAATATTGGGGAAAAAGTTTTGAAATGGGACTCAAGGAGGGAAGACAAGGGCAAGCATGGAAAATTTGACAATTTATGGCTTGGCCCTTACTCTATCCATTCAGCTGCTGGTAACAATGCATTTTTCTTGCAGGAGTTGAATGGAGCAGAATTGTTTGGGGGTCCTGTCAATGGCAGGATGCTTAAGCATTACTTATCTTGATCCATGTTATGTTCCGAAAGCCTTTTTATCTTTTTTATCATTATAAATACTCCACCCGTCATTGCATTCAAAGTTATAAAAAAATCAAAAATACAAAAACAAAGAAAAGAAAGAAAAGAGGGAAGATTGTGAAAACAAGAAAGGTATAGCCCCATACCAAAAAAGAGAAACAAATCTAAAAGTGTGCAAGCTCAAATGCCACTCCTAAAGAACACACTTCTAGTTAGTCAAATAGCTTAATCTTGACTAATTAGCCTTAAATTTTCTACTAATAGGATAGTGAATTTGATGTGCCAAACTGTTTAATCTTGGCTTATCAGTAGATAGTTTAGGATAGAAATTAAAGGTTCAAACATCCTCAAAATCTGAACCTGAGTTTCCAAGCGAAAAAATGACTCAATTCTGTTTCAAATTCTGAGTCAAAGAAGATGCAAATCTGGTTCCAATTAGCTAAAAATCTGAACCAGTTGATGAAGGAAAGACAACTCAAAACAAAAGTCAAAATAAAGCTGTAAAAAAAGAGAAGGCAGTGCTTTGAAATTTCAGATCTTAAGCCTTCCATTTTGTTTTAAAATTTTGTGCAAAATAAGATCTATGTGCAGCTTGTTTTTTATGCCATTGATTAACAACAACTTAGACTGTTCAATCCTGACTTGTATGCTTTTAAATTTCTGTTGTAGAATGTAGAGAATATAAATTTGTTGGATAGTTTAATCCCAACAGAATGTAGATTAGGTAGAGAATCATATGGGCTCAACTGTTTAATCTAAGTCCATAGGGAAATAAGGAGTAGAAATAGATTAGATTTCCTGCTTTCAAAAGAATAAAATGTTGTGAAAGAGTTTGCCAATCCAAGTGCACTCTAAAGAAGAAAAAATGTTAGATCAGTAGGAATGGGTAGGTAGAAAGCTTGTTGATGAAAGATCCATTGTTTTTATCGTTGCTAATATGTTTTTAGAGCAAGATCATCCTAGCAAAGGAAGGGCAGCCCAATGGATGAGGCACAGGTCAGCCTCCCAGAGAATGCATGTTTGAAGTTCTTGATGCCTTCAAGAAGGCACCATCCCCAAGTGGAGCCACTGTTAGCCAGCTATAAAATTTGTTATATCAAATGCTGGCTAAAACATTTTTGGAGTCTTCAAGAAACAAGTTTTATTAATAAAAGATGTTATCTCTTGAAGATTCTTGAAGGCTTCATGCCTCTGTGCAAATCTTCACTGCCATGCCCATTTTACACTCAGAAACTCCACTAATTTCCAAGAGAAAATACTGCTGCAAAAACCATCTTCCCCCTTCCTTCCACCACAAAACTAACCTGCATTTTTTACCCCTTTCACCCCCCATAAATTCCTCTATTTTCATGATTCCCCTTCTTCCGTTCATGAAAATCATTTTCCATAGTTTAAAACTCATTTTTAAACTATACCAAAACCCCCAAATCCATTGAAAAACATTGAAAAAATCATAAAAAATACATATTTTTGTATAAAGACTTAAGCCCCATTGGGCTAAGTCCTAAACCACTTCCCCATTATATGCCTTGGTGCTGAAACTAGGCGCTAGACCCATCAAGCGCTTATCTCATCGGAACTTTCGAGAAAATGCAAGTCTTTTTGTGTGAAAACATTGAAACCTCTGATGTCGATTGGCCTTTCGTATAAAATTCACCCCCTCCATTTTTTCATTCCATATAGCCTATGCCCGGGACCAAGAGTTTAAGTCCCGAGGCGCCCATCGCATCAGAGTTTTCTTTTGGATGCATTTTAATGTTTTTCCCAAACCTCCGATTGTGATGGCCCGTTCGTGCAATTGCATCGGCCCTCCCCGATCGCACCCTTGCATCAGCCCACCTCCGATTGCTGATTCCTGATTCTTTCCCCACCATTGATCTAGCCCACAAATCAACGGTCCACATATAATCACATCGGATATTTTTGTAACACCCTCTGTCGTTCCTCCTCCGATCATGAATCCTACGATTGGATCTGGACCATCCAAGTGTCCAGATCAGACGGTCCCTAATCATTCCCGCATTATTTCATCGCCCTCTGCCTTCCACCAAGAGGATTTTCAGTGCGAAATCCCCACCGTTGATCTTTACATGATCAACGGATCTGACTTATTTTCTTCCTCCACTCTTCCTTTAACCTTCTATTAGCTGATCTCCATCGTTGGATGTTGCCATCCAATAGCCACGCTCCTCCCCACACCCTCTGAAGCAGTAAAACCCAAACAATGCAGGATTTAATAATTAGTTTTGTTTTTTGTAGGTGATTGATGGTTTTCCATCATATTAAAGAAAAAGCCAAAGGCTAGGAATGACAATTCCCGCGCCTTTGATTGATCAAAGGGAACCATTTGTAGGGCTCAAACTCCACGTCTCATCAAATTTTCATGAGGCATTGATGCCATATGAGCCCTGCGTGGCCTGCACATCAACAAGACATAGAGTTAAATAAATTAAAAGAGTATCAGTGTTGAAGACCTGCCACAGGAGAAACAGAAGATCGAAGACCAGTTTGGGGATTACGGCTAAGATTGATTATCAAAAGCCTAATCCCCCAAATTAAAAAACAGTTAAAAGAAAATCATAAGTGTTGATCAGACAGAAAGGCCTCCACCGCCTCAATAGAGGAAAATTGATTCCTCTTAGCTACCACAGTGCCACCTGTAGCCACAAGCATTCAAACAGAGGTCGAAGTTATTAAGAAAAATCAGATATTTGCCTCAGTGCAACCAAAGAATTAATTCTGCCAAAGGAATTTAATGTAAAAATATCAGCAGAGTTATTTCATCCTGAACAGAGCCTAAAAGTCAAATAAAAGATCCCACCGAGCTTTAATCTTAATTGCAAAACATTTAATATAGATGACACCTATGTACGCTTCTCCATCGAGCCCCTGAAAGGCTGGGAAGCCATTAAGTCTGTATTAATTGACCTACGAGATCTTTTATCAGATCTCACCTCCTCATTCTTCTATAAATACTTTTGTAGAAGATGAGAAATTGTTGGTTGACGTGGTTACTGAACTTTGAAATGTAATTGAGCTTGAGACTTCTACCTATAAATAGTGTTCACTGGATCTTGAAAATCTGCTTGTGATAGATAAGTTAGTCTGGGAGGTGTAGATGATTGCTGAACTAAAGCATTGGACTTGAAGCTGTAACTAGTTTGGAGCATCAATACAAGCTGATTTATGGGATCCTGGTCTATGTTGATGGTGATGTTTTTCTCATTGTAACTTGTTATTTTTGTTTTTGTTTTCACTGTGTTCACCTTCTCTTATAAAGAACAACATGCATAGAGTTAGGACCTAGTGTATATCGGTACCCTTCTCTAACTAAAAATATTTATCTGAATGTTTTCTTCCAATCTGTGTTATTTAAGAATGATTTAATTTAGTTTAAGCATAGGAATGTTGGCGTTCCCTCATCCTATTGTCTTAGTTGAATATTGTTCTTGGATGTTACTTTCATTTCATGTTAAGTAGAGATGAACTAAGGAAGATATGGTGTGCCCTGGTCCTATTTTTATCCCCAAAGACTGTCTGAATGTTTCCCTTGGAATGTGTTAAAAGTTGGCTAGTTTCAAAGTACTTACCAGATCTTAGGCCATTTTGTGTTATCTTTGTGTTTGTCTTGAAAGTAACTAAGTAGAGCAGAGCTAGGAGAGGATTTATGGTGAGCCCGACCCGCTAGTTTCTACTCCAACAGTTGCCTTCAAGTTTCCCTCTGTTTTTACATGTTTTCTATGGAAAGTATATCAAAGGCTAGCTAGTTTATAAGTACTTACCAGATTCTAGATTGCTTTATGTTTCTCTTAAGTGTTTTTCAAAAGTTGGCTAGTTTAAAAGTACTTACCAGATCTTGGGCTGCTCTTTGTTCTTCATTTGTCTAATTCCCCTTCTTGTTGTATCATTTCATTCCATAAATCAAAATTTAAATAGATCCTTAGACATAGATGACTTGCCCCATGGACCACTCTTGCCTCTTGTTGTTCCAATTAAACCCTATTACGACTCCATAGCCCAATGGACTAAAACCTGCAATTATCTATCTTCCTGGCCAAAGCTTGTTCTATTTGCTTGCAACTTCTCACCTTTGAAACTCTTTTCATTTAGAACTTTCCACCTCAAACAGTAATCATGCTCAACCATCCAGAAAACAAAACAAACCCTCAGCCTTCATAACTAGCCTAATATCATTACCCAAAAATTCAAAGAAAAATCCATCTTTGCACTTATTGGAGAGATCCCTCTCTGGATTCAGGAGGGCTAGATCCTAGAATCCCAAAGTGGTTGAAACGATGTTGTTTCTGTGATTGGAATTTGCCAATCTTACTGATTACAGAATCCTAGCAAAATGAAGGAGGTTTTTATCATGTTACTTAACCATCTGCTCTTTCAAAGGGGGGCAACACAGTCATGACATTTCATCTATTTCCAAAACTGTGTCATATTTCTTTGCAATACATATCTCTGCTTGGTATATCAAAATAGGTAATAAAGTGAAATTTTGACAATTTTCTATATGAGGCATGTTCTGAGATATGTATCCTTTTGTCAAAATATCTTTGTGAACTTTTTAAACTGAAAACCACATGACTTGTATTTGTAGAGCATTTTCTTTCTAGTCATTATTTACTAACCTTCCTTAACTGTGTTTGCAGAGGTACATTGGATTTTCTCTTTGACTAGTGTTCTTATCCTAGGCTCAAGGCAACAGAAGAAGCAGTTGTCTTCTTATGTACTATGATGATGTACTTTGGAAAACTTATGCAGCATTACCTCTGAAGGAGATACTCAAAACACCATAGATAATCATTATATCAGTCCTTTGCATTTATGTGACTTTGAAAGATATCCTATGCTCTTTGGGAAACTTTTGACTTTTGAAACATGTACTCCTGCTCTCTTTCATTGCAGCTCTCCATCTATTTACTGATGGAAAATTTCTTCATTATCAGAGACCTATTTGGACTTGTCTCTTTGCTCTTGTTTGGATAATATTTGTCATTCAATTACACCCCTACAAAGATGAAAAACATATGACTTTGAATCTTGGAGATCTCCTTTGGTGTCTTATGGAGATTTTTCCCAATCTAAGCACATTCTTTTATATAGTGAACATGCTTATCTTCTTCTAATTTGGATCTTTGCTCAACTTCTTCTTGAATAGAGACGGAATGACCTCTTAGTGGTGTTCGACCTATGGATGTGTCAAGACTTATTTTTGCAGAAAAGGAAGACAATCTCTGACTGATTGGTACTAGATAGAGGCTCTTTGGCTTAAGATGTTTTGCCAAGGAAAAGACTTCCTAAACACCGCTATCTAACTTAGGGGCAACTTTCATTGATTCTTATTGTTTTTGACAAGAAAATTAGGGATAGGAAGGGAGAAACTTTGTCAAAAATTGGATAGTGAATTTCATGAGAAACAAGGGGAAAATGATAGCAGATAAGCAAGGCTAAGACAAATATAGACAGTGATATTTTGCTGAAGCAAGAAATGACTTGAAAACTGAAGCTTGCTCTAATAATAGGCTGACAAGGAGAGGTAGGAGGATAAAAAATTTGTCTGGGGTGTTTTCTAGATGACAAATTGACATATGGAGATTAGCTTCTAGAAAAATCAGCTAGGAATCTAGTCATCAACAACAGGTGAAAAATATTGATGACTAACACTGCCAAGAAGGGAAATTTCACATTTTCCCTTGGATCTAGCCAAGGAAGTATTGGCTGACCATTCGAACCATAGGGTTCACCCACCAATGTGTTACCAATGGGATAAGTAGGACTTTTTTGATAAAAGTTCCCTGTGAGTGGGGGTGTAGGGGTGTATGGTTGTTGTCTGTAGGGTATGTTGTATTGGGGGGCGAACTATTGGTTGCCCCTAGTGTAAAAGTTACCCCCTTTCCCAAATTGAATTTGTGGTTGGTTTTCCCATATATACGTGATAGAGTTAGCCAAAGGCATACTGCCATTCGCATAGTTAAGCATTTACATAGACCCTAGACTGGAAGTTTGACCACTCAAAGGAAAAGCGTTAAAAATAGGTTGTGCTATTTGTCCTAATGACTACAGGGGTACCGAAGTGCCACCTGGTATGTATGTATTGGTGACACTCCCTGCTGGCATGGTTTCCAAGGTGTTTGAACTCAAAAAAGGGTTTCAACCAAAAGGGTTTCTAAAAGGAACCAAAGTAGTAGCGCTAGCGGGATCGGAAACTGTGGTTCCCGACACAGTCACAATAGGAGCAGATCTCGAAGGGTTCAGAGATCTGCTAACAATTGTGGTGACCGGATTGTTGGGACCGGGTATAGCCTGGCTATTGGGGTTTCCAATCATTGGCATAGAACTGACAACTGTCAAGGAAGATGGTTGTGGACCAGAGCTAGTTACCAACGACATCGACTCCATGGGCACTGGTTGTGAAACAGATGTTGGTGCAACTGAAGACATATCTTGGCCTGGTGTAACCTGAACTAACAATGGCCCCAATGGGTCAGTGAGAGGAGGATTGTAAGGAGGTATGACTCATTCCCTAAAAGGATCCTCTAGAAACTCCGTGTGATACAGGGCTATATGAAATTCAAGGGTTGTCACTGGAGACTACCCTTCCAGAGAAGACACTTGCTCACCAAGACTCTAATCCTCCCCCGGTGCTAACATAGGGAGACCTCATTGTCACCAAGAAAGACGATGAGGGTCGAAGGACGCCACGGTGACCGTTTTAATTATATAAAATTTTCATTTTTTTTGATGTATTATAAAGTCTCATTAATAGTAGCCACACACCTAAAAAACATAAAAGAAAGAAGGACTTCTAAAATCAATCAAAAAGTAGCCAGAATAGGGTGGCCCTATCTAAGTACTATCATTTGTTGGAGATGAAACGCTATATCACAATATCATATAGAGAGGGTTGGTCAAAAATACAGTTACAGTTACTCTGGAGCTTTGCCTGAACCTTAGAAAATAGGTGTAAGCACTCTCATGAAGACGAGTACCCTCCCAAAGACCAAAGACAGAGTAGGTCCATCTGTTTTGGGTACCAGGGAAGCCCGCCCTAGTCACCTTGTGTAAGTCCCTAAAAATTCTGGCAACTAAATATACCTCAAATCACAAACATTGTCAGGGGGGTCATGGTCGTAGACAACACACTATATGGGTAGAACACCTAGATCCCCGATCTAGTTTCAACATACCTAAAGGGAACCCCAATATATAGCATGCCCACTGAATGCACTTGAAGGTGGGCTACCTTCTCATGCACCCTGGTTTTGTCTTGTGCTCAACTCCGATGGTAGTGGAGTGGTCCCAATCATATGAGTGCAGTAGGATTTCAGTTTTTAATGACTCTAGTCTCAAGCTTTGAGATCTTGGGTGATTTTCTCACTTCTCCTACCCCAAGATCCTAGCCTGAACTACTGTTGGTGTGAGCTTAGAAAAATTATATGATTAATTTTATTATCACTTGATTCTTAGTGTACTTGATTATTAGTCTTGCAGAGGGGGTGTGGACGTATGAAATGTGATGAGAGTCTGACTCGAAAACCATGCAAAAGCATGCTCTAAATATTCAATTCAATGAAGAGTTTATTCTACAGGGAGAGATTTATTTCAACATCCATGCACAAAACATTCAAATAACATAGTTCAACCTTAAAGATTTAGAAATCTATCTATCTTCTCTTAAAAAAATTTTAACCAAAAAATTTCAGAATTAATTCAGCTAAGTTTAGAAAAATTTAAAAAAAGTTAAAAAAATAAAAATCTTCTTCAAAAAGTAGATGCTACTAAAATTAACTTCTTTAAACAAGAACTAAACAAAAATTCTAACTAGTAATCAAGCACAAGGATCCAACAAAAGAAGCTAATCTGGTAGCCAATAACTCCATAGCCAAAGGGAAACACAACAGGGGTTTAAACAACATATTTTTGTTGGGTAATGCTGGAAAGCATAGGCTACAGAGAATTAATGATGAGACTAACGCATTGTATCTGAGCATAAGAGGCATTATAACGCACTGAAACACTCTCAAAGGGAGCATTACTCAAGGTAAAGTTGTACAGATGGCTAGGCAGGGTCTATTCTAGACTTTGTGAGCTATTGAGATGATTACTGAGAAAGTAAACTAATCAGAAAGATATGTGAATAGAGGAATAGAGGCAAAGTCATAGGAATGATCTGGAAACTTGGGGTTTACGCCCCATCGGAGTCGCCATTTTTGCTATAGGGTAATATGCTAGGGTATCCCTCTGAGGGCTTTCGGGTGCCCAAGGCAGACTATAAGATTAGCTGTAAAGTTCCAAAGGTATTGCATACATGCTCATACTAATATATAATTGACAAAGAAATATTTGGAATGATTACCTCTTTGTGGACAACAGATCCTATGGAGAGCGATAAACGGCGAGGCAGGAGTCCTTCCTCACTGGCTCCAAATCCAGATCCTGCAACCAATCAAAGAACCCGTGTAATCTTCACAACAGTATAGCTTTCTAACAATTAAGCTAGCATATAACTAATATTAAAACTCTACAGATATATCATGCTACATAGACAAATGAACAACATATGTGACAATGATGCATCTAATGGACAAAACAGATACAGTTCTATTGATTTATAAAAAGGAGGATTACAACCATCAGTTGCACTAAGCCCTCCTCAGCCTTCCAATTCTTCTCTCTCTTTCTCTATTTCTGAGTGTGATGATGCTCAAGGAAAAAAGCCCTCAATGAACTTCGCTGATCTTCAAGCCTCACACTACAACAATGAAATTCCGCTCCACATATAATCAAACCTTTGACCTTAGACCAAGAGCCCACATCTCCGATTTATAGGAGATGGAGAGGACAAACCTTGCCATTTATTTGAACCAGTTCAAATCATGAAATATCTAGATGTGTCCTCACCTTTATTTTCTTTTGCCTTCCATAGGCATTCAATTGTGTTTGGCAATGTCTAATAAAAGTTTTGTGCTGTTGGGGTCCTGTGATTTGGCATATTGGTATACCAAATGATAGGGTAACATGGAACCAGTCTTTGGAGTTCTAGGACCTCGCCTTCCTGGACTAAAAGAGGGGTCTCTCTATTGGATGCAAAGGATGTTTCTTGTTTTCTTTAGATAGTTGATTTTAGGCTAGTTGTTAAGTGTAGGGTTTGTTGATTGTTTTGGTTGGGTAAGATGGTCAAATGGAATAGGTGGAGTGAAAGGTCATTGAATCATTGGGCTATGGAGTCAATGAAATTCATAAGTGTTTTAATGATGAATCAGAGTGTGTTACAGGGCCAATTTAGCAAGGTTAATGGATTCTTAAGGTAATGTGTGAGGTGGAGTGGACATCAAGTTTGGGAAAAACAAGGTAGGGCAGAGGGTAGTGAAGTATCCTTTGTCATTTACCTATGAACAAGGAGGTCTTAAATATGATTAGAAAAAGATACTAAGCATGAGCTAGGGAAAACAATTTACTCTATGATGATACTTTAAACCAATAGATATCCAAGATAAACATTCCAGTGAAACATAGAAAGCATAAGAGCTTCTAAATTTAGTAAATTCACCTTCAGAATTTGGGAAAACATACAAGATAGTACAATAACTTTAATCAAGAAAAGAGGGAACTCGTAAACATTGTTGATCAAGCTATAAGAAACTCTAAGGCAAGTTGATAGGCATGGACAAAGGGCAAGATTGGAACAAGACCTCTTTGAATTAACCTAGCAAACAATACTCCAAAGAAAGGTTCCAAGATAGAGTTTAGACAATCTCAAATAAGTAGGGCTTACTGCGAATCATAGTTTGTAACCAGTGTTACACCATTTTTTTGGTCATCTAACCTATTATTATTAGATGAACCCAAGTACACCATGTAAGACCAATTTTACTCTAAGTAAAATTGCTTTCACCAAATAAAATAACTTATTTGGTCATATTTAACCCAAAACAAATAAATTAATTAAATAAATCCTTATTTATTTAATTATTTCCTAAGAAGAAGTTATTTAAATCATTATTTAAATAATATTCTTAGTTAAATTTGACTAAATCATCCATAAATAATTAAATAAATCATTATTTATTTAATTATATTCCCATCATTCCCCTAAAATGATAAATAAATCATTTATTTATTTATTATGTATAAATAAAGGAATTGACCCAAGTCAAGAATCCTTTTCCCTCCAACAAATATAATAAAATATTCCTAAAAGGTGCTTCTAGAATTCGATTAATAATATTTTATTCATGCACCGAGTTCTAGACTGCCCCAATATTTTGTTATAAATAGGGGGGTTTTCCCCATTCATTAGTCACCTTCATTGCATTAGATCACTATGGATCTACTGTTGGTCACCATTTTCCATTTTGCTTTGTGAACTCCCATTGAGTTCTATGTTTTCTTTTCTACATCCATAAGAGAGAGAAATGTTAGATCTGAAACACTGAGGACTTCCAAGAACCCATCCCACTGAGGAGAACCGGAAGACACCTTTCTTGTTTTCCTCTCAGGTGCCCCATTCTTTGATATAATACAAAATTCTTTCAAATACATTCTTCTTGTCTTGTTCATTAGATCTATGGAGCTATGTTATATTTTATCTGCTTAATATCTTTTGTGCTTAGATCTGAATTTGTGCAGCAATCTTAAAGATATTTTGCAGCCATAATCGATGTTAGGGCTATTTGTTATGCGTAGCTAAAGTGATCTTTTACGACGAAAGATTCATACTAACAACCAACATATTAATCCATAATTGAAATAAACAATCATGGAGAGGTTTGAGGAGTAGTTAAGAATTCCTCAAACACACCTAGTAGAGGAAAACATCAAGGCCATAGCAAACACGAGGACTAAGGTGATTCAAAGAGCATTTCTCAACCTATAATTTTCTATTCTATAGCAACTAAGAAGAATGAAAGATAATTATAACAAGAAAACATAAACAAATTAAGAAGACATCACCATTAACCAAGCTTATGAATCCTGCAAACAAGCTTCTCCATCATCAATCCAAGCAATCCATTCATCATCTTCACAAAACCAATTTCTTCTCCAAGCTCATAAAAACCATGTATTTCTCTCCAAGTTCATCAAAAGCCAACATTTACAATGAAGCCCTCATGCTCTATTTATCTTAGCAAGAGAGGGAAAAAACCCTAAATATGGTAGGAAAATGTCAAATTCACTCATAAATGTTGTTTATGGCCAAGAGACCATGCAAGACCCAAGGCACATAATATCCTAAGAAATAAATGCCATAATAACTATTTGCACCTAATTCTAGAGTGTTTTTCCTCAAAAAAATCAAAAATATCATTTTTCAATAAATGAGTGTGTTTTTTTTACTTTTGGTCCAAAACACACTTAGACAGTCCATTTGCGCAGTGCCACTTCAGCAGAAAATAGGGTCTTTTGTGACTAAGTTTTGGACCCCTTCTCGATGTTGGATTTGGCTCCGTGATGGCTCGTTGAAAAGCCTGATGGGTCTCCTTTCCATAAATTCTTGTTTTTTTTTTATCCAGATTATGTAGCCCAACAAAAAATGAAAAAATCTCCAAACTATCATTTGCGTAGTGCCAGGCCCAAAACATTGGCAGAAAGGTGAAAAAAGTGAGGTTTTTTGACCTTTTGAGGGGTCAAACCTATTCCAAATCTTCTAAAATTTGGTGAGCATGATGTACAAGTTGAGAGAAATAAAAAATGTCAAGTTCTCCTCTCGGGGTTGCTCTATGTGTGTGCATAGCACTAGTGGCACTGTGCAAATGAGCCTAAAAAATCTCAAAAAACAAAAAATGTGCCAAATCCTCTCAAAATTGGTGGAGAGCCTTCTTAAAGGATTTTGGATACTTGTTGAGAAGCCTCACCCAAAACTCCAAGGATTTCATGCTCTTTTTCCTCCTTTAGGTTTCGGACTTCAAGGAGGGCTTCCTTTATTTTGGCACAAACAAGCTTGAGATTCCTTGCATAATATTTTGTCATCGTCCTTTATAGGTCCAAACCATAATTTGCCTTCTTCAACTTGCTCTCTAGTTGCAAGTTTTCCCTCTCAAGCCATGACTCCTGATCATGTTCAATTTCTATAGCAAGGAGTTCAGTGAGGGAAAGTTTCTCTACTAGGGAGGATTCCTTTTCTTTCTATTTTTCCAATGCTTTCCTTGGTCCCATGGTTCTTGGCCTCTTCTTAGGTTGTTCCTCTTCACCTTCAATTTCTTCATATGGGCCCATGAATTCTTCTAGTTTGACTTGTGCTCTTTGGGCTTCTTTCTGGGCTTTGAGTGCTCTAGCCTCATAGATGGCTTACTGAGCACTCATTTGCTTGTTTTTCATTTGATAGAAGTGAATGGCAACCTTTTAACTCTCCAACTCAGCTTCTAGGTCTTTTATTTGCGCATTATTTTTTTGGAGGAGGGAGGTTTAAATTATTGTTTCATTTTCTTCATCACCGTCTATATGGATAAGCTCAAAATCCCTTTCTACTTCATGATACTCTTCTTCTTCCTTCATCTATTTCTTAACCTTGTCAATTGGCAGATTTAAGGTAGATGGCATGGCCCCTTGCCCTTTAGAGGCAACAAACACATGCCTTGGCCCTCTTTTGTAGGTATATGTGAGAGGAGTGATGATGGTTTTGGTAGTGTCCTTATCTTGGCTGCGACCCTTGATGTTGTCATCAGCTCCTTCACTTTCACTATTATCTCCATCAGTCACCTCATGCTCAATTTGATCACTACATTCCTAAATTTCAGCACCATCATTATCATTACATTCCTCACTTCCTCTAATGTTGTCATCTTGGTCTTTGACTCGATCACCAGCCTATATATTTTCATCACTTAGGTTTTGTTCATAATTAGGGTGCTTTTACTCATCATCCTATGTATTGTGTTCACTTTTATCACCACTAGAAGGTTGATTTGTGTCATGACTGTCATGACTTTCGTGTTTGATATCTTTATCATCACTGACTATCCTATCAGTGGCATTTCCTTGGTCACTATCCCCATCATGAATTTTCTCACTGTTTCCATGCTCAAACACATTTTCCTCTTCACTTCAACTTCCTCATATTTACCACTGCTAAGATTACTGTCCTTTTCATTATCTATTTCCATGGACTCTGTTCCATTGTAATCTCCTTCATTTTCAATAGCAAACTCATCTTCATTGTGATCTTCATACTCTGTTTCTTCATGACCCTCATCACTTTCACCTTGGTCATCACTTTGTTCATCATTACCAGACTTTTCTGCATATTGGGATGAATCATTTGTATCTTTACCATCACTCCCCCCTTCTGATTTGTCACTTTTTTTGTCTTCATGACTTCCATGTTCATCTCCCTCTTCCTTGTCATCATTACCCTCCTGCTCTTCTTCGTTAGTCTTTGTCTCTACCTCACTAATTCCATCATCTCCATTGTCATCTTCTCACTCATTATTTCCATTGTCATCCTCTTCATTTGATCCATCAATAGAAGGTAAAGGAGGGAGATTTTCTTAGGGTGAGGGTACTTGTGCAGATGAGGAAGGAAGATTTGATTGATGAAGAGGCTGTGGGTTTGTAAAGGCTTCATGGTTTATGAAAACATCCCAAGGTGTAACATGCTGCTCCAACTGATGAAAGACCACCATCTTGATCAGGGAATGGTGGAATAAGATATGCATTTTTTGTGTGGGATTTCTCCTTAGGACAACAAAAAACATTTTCATAATGATCCTATAGAGATAATAGGGTAGGTTGAGTGCCTTAACTCCTGTGAAATGCATGAGGAGTCTGAGATGATAGGTATAGAGTCTGGAGTACCTCCCCTCACAGGTGAAGTACTTCATGATAATCAACATCAAGGAGGCATATCTATGCTTGAGGTGTGAGAATTGAAAGATTGTTTTGCTACCTCCTCTATACCTTGTTTTGACGAAGGGCTCAAATAAATCTTTGTCTAACTTTCCTTTTTAAACCACTTTTCACCTATAGAAGGGATAATAGTGGCTTCAGATATGGCACCTGATAAAATCTCAAACTTTACTCTTGCAAGGTCTGAATGTTTGTTGTGTAAATTGAGGATGAAGATCCTTGTAAGCTTAGGATGGCTCTTCACTTGTTTGACCTTCTCACAAAACTAAAAGATCCTTGTATTATGAAAGCATGACAAGATTCTAGGAGAGGAGGTGATGGCTATTGTACTGTGGGGCTCCAACCTGTTCACTTTCCCTCATTTGTGCTTTGGTCTTGAAGGCCTTTGATCACCTTCACTACCACTATTGTTTTCAACTCCTGACATAGTGATAGGAGAGATGGTTTTGACAATTTTTAGGGTTTTTTGTAACAAGGTGAAAAAATGATGATGAGGTCAATTTTGGCAAATGAGGGGTGTTGAGGTTAGGGTTTTTAGGTTTTGAGTGGCTTTAGAGCTTAAGGAAGTTGTTCTCTCAGATGTGTTGGTAGACACCCTAACTAACCTACCTTTATATGATATCAAACTGATTGCAAGAGGGCATTTAAGCACATATGTTCATTTGCATATCGGGCCTAGGGTTTACATACCTAGGGTTTTAACACTCAAATCCATAGAGACCAAAATTAATTTGAAAAATTGATTGGAGACAATGATATAGCATCACTTACCAATTCTTAGCCTTTTCACAAACCCTGGAGGTAGCTCAGAGAATGAAAATTTGATTTAGGGCAAGGGATTTTGACCTTTGCACTTTTCTGGCATTTTCGCAGTGCCTCTACTCATGTTGTCAGGTCAGGCTGTTTGTGCAGCACTGACAGGGTCTACAAGGAAGTTAGTGGAGCGCTGGTGTGATAGGCAGCTTCTACAGGCCTTCTGGGTGAGTTAGGTGGTCAATTAGCATAGCGCCGGTTGAGATAGGCAGCTTCTGCATGTCCTCTGGGCAAGTCGGGCAGTCTGTTTGCTTAGTGCCCGGGTGATTTGTGCAGGAGTGTCGGGTGAAGTGATGGGCCTGTGCGTCCTAGGCGAGTCGGGCATGTGTTTGTGCAGCGCCTATGGTTATCACAGCGCTGGGGGTTATTTGCGTAGCACCCTGTAAATTAAAATGGGAGAAAATCCTGTTTGCATAGCGCCTTCGATTTGCGCAGTGCCCTGAAACTTGACCAAAAATGACTAGAAAAAATTTGTTTTTGTTCCTTGAGCATTTTTTCTCTCTTTCAAGGGTAGAAATGAATTTGAAGTGTAACAAAAAAGCACCTTTAAATCTCTTTTTGAAACACAATTTCATGATCAAACCCACTTTTCTAATGTTTGTTCCTTCTCTTACTTTTTCACTGACTTTTTGGTCTTTTTGTCCTGTAGGTGGCAGAACTCTGAGAAAAAGGTTTTTTTTCCTTTGCTGGAGCATCTTGATGTTTCCCTTGGATTGAAAAACTTTTTAACAAGCTTAAATTTTGCCTCTTACCCACATTTGGAAATATGAACCAATTCTTAAAAAGAAAAGGTCATTTTGACAAATTTTTGAGGAAAAGGCATACAGTGAAATTAGTGCTCTTTTTTTATGGTTTTGTCCAATTTATCCTTTTCATAAATTTCAACACTTTTAAACTGTAAAATTGTGATTATTTTGGCATTTTCACCTTGGAATATTTAGTCCTACATCTTTTATGCCTTTGATTGTTTGGTGGATGAGATTGAAGAGAAGAATTTTGACCTTCTTTCAACTGAAATTCTGTCATGTTTTCAATCTAAAGAAGTGAAAACCTCTTGGTCTGAAAACCCTAGCAGCTGGTATCAATAACTCCTTTATTCTTTATATGTGCCATCATCATGAGATACATCAGGTTTGTTTGATGTTATCAATCTTCCTATAGGTATCCATCTTTGACAATCCTGCAGAATTGTTACTCATGGCTAACTATCTTTTGTAGAATATAATTTTGATAAGGAAACCCTTATTGGAGGCTTCTATACTTTGTTTTAGACTAATTACATGTTTGTTCCTTTGACCATTTTGACAGTGATATATCTCTGGTGGGAAAGGTTAGTAATTTAAACCATTTTGTGTCTCCCCTTGGCCATTTCTATTTTTGCAGGTGCCCACAAAACATTTTCCTTTGTCGCTGTCCCTTTTTTGGAGTTTGACATCTCTTTTCTTCAACAGTGAACTTATGTTTAGCATGATTTATTCCTTGGAAACTTCACCTCATTCTTGCCTTTATTTCGATCATTTTGAAAATCCTCTAATTGCATTTGGAAACTCAGCCTCTTACATTGATACCCTTTATCACTTTCTCCCTTTGGTGCAGTGAAATAATGCTGCTTTGAAAAAACCTATAGGGTACCTTGGATGTCCTTTGAATGCCATCTACTTGTTTATGAAGGAGGACTTATCATCTTCACTTGAAATTTTTAATCCATCTTCCCAAAATCTTAGGTTTTAGGGCTTTTTAGAGAAAAGTAAACAATGTTGTCTTCTAAGTTCTCTATAGCCCTTTCAATTTCATTCATTTTTGTTCAGTTTACCTCACATTTTTCCCTTATTCACCCATGACTTCTGAAAATATTCAATGAGTATTTGGATGTGTTGAGGTGCCTTATGTCCTTGCGTTCCTTGTGATGGTTCTTTGCCTAGTACACTGTCTTGTCAATCAACCATAAAAACCCTAATTTGTCTTTAAAAATAGGCCTGTTGCCTTTCTCTTTGCTGTGGATATCTTATTGTGATGATCTCACCCTATTACCTTACCTCTTGCTAGGCTGATGGCCATCTTGATATTTTGCAGAAATGTGAGAAAAGGTAGTTGTCCCTTGCAGAATTTGTGCTTTAGGCCAAGGAAGCCTTTCTTGAATGACCCTTTGATCAGTTCTAGACAAAGTCATTTGTTATTTTTCTTCTTTGAATGTAGTCTCTTTACACAGGAAAAATTGAGATTTTTAGGACACCAAAACCACCCTATGACCGGTGAAACCCTAGGTGACCTAGTGGAATGTTCCTTAGACTTGGTTTTTGACTGAAAACTGTTTTTATGGACTTATGTATTGAAGATCCAAAATCCAATGTACTTGATTTATCTAAAGTGCCTACAAAGACAATCTTGAGACCATCAATGCTTGGGGCATTTTTGGAGAGGTAGGAGAGATGGTTGTTTGGTGGCCCTAGGCAGCAGTAGAGGGGTTTTTAGGCCAAAAAAAAAACAGAATATTGAGGTCAAAGGTGACACAATAGAGACAAAAAGAGTGACATGAGCCCATAATGCGTCTTCTGGGGTGGGTGAGCTGAGTTTGACATGATGGGATGATGAAATAGTGAAAAAATTATCTTAAGGATGATGAAGCTAGTGAGATTTCTAGAACTCACAATGTTCATGAACTTTGTTTCTAGAAATCTAGGGCAATAATTTAGTCATCTACAAAGGAAAAATTACTGATGACTAACATGTGCCATTAGTTTCTATTTTTGAACTGAATCTTTCTGAGGAAAAAATGCTATTCAGTTTTCCGCAAGATATTTCCCTTTTTACATTAAAAAACGAATAAAACTACCCCTTGGGAAAGACAAATCGTTACCCTAGGCATTAACACTCCCTTTGCATGGCTAGGGTGCGTTATAACTTTGCCTAGCTATTTCTAGGGTGTGTTACCTTCACAAAAATGGGTCTTGTCTAGGTCATTTTATTCCTTCCATGTTACCTTCTCCTCTGAGTTGATGAGGATTTCATTTTTTCCTGTAAAACCCACTAGCATAACAACCATGCAAGATTTTCTGTTGGGTTGGAGGCATTGTGGAGTCATGACATGGTATTCAACTCCACCTATCATAGATGTGCACCATTTAACCATTGAATGTTTAACATATTTTATTATAAAAATCTATACACATGTCTGAGAGACCTATATTCAGTACCATTCTCACTAATAAAATTAATCCACCCTTAATAAAAACCAAAAAATTTCTATTTATTTTGATTTTTGATTTTTTGATTTTTTTCCAAATATATCATTTTTTTTTCTACAATTTGAAAAACATAGTAAAAACAAGTTACAACATCTATCTCCACCCAAGGATAGTTATTTATAATGAAGCAATAAGAACCGTAGATTAGGGCGTTCACCTTAGGGATGGAGTCATGTTATATCTGAGAAAATTACAATGAATAACTCACCAGTTATTTACAATGGACAAGCTGGTATTTACATTGGAAAATTAAAATATATAACTATAAAAATAATGCTTCAAGTACTCCCCATTAACACGTACTTGAAGTAGTTCTCTGTCCAAATATTCTAAAATGAATGCATTATTGGATTTGATTTCTACTATTCTAAATGGACCAAACCATAGAGGATCAAATTTACCATGTTTTCCCTTATCCTCTCTTCTCACATCCCATCTAAGAACCAAATATCCAAGCTAAAAAATAATATTTCTAGCTTTTATGTCAAAAATCAGTTTCATCTTCCCTTGATAGCTGATTAAATACTCCCTGACATTTTCTATATTTTCATTCAATTCCACCAACTAGTTCATCCTTCTAGTTAGTGCATTAGGTTCCTCTTCAGCATCTTGAAAGAGTGCAACAACTAGTTTTTCTAATTGATTGGGAAATAAAGAAACTAATCCATATACCAACTCAAAAGGTGACTTTCTATTCGACCTCTTAGTAGTCACCTTGTTTTCCCATAAGGAAAATTTTAGCCGAGAATTCTAATTTTTCTTATTTTCTGTAATAGTTTTCATAAGTATCCTTACCGGAGTTTTTTTTTAAGATTATTCTAGCCCATTTACTTGAAGATGATAGGTGGTAGAATGTGAGAGTATTACATTATTTTTCTGCAAAAATCAATCAAATATGCATACCTGAACACTTGAGCATTATCTACCACGAACTTCTTTGGACAACTAAATCTAGTGAAAATATTCTCCTCCAAAAATTTAACTATCACTGAATCAATTTCCCTCCTGGTTGGAATAACTTCCACCCATTTAGTAAAATAATTTCTACCTATTAGATTCCATTTGTGTTGTCCATTGGAAGGTGGATTTATTTCTCCTATAAAATCCAATTCCCATTATCTAAATGGTTCTTCAACAAACACATGAATCAATGGTAAAGGTGCCAATTTCTTCTTTTCAACAGACATTGGCCATTTTTCAAAACTTCTCACTTATCTATAAACATCTAAAACAAAGAAGGCTAGTAGAAACCAACTTTCAAAATATTATGTGTTGTAACTTTCCAATTATAATGGCCACCACAGAGACTTCCATGATACTAATTAAAAATTTCTATAGTCTCCCCTTTTGTCAAACATAGCAACAAAATACCAATAAGATATTTCCATTACAACCTACCATTTGTTATTACATAAATTTGGGCTTTCAATCAGAGAGCTTTGTACTTTGTTCTATCTAAGGAAGTTGGGCAGCAAAGAAAAAATAGATAATAGACAATATCTTTATACCATTCAAAACAAAGGTACTTATATTGAATTTTGTTATCAAATTCTTTCTCCTTACATTTTTCTTCTACAATTTTTGATTTAGAGACTTCAGCTAGCAAATTAAATCCCATAGCTTGACAACTGGCCTCTGTCAATATCTTTTCTAGTCCTTGTTGCTTTACCAACTTTGTTGGTTTGATTTCCATATCATACTCTTGAATAATTTCTATCCACTTTCCCCTTTTCCTATCACTATGACTATGAGTTATCACAATGTCCTTAACAACAACATTACGAAGATATGCAGTGATCTGAGACTAGAGAACATAAATTATAAAGGTGTTCAATGTTTTAACCAGAGCATAGGCTTGATTTTTCTAGAATGTTATACTTCAACTCTGCATCCCTTAACACACCGCTAAAAAAATGTACTGGTTCTTTCTTTTTATCTTGATTTATCTGCAAAATTATTGTTGTTACAGTAAAATGAGAAGAAAATGAAAATATTTGAAAATATTTTTTATAATCAGGACTCACCAATACTGGAGCTTCTCCAAAATATTCCTTGATTCTTGCAAAAACTTCTCTCGCAACTTGGTCAATTTAACTTCTGCATCATTTTTCAACATATCAGTGATTTCCTTCACAATCTCTGCATAATTTCGGATAAATATCCTAAGGAATTTTTTTTTCCCAAAAACTCTGGATTTCCTTTTTTATCCTTGGTATAGGTATATTCTTAATTGATTCTACCCATTTAGGATCAATCTTACTCCTTTCCTTGGTAAAAATTGTATGTCAAAAGTAGAAAATAAATTATCCACTAAATCCTACACTTCATTTCTATAGGCTTTAAGCCTCAGATGCTTGGTCTTACATTTATTCTTGACATGTTTTACATTCAATTTAGAGTCCCCAAAAATAGAAATACATTGCATTCTTATGTTTTTAGCAACTTGTATACTAAGAAATAGAGCCTCAAATTCAATAATATTTTTTGTGGAGTCAAACTCTAGTTTATAAGAAAAGGGAATCATATGACCTTTAGGGTAAAGAAGAAGAACCTCAACTCCATTCCCTTCTTTTAAATATGCACCATCAAAATAAAGCTTCCAAACTCCACTAACTACTACCTCCTTGCTTTGAATTGTTGAAGGAACCTACACTTTTGTATCTTCACCAATTTCTTGATATTCTTGTAACATAAAACAAGAAAAATCATTGTGTTCTTGATTATAAATAGGAGAATTAATTTAACGCTCCTTGGTAATAGTCTTCACAAATTTGGTTTCCCAAAACAACCTCCTTTCTTCCCTACCAAATATTGGAATGATAGCATATGTAAAATCTGGTTTGATAACTTCTCCAAATTTGTCTCCCTGGGACCTAGAAAGTAACATTCCAGATCGAGATGAAATATGTGCAACAAAAACATCCATTACAATGCTTCTAGTTGGAATTTGAGCCAATGAAGCCACCAAATATTTAACAAGCCCCACACATTTGACCCTTTTTGAATCAAAATAATATAAGTCCTTGTAATGTTTTGTAATCCACAAATTAAGCTGCTTCATAACTTAGAGAGTCATTAAATTATGAGAACCCCTGGATCCAATATACAATTATGAATAATAAAAGTGTGCATCTGAAGAAAAATGTAAAAAGGAGGAGTGGAAGAATACTATTCTTCCACATGAGGGCCAAACATTATCACTGGCCTTTCTTCTTGTAAATTAAATGCACCAGCTGAGTGATTATCTCAAGATAAATTTATGAAATTAGAAACCTATTTTTTGTAATCAGGTGTCTTCAGTAATTCAGTTAATGGAATTGGAATTTTTATTTTCTCTAATTCTTTCTATAAATTAAAAGAATGAACCTCCTTCACAATTTTTAATTTCTATTCTTCAACTAAATTCTTCTTTGGCACATTTTTTGAACTTCCAACATGTTGTTGGGATGATTTCTGCAACATCCCTCTGTCTTGCTTCCTTCTTGAACTCTCCCCTTGATGAATTTTTCCTATTTGGACTATATTCAGTGGCTACTTTCCTTTATCATTTTGTTTTGGTGATTGCTGCAGAAATACTTGATTGGATTGTTCTTCCACATGGTCTTGAGTTATTTATCTCTTACTCAACTTGAGATCATACCTTTTATGCAATTATGCCTGCACGAAATCTGTGAACCTTTTACAATATTCTTCAATTTCTTTATCATATAAAGCAATTTGAGGTCCCAAATTTGAATCTTCATTAATGACTATTTCTCCTTGTTATTCAGACAAAGTAGAATAATGCTTTTCTTGCATTTTAAGAGTCTCCTCTACTTCTTCTGGTTCATCTTTAATGTATAAATGTGGTTGCACCTGATCCTGATCCCTTTTCTCTATCTACATAATTTGAAACGGTTTTCTCTTGATATAAGGATTAAAATTTCTATTTTGTATTTTTTTAACCTTCCTCAGAGGATTTTTATTTTCCAACTCTAATTTTACTAGATTATTGGATAGATTTATGATAACTTTAGTCATTTATTCTTGCTACTACTCATGAGAATCTATACGTTGACTATCATGATTAAATTCCTCATTTACCTTATTTTTATCTTCAGCTTGATATTTTTGTTCAGTATTTCCTACAACAGATAAATTAGATTCAATTTTTAGCGCATCAGTCTAGATTTCGTCCAAAGTAGGAGATCACCTTTCTCTCAAAGTAAAACCAAAATTAGATATAGATTATTCTACAAACACCATTTTTGCACCAACAGGTGGTGGTTTTTTTTCTACAGGAAAGCTATTATATAAATTATTAAACCTCTTAATAAATTCATCTACATCTTCCTCTAATTTTCTCTTTATTGCATTAAACTTAGTTAGAAAATAACTATGATCATTCTTTTCACCCCATCTCGTTATAAATGCATTTTCTAATTCTTCCCAAGTATTTATAGAATTAGAAGGAATGGTTTTAAACCATTTTCTTGCTTTTCCATATAGTGACTGCAAAAAAAGCCTCATTACCATTTCCAAGTACTCAACATTCAAATTTTCTGCAAAGGCACAAAAAGTTGCCACATGATTTTTTGTGGTTACTTCATCCTCCCCTATAAATCTAGGTAACATATTTAAATAATCTTGAGGCATGAAATTAATGGGTTGAGGAAGATTTAATGGTACATATCTCTTTAGAAGGAAAGCCAAAATATTCATGTTTCTATTTTGAAAAGAAACAAAATAACCTACTACCTAAAATACAAAATATTGAGGTGGAATGATAGGAATATGAACTAGCTGAGAAACAATGCAGTCTGTCTGATGTAAAACTGAAAAATAAATTGTTTTCATTTATTAAATTTCTGGAAAAGAAAAGGAAATAGATTCAAAATACTTTTCTTCAAGTGTGGGTTTTGGAAACATATGCTGAGGAGAAGACAATAGTTTTTGAGAAAAGTCAAGGTTTCTAACAACTTCTTCTAAATGCTAAGTTCTGGGATATTGTGAGACAAAACTGATATGTTGTCATGATAGGTTAGGGTTTGGAGTTACTGGAGATTTTTCTTTCCAAACTCATTGAGAAACTAACTTCTCTGGATCATAAAGGACAAGAGCCTTTTGTTGTCAGGTTTCAGACCACATGTGAGGCCTTATGGGAGTCAGGAATGCTTTTCTTTGTGAGATGACTTACTTTTTTCTTGTATTTCAGATTCAACCTATAGGGTCTTTACTTTACTAGGTTTTCTTTAGGTTTCAGGAGAATCCTCATAACTCCTAGGAACCTACTATGTTGTTCAATTGTAATGTTCCCAATTTTATGGAACATTAATTTTTTCCACTTTCACATAGGAGCTAAATAAAATGGGTAGGAGACCCATTCATTTCATGAATAAGGGATAAAAATCCTCTTAGTGTGAAAGAGGATCACTTATAGAGCTAGATTTCACAACTCCATGTGTGAAAGGAGACTTTTGTAGGAAGGCTAGGTCAAGTTTGACCAAGTCAAACTACGCAATGGTAGGAGATGGAATGGTATCTTGTGGGCCAGCGCAGTGGAAAAGGAGGGAAGGTTTCTTGAGGAGGAAGCTATCATGAGTGGGACCCATGGAGAGGGAGCTCTCATTATTTAAAAGGAGGGCAAGGTAGCCATTGTGATTCATGTTGAGTATTATTCATCTTTGGTCCTTTGGACTTGTTGCAGTCTCTTGCTGTTTAGCAAGAATTGCCGGGGGAAATTACTGTTTAGTATTTCCTCTCCTTCTTGAGTAGCTCTTGGAGGATTGCACTCCTTTCCCCATATTCAGACATTGAGGTCAAGCCTCATCCTTCTTCATCAACGAAGTTTCAGCTGGAGATTGTGTAATGTTACTGGGTGTTGCTGGGGAGGTTTTCTACAACACCATCCTCGACTAGTTTTTCAGAGGAGGGAGCTTCCATTCCTTTGGGAGATCAGTAAAGGAGGTTCATGAGCTTATTCCATCATCTTTGGCACCAGGCCAACCACTTGCCATCTTATGTAGTGCAATCCCTCTCTTAGACAACGTTATTCTTAGAGAGCATTTGCTGTGAGGGATTAGGAAATACCTTGGAGGGTGAGATCTTTGGTGAAGGGGTCAACCTTTAATCTTAGATTTCCATTGCAGTAGGGTTATTCATTTGATGCAGTCATTTTAGCCTTCTCCATCTATTTCTAGTTCTTGAGTTGCTACTACTACCCAGCAACTACAACATTTCTGCAGGAATGCCATTTTGCTTGTATTTCAGCCAATCCTTCTAGAGGATTGATGTATTGTATTTTCAGGGGTTGAGATCATGCTCCCCCACTTTAATTGAGCTTCATATTATCATATCTATATATTATTGAAATTTTGCAGTAGTTCTCCATCAAGGATTGCGCAGTCATAGCCTAAGGCTTTATTCATGTAGTAGTGTTCTTCGTATTCTCATGTACATTTCTCTTGAGGCTTGTAGTGCCTTGCTTTAGTGACTATTTCCTCATGGATTTGTATATCTTATGCTGCTATGATATGAGATGATGGCTATTTTATTCTTCCGGCATTTTTTTGTTAATGTATCACTGTTGTTTCCATTGGTGTATTTGTATATTGCTGTGGCTCCACATTGGAATATCTTAAGATATTCCCAATAGTGTAGATTTTCCCTCATTTGGGATATTATAGTGGTATCAGAGCACATTTTTTGGCTCAGCTTGTGGGCTTCAAGCCAAAGAAAGAAGAAGAAGAAGATGATGAAGATGATGAGCTTGATCTCACCTATTTTCAGAACATAGAAGAGCCTCCCCAAGGAGGAGAAGCAAAGAGAAGAAGAGGAAGGTCCATGCACTTCCTATTCTCAAAAATAAAGTAAGCATGAGAGATGCTTGGATCATCAGGTTCTAAATCAATACCTAGATGAGTATAAATCCCATTCTGTAGCATTTAGGGGAGCTACAACGTTCCAAAAATTTATTTAGAAGAAGGAGGAGAGAAGACCCTGCAGGAGAAGAGAAATAAAAGGCAATAGGTTTCTATTGTCTACATTTCATGGGAACACTTCAGCTAGAGCTTGGGTGACAATGCTAGAGGAATTTTTCTTGCTACATCCAGTGGCAGAGAAAGAAGTCGTGGAGATTGCAGCGCTACAAATGGAGGATGATGCCTCTGTTTGGTGGTTCAAACCCTTGGTCCATTCAAGGGTGAGTTCTTTTGCAGAATTTTCTCAAAGGTTGATCCAAACCTTTGATGGAGAGAAGACAAAGGAAGAGAAAGCCATTCTGCCATGGGAGGGGAATTGCACTAACGTTGTCATAGCTTTGGGAGGGCATCTTTTTACATCTATGGAGGAGGCAGTCATTTCATTGGAGGAGAAAAATAATGCAGCCATACAAGAAGAAAACCCTAAGTTCCACCAAGGTATGAGTGAAGTTCCACTTTTCATTTCAGCAAATAATTTAAAAGATTGTTGAAATTCATCTTTAAGGGTCCAAGAATCTACACATTATGCTATTATAGAGCACCATGATTGCACTACACTGTGAAAAGGGTTTAAGGAGGAGATGAACCCTCATCCTCATACACTTTTTATGAGTCTCATTCAACCCTTGAGGTTGGGATGTGAACCATTGGAGGATGGAACAAACCATGGCACGTTCATGATAAACAAGGCAACATATTTTGAACTGGAGGTTGAGACAACTGCTACATCATTGGAGGAATTAGCAGCGCTGTTAAAAATGGGTGGAAGGGAGATATTACCTCCATCACATTTGGGTCCTCATGGATCCAACATAGTCATGGGTGAGAAATCTTTCCTAAGAGGTCTCCAAGGAGCTACATTTCAAACTCTCATGAAATAAAAAGAGAGTGATTTGGTTTGGGAGGATAGTAGCCCTCATGGGATGAGTACCAAAGGAGGGAGAAGGAGAAGACATCCAAAAGGAGTTGAGTGGGTGTGGATGAGGATCAAGAGGCTGATTTTCCACTTGCAAATATATGACACCGGGCAACAAGAGGCTTAGCTACGTTGGCTCCTCTTGAAGGAGTTTGGCCATCACTTGGTGTATTGTTTTTCCAGGAGGATGGGAGTGGAGAAGAGGTGGCAGGATGTTTACATCATTGAGCAGCAAAGAGTAGGGATACATGGATCTGATATGGTATATATATCAGTCATGATACCTTCATCACATGAGTTACATGATGTGAGCATGAGGAGGTAGCAAGCACTTGGATTGCTTGAACTATCTTGGGGAGAGAACAAGTAGATTTTCTCTCATATGATGTATGGTGTTGTAGGAGTAGAGGAGGGCACTGTCATAGTGAAAATGGATTACTCCTTGGCTTGGACTTATCCAGAGGCATTTCCATCTTGGGAGAAGCTTCATATTTGCAGTAGCATCACCAGAGGTGTTCTTGACAAGGAGCATGTCAAGAAACAAATATTGGTATGGGCAAGAGCCTTTTTGTATGAGTTCACAACGTTGTTACTTGGGAGCAGGGTCACATACATGGATCCATATATCATCTTACTTCCAGCCTATGGTAAGAGCTTTTTTTTTATGTTTTCTTATTTACATACTCTTATCATTATGTTGCAGTGCATGGCTCCTCAAAGGGGCATCTTTTTCATGTTGCTCCATGAGTAAAGTTGGGCCAACCCATATGATGGAGACAACCATCTCTTATGGGGCCTAGGAAAAGGATTTCTCATTACATGTATGTTAAGCAAATTAATGTACTTGACCATGTATTAAGAAAAAATTTTCCATGTAAAATTCTGAAGTAGTAGTTTGAAAAATTGCGCTATTGCCACTTGGGAGACTGTTGGTGCCATCGAGCATAATGTAAAACCATCAATAATTCCTCTATTTTGATGATGATAATGTTTCCATTTGCTGATATTTTACATAATAATATTGGGAGGATGATTGGTGAATTGACACATGAGTTGAATGTGTCTTTGAGGGGAGATGATCCCCATAGTTTATGCATTGCATGTTCTAGTGGGAACATGATGGGAGACATGGCCACCACAACTATGTATTTGCCTTCTTCTAAGGTGGGCCATGAGTTCGATGATGATATACATCCATTGTATATATATGGGAATGTATTTGATCTTTTATTACTGATTCACTCATCTATTTACTATTCAGTAGTAGAGGTGATATTTTCTGTACAGTACTTGCCATGTTATTTTCTGCAGCTGCAGTGGATGAGGTTGCGTTGTAGCCCTATGAGACATTGTTTGTATCATGCTGCACATGGTATAACCTACAAAAATAATTTCATTGGGGTATTATATGATGATCATGTCCTACTCATCATGGATGAAATGTCTTCGGCTGGCCAGATTATCATTGATGGAGGAGAAATCCTTGTAGGATTGCTCTTCATTTTGCCACTTAAGGGAAATACTTTTGCAGCCCATGATCAGCACACACTATAAACTTATCATAAGTGGAGAGGAGGAAAACATGGGGCAAGCTATGAGGCTTGCCATATTCAGACTTTTAGCCCACCTTCATTTCCGGAGCTCAAGGTGGAGGGAGATTTCTATCAGTTGCCATGTTGGGAGGCAACTTATGTTGTATGGATGATTGCTTGGGGATAGGAGGTTCATATGGGGATGATGAGTCCCATTTTATATCAGATCAAATTCCTCAAGGAGGCCCTTATATAGCCCAATGTTTCCTCCATGGATATTTGTTTCTACATGACAACTATTTGGGGATGTTCACCAAAAGCTAGATTGCATATGTTGGAGGGACAACTTGGACACTTGATTGATGAAATGGCATCCTTTTCTCAGAGGAGTTCATCATGCATGGATGCTATAGGGAGAGTAAGGGGAAAATGAATCCGTCTATCCTTGCACTTGCTTGAGGACAAGCAATCTTTGAGAGCGGAAGACTGTAATGTTCCCAATTTTATGGAACATTAATTTTTGCCACTTTCACATAGGAGCTAAATAAAATGGGTGGGAGACCCATTCATTTCATGAATAAGGGACAAAAATCCTCTTAGTGTGAAAGAGGATCACTTCTAGAGCTGGATTTCACACCTCCATGTGTGAAAGGAGACTTTTGCAGGAAGGTTAGGTCAATTTTGACCAAGTCAAACTGCGCAGTGGTAGGAGATGGAAAGGAATCTTGTGGGCCAGTGCAGTGGAAAAGGAGGGAAGGTTTCTTGAGGAGGAAGCTATCATGAGTGGGACTCATGGAGAGGGAGCTCTCATTGTTTAAAAGGAGGGCAAGGTAGCCATTGTGAGTCATGTTGAGTATTATTCATCTTTGGTCCTTTGGACTTGCTACAGTCTCTTGTTGTTTAGCAAGAATCGCAAGGGGAAATTCCTGTTTAGGATTTCCTCTCCTTCTTGAGTAGATCTTGGAGGATTGCACTCCTTTCCCCATATTCAGACATTTAGGTCAAGCCTCATCCTTCTTCATCAACATAGTTTCAGCTAGATATTGTGTAGTGTTGTTGGGTGTTGCAGGGGAGGTTTTCTACAACACCATCCTTGACTAGTTTTTCAGAGGAGGGAGCTTCCATCCCTTTGGGAGATAATTAAATGAGGTTATTGAGCTTATTCCATCATATTTGGAACCATGCCAACCACTTGCCATCTTATGTAGTGCAGTCCCTCTCTTAGACAACGTTATTCTTAGAGAGCATATGCTGTGAGGGTGTTGAAGCCCCGAAAATCGGGTCTTACAACAAGGGGGATACCCACCCGGTCTGGACCTTGGTTAGCAGCTCCTTTTCCGTTTGGTGTAGTGGGTCCAACTGGGGATAATGGGACCACTTTCCCAATATGTGTGTGTGTGTGTGTGTGTTGAGAATTGATATTTCCTTTCTAAAGTTCCTAAGTGAAATGATTTTATTCTATTTCTAATCTAATCATATGCAAATTGTATTCTAATTTAACCAGAAATTCTAATTCTAAACTAACCCGGGATGTAATATTTTTGTTTATGCAATATAAAATGATTTCAAATAACAATCGATAATAAAGATCATTCAACTGTTATAAGAAAAGAATTCAATAAAGATAAACCACTTCATATAAAAAGTTAAATGAAACAGTTGTGAAAAACATATTGCATAATAAGCTATTCATACATTAAGCATAAATAATTAGCTATCACAGTACAAAAGTGTCAAATGATAGCTCAAGAATTCAAGCATCGATACATAAACAACTGAAAATAAATATCACTTTAACACAAAGGAAGAAATAGTTAAGAGATAAAAGTACCATTTAGAACTAGCTCTACTCATGAGCTTCAAGAAATAATGACTTATCTCCTCTTAATCCGACATCCACTAAGAGTACAAAAGTGCAACATCAGTAATAGATATTAAACACAGATATCAATAAATCCTATTCCATTCATTCATCAAAACCTCCTCTGAGGGTGCAAAAGTGCATGTTTTGAGGACAAGTTTTTTACAAATTTCAGGACCCTTCTCTAAATGCATGAGAAGGGTTTAAATACTACTAACTAAATCTAAAAATATTTTATTACAAAAATTTAGGATTTGGTTTAAATGACCGTCCTTTTTTCTAGGCAAAAATAAAGTAAAAATAATACTAAATCTAAAATCAAAACTGACAACTAACTATTTGTGAATTTGATCTTTGAAATTGCAAGCATTCATCCTTGATTTGAGAAGATTAGGTTGGCCGACTTCAGATTTTAATTTTCCTGTGAAAACGACATCGGCAAGTGTTGGCACTATCTTCTTGGCAGAATTGATGATGCAATTGAGAGCCATGCATTGGCTGTGTGGTTTTACCAGACATGCCCAGTAAGAATCCCAATTTAACTTTGTTAATCCTTTAATTAATTCTGCCTTTTCCTGATGCTTCTGTTTCCACTCTGTCTATAATTGCTGTGCTTGTGGTACGTATCCTGAAATAGTTTCTAAAATTAAATTTGCCTTGTGCAAATTTTCATTTACACAATAAATAATATTTCTTGCTGCTGTAGCTGCTTCTTCCACCACCTGTTCTACATTCTTGATCTGCGCATCCCAATTATTGAAGAGCATTTCTTTATGACTCTCATTGATGATTCGTGCTCCTGCTCTTTTCCTCTCGTCTGTCTTTTGCCAAGCCAAATAGTCAGTAACTCTTTTATTAGTTAAATCATAATCATGTCGTAATTCTATGACATGATTAGTGATTTTATCACTTTCTTCACAAAAAGAGTTCCACTGTGAAATTTTTTGGCATAATATATCTTGTTGCTACAGTAGTTAGTTATTTAAGGAAATAGTCTCTGTGATAAATTCTGTGATCTTGGGGTCATCTTTGTGCATCTCTTGCATAATCTGTATTTTTTTCTCTTTTTTAGCCAAATTTTTCTGATATCTGATCTTCATTTGTTGAAACTCTTGCTGTAATTTTTCAAGTTGTATCTGTGCTTCACTGTTAACAATGGCTTGTTGTAGTTGTTGTTGCAGAACCTGTACTTGATTTTATTTTTCATTCAATAATTGACGTACCTTAGATGCTTTATCGATGGCTGCAGAGGCATATGCTCATGTAATCTGAGATAATTTAGTAAGATTTTTAGTTGGATCAGTAGTAGGATCTTGCCATAAAACATCCAATTGTTCTGCGTCATGAGAGAGTGCACTTTCTAATTTAATTTTCTTCCTTTGTTTTCTTACTACTGCTTTATGTTGTGGAGTATAGAATATATCAAGAGGAGAAATTTCCTCTATTTTGAGCACAAGCTCAGAGGAGGGGGAAATGGGAATATGTTCTGTTTCTGCGACATTGCTAGTTTCTCCTGTGACTATATTTTTTATTGTCTGTACATTAGTTACAGGAGTCTGTGTGTTCTGTCCTTCAACATTAATGAAATCATTAAATGTTTCCCATTCTTTTTCTAACTCAATTCTGACGGATGGTTGCTGTTCATTGAGAGGGGGAAGATTTATCTGTGGAGAGATTGAAATCTGTCGCTGTAAAAGTTCTTTTGATTGGGCAGTATCCTTTATTGACCCTTCAATTTTATCCTGGTCATTATCAGTTTCTTTCCCAGAATTTGACTTGGACTTGTCTATATCTGAACTCCCACTAAGACTGATGCTGGGAGTTGGTTCCCTTGCGGGTTCCAAGCGCAAATTATCCAAAGGGGTAGTGGTCAACCTTCTTTATCTGTATATTTTAAACTCTTGGAATTCTTATGGAGAAAAACGTGTTTGAGCTGAATGTAGAATCTCTTTAAATGTGCATTTTTCTTGAAACATATCATCAAAAAGATCCTCTTCTCCAGAAAATATTCTTACCTTGACTGCAGTGGTGAAATTCTTAACAACATCATATGGGTCGAATAGCCTTCTTGGAAACTTGAACAATTGTAAACATGTAATATTGTTTACTTCTTTAAATGCATTACCAACATCAAATAATGAAAATCCTCCGCAGGCCACATGAAATTGTGGCCAGATGGCCTTCTTTTTATCCTTTAAATCCTTGGTCAAACCTCCCTCTCCGCAGGCTTGATACACAATTTCCCGGGTCGGGAGTTTATTCGGAACATACAAAGGTAAAACATGAAGAGAAGAAAAACTTCCAAAAACCCTAACATAGGTAAACAATTCTTCTCCAAAACATCTTTCGAAAAGGAGAATGTCTACTTCTGCTTCAGGGGAAAACCTTGGAGCATCCTTATTATACAACATTCTGTACAGTGGCAGTATGATGTCGTGACAAACATTGTAAAAATGGGGAATGAACTTTGAATCCCACAATTCTTTATGATAAACATGAATTGATAGGGGATCCTGAATTGTCCATTGCCAACCCATTACAGGAAATTTAGAAACATAATAGATTGAATCCATTACATAAGCAGATAGGAAAAAAGGAGGATAAATCCTCTGAGAGACAGTCCATTTAGATCGATTATTAAAAATAGTCGTGGCTAAGTTATCAAACAATATCTTAGCCCAATCCACAATAGTAGCATTAACAACAGCATTCAATAATGGAAGCCATTCGGATGAAAACTTATTAATGTCAGGCTTTCCAAAAAGCCTACAAAGCATAGCAGTAGCAAAGCAATACGGAGAAGTGAGAGAACCAGTACTGTACATACCGTGTTTATCTTTCTTCAGTGGTTTGTCTCTTCTGGACCATTCCTTGGTGCATTCTGCTAGGTTTTCATTTTCCTTGGCAAACTTTTCAATAAACTGTTTTTTGTACGTTGTCCGTGGCTCTGGCAAATGATACATAAGCCTTAAATCTTCTGGAGTAAATGAGCTAATGAGATCTTGCCCCTGAGTCTTGAACTTTCTATCCGTAATATCAGTGCTATCCAATACCCATTTCACCATGTCTGTATATGGAAGAATTTTAGGTCTTGCTGCTATCCGGTGCAAAAATGAACAAGCTAACTCTGTAAGAGATGCTTCGGAAGAACCAACTAATCCTGCAGTAGCCGAAACATCCATTACTCTGGGGTTTTCTTCTTCAAGAAGATTATACATGCCCTCCCAAGTGGTGATACCAGCGTCTTTGTTTCAGGTAGTGTCTATGTACAAGGACGCCATCTCTTTACTTTCAGAACTCGGAGCTTTGTCTTTTTTTCCCATAATACTCTGAATATCGCTTTGTATAGTCCTCTGTTCTTCGCGCCTGCAGTTTATGAATTAAGTGAGAGTAATGATATGAAAAGGTGATGGGAAATTTTTAAATGCTGAAGGCGCATAAAATATATCATCTTACATGAAATAACTCTTCAATCAAAACAAAACCATTTTTCATTAATAAATGACAATCAATTAATTGATTAATCATTCAAGTGCATAACAGAGTCTTGATTTATGGAGAAGATTTTCTTCGTACAACGAGCCTTAAGAATCTGCGATAATGCGATATGCGATTTGCTTCGCAATATCGCAATATCGCAAATCACAATCTCAGAAAATCGCAACATCATAATAGCGCAAATATTATATCATCGCGAAATCGCAAAATCGCAATATCGCAATATCGCAATATCGAAATATCACAAAATATAACATATGAAAAACACTCGTTAATGTATTTTCTGTGAAATGCAATTTGCAATAAATGTTATTGCACATCGGTGATTTGAGGTTTCTCAGCATAAAATATGAAACTTGCGATGCGATGAATGTTCTTTTAGCGCGTAATTTCGTATCACAATCTTTAAAATTCCGCTTGTAAAGAGGCATTCATTACCCTTCTGCGATGCGATATTCCTCAAAGAATTATTTTATTCTATGCTATCATAAAATTAAGTTTATTTAAATATTTTCCAAGGAATTTTCTTAAGTTAATGATAGTAATTTTTATTGAAAAAAGAAAACAAGCACTAATTAATTTTTTTGATTTTTAAACTAAGGGTCCCCACTTATTTAGTATTATTACTAATACTAAATAAGAAGGGGGGTTGTTGCTGGCCACAACAATTGGCGATTCACTTGGAAGAACCAGTTATCTCTGTTTTTCTTTTGAATTTTCTAAACTTTTCAAAACAGAAAATTTTAAGAA
This sequence comes from Pinus albicaulis, assembly GCA_034641835.2. Classification (NCBI taxonomy): domain Eukaryota; kingdom Viridiplantae; phylum Streptophyta; class Pinopsida; order Pinales; family Pinaceae; genus Pinus; species Pinus albicaulis. The sequence continues at coordinate 955,942,570 of CM076575.1, forward strand.
AATCAAACTTTATTATAAAAAGACAAAGTACATTATGCTTTTATCTATAAATGATATTTCATTTCTTCTATATTCAATTTTGATTATTTACTTCCTCGAGCTAGTCCTTGTATCTATATCAGTCATTACTTGGTTCATAAAGATTAAAAAAAAAGGCTTCTCTGTAAATCAGTTATGCTCATTTGTCGTAGGTAGAGCCACTGCTGCCAGCAAGCGTTTATAGCCTCGACAGGGTTACCTGTTACCCAGCAATGATCCTGTGTCCTACTTAGAGAAATATACAATTTTCAAAGAGAAATCCATATTCACACTTATTGCTTTTATTTTTCTTTTTATTCTTAAAGAAAAATGTCTTGGTTTGGTAGCCAATTTATGACAGTGCCATTCACTTGATTTATAACTTTTGCTGAACAAGCTAGCTCGTGATGAGACCCCTTGTCTTTTGATTGCAATAATCTTGAGTCATTGCCCTGTTGTGATATGCAGTATTGGCAAAGTCAGCAAGTTATAATATCTATGATCATGATAATTCGACTCGTGATGAGACCTCTTACTCTTTAAGTTAAAAGTGTATCATTGGATTATTCCTTGAACATTGTGATTTCCTAGGTGGGGAGGAAGTCATTGTTTCCTTAAGATAGCTCTGTACGATAATGGTAGAGTTTTTGAAAAGAACTTTTCTACAGAGAATCTTCATTTTGTTATTGATACCTTTCATTGAACTGATATAAAACATTTTCTTGCTAAAGGTCGTTTTTTATCAAAATTTACAAAGTTGAAATTAGTATCATTTCTAGGCCTAAAGCTTTTAACGGTATCTTTGAATAATAATGATCAATTTTCTAGAAGAATTCTATTTATATAAGTAAAAAAAAAAACAAAAAAAAAAAGAGAATTTGTATCTTTTGGTGAATTCCAAATATAACCATTAACAACTGGTTTTATTATGAAAAATAAAGAAAACTAATATACAAAATAGAAGAATGATCTCCTATGGAAAATATTTTTGGAGGATCTATCCATTAACAGGTAAAGACTCTCTTTTTCCTGTTAAATCCTGTAACATAAAAGTAGATGGACCTATGATCTCTACAATTTGGAAAGGACCAAGCCACATTCGTTGAAATTTTGTATGTTTCCCTTTTTCCTCATGAGCCTTGTCCCATTTTAAAACTAGATCTCCGACCTGAAAATGTTTTCTAGATATGATGTTTGAATCAAATGAAGCTTTCACTAATTCTTGATGATGAGCATGAGTTACTTTGGCCTTTTCTCGTTGTTCTTCTAGCTTAATTATTTCCATCTGCCTTAGTTGTAAGGAAGAAGTTGGTACTTCATCAATATATTGGACTAAGGCTAAAGAAGGAATTGCTAGATGAGTTAGAAGAACCACTTCTTTCCCATAAACTAAATTAAAGGGAGAAGTGCCAATGGAGGCTTTCTGCGTTATTCGATCTGCCCATAAAGCATATATTAAAGACTTATGCCAATTTTTATGATTTTGATTAATGGTTCGCTTAATGATTCTGATTAAGTTTTTATTTGTGGATTTAACTAACCCATTTCCCTGTGGATAATAATTGGCAGAGTATTTAAGTTTGAAACCTCTTTTAAGTGCAAATTCAGTCATAGCATTACCACAAAAATATGATGCATTATCAAACATTAAAGCAGAAGGTAAACCAAACCTGGTGATTATGAACTGATCTATGAACTCGATGATGTGCTCGGCATTAGCAGTTTTAAGAGGAACTACTTCTACCCATTTCGTAAAATAATCAGTTGTTGTAATGATATACCTATGTTGCTTATAAGAGTGAGGAACAATCTCACCTATTATGTCCAATCCCCATTGATCAAAAGGCTGCTCAATGTTGACTGGTTGTAACAGTAATGATGGTTTCTTTTGTCTTCCAGTAGTGGTTTGACAGACTTGACATTTCCTTACGTAGCTATGTGAATTTTTGAATAATGTGGGCTAGTAATAGCCTGCGCGAAAATTTTTATGTGCAGTAGCATCTCCAGCATAATGTCCACCTGCTGGCCCATCGTGAAGTTCCTGCAAGACTTTTTCAGCTTTAGATTTCTCCAGAAATCTAAGAAGAATAGAATCATAATTCATTCTAAAAACAACATCATTCACAAGTTGATATTGTTTAGCCTTCAACCTTAGAGCTCTTTTCTTAGTGTAAATGAGATTTGGAGGAGCATATCCATTCTTTAGATAAAAAATGATATCAGCATATAATGATTCAACATCATTTAGGCTTACCTCATACGTTTGTATCTCTGTAGATGATTTTTCAGAAATAAGTGATGCTCCAGCTAATATTTTGCAAAAGCCTTGCCCTCTTACAATACTTGCTAGTTTGATTTCTAAATCATATTCTTGTAATGCAGTCACCCAATAGGCTCTTTTCTCACCCACGTCTTTTTGAACTAAAAGATTTCTTACCGCTGGAAATGGTACTATGATTTTTGCATGGGTTTTAAGTAAAAATGGTCTGAAATATTTAATTTCTTTGAAAACAACATAAGCTTGTTTCTCCACATCTAAATAATTCAACTCATCTCCCTGTAATTTTGAACTAAAAAAAGAAATTGGGGCTTCTGCCTTATCCTGATTTGTTTGAGTGAGTATCGCAGCATAAGATTTAGCAGAGGCAAATGTATACAAAATAAAAGGATCGGAAAAATTTGGAGTTGCTAAAGATGGAGCGTTAACAATTGCTTGTTTGATCAGATTGAATGCCTCGTATTCATTTTGGCCCCATTTGGAGTTTGAATTCTTTTTAATCATTGCTTGTAAAGGAGATACAATTCTTGAAAAATCTGGCACAAATCTCTTTACAAAATTAATCTGGCCAAAAAAAGATTGCATAGCCTTCTTGTTGTGAGGTAGGGGTATTTCAAAAATTTCCTTGATTCTATGAGGATCAATATGAATTCCAGATTTTGATACTATGAATCCAAGAAGTTTTCCTTCACTTAATGCAAAAAAGGATTTTTTCGAATTAAGTGAAATTCCATACCTTTGACAACATTGGAAGATCTGCTTCAAATCTCTAAGATGATTGCTTCATTTCTTGGAATATACAGTTGTATCATCCAAGTAAATTACCACTGATTTGTTAACTAATCCCTTGAAAGCGATGTCCATGGCTCTCTGAAATGTGGCACCAGCATTGATCAGACTAAAAGGCATCTTTTGATATGCATAAGTGCCCCATTTGGTTCTAAATTTAGTTTTCAATTGATCATCAGGATGGACCAATACTTGGTTGTAGCCAGAGAAACCATCTAAGAAAGACATTAATTCTGATCCTACAACTGCCTGTAATATTTGCTCCATAGGAGGCAAGGGAAAATTATCTTTTTGGCAGGCTTTATTAAGATTTCGAAAGTCAATGCAAATTCTAATGTCTCCGTTCTTCTTTCTAATAGGAACCATATTGGAAACCCATTTAGAATGTTGAACGGGAAAGATAATTTTGGCTTTCAATAACTTATTGAGTTCAGATTTGATCTGATTTTCTAGGTTGGGATGGATCTTTCTCAGCTTTTGTTGGACAGGTTTTTCATCATTTATCATTGGGATAGTATGTTGGATGATAGAAGTGTCATAAGTTTTGAGTTCATCGTAGTTCCAAGCATAGACACTTTTATATTGTTTCAAAAGACAAACATGCGCTAATTTTTCTTCAGGAGCTAGACCAAGGCCTAGGTTCATATTATGTGGTTTGGTATCAGTTCCTAGTTTTACTAATTCATAATTCAAAGTTGAACTTTGCAATTTTGAATTGGTAGATCTTTTGAATCGATCTTTCAAATCATAAAGGTCTTCTAACTTAACTACTGACTTTGGCATAGCATTATTGGTGCTATATTGTTGCAATTGTATATCATGTTGGTCTTCATCAATTATCTGATTAGTGTAATATCCTTTAGATGTGAGAAAATTTGCAATATCAGGATCATCATTAAAAATTCTCCAATTGGTAATGTTATCAGGAATCAAGGGTCTAAAGATTAATTTGATTGAAAATCGATCAGGGCTATAATCTTCTGAAGGAATAAGTTTGGAGGCTACATTGGCTAGGAGGTCTGCACTAGCATTCTGGATTCTGGGAATTGATGAAATATTAAATGCTATAAAATTTTCATTCAGATCTTGAACTAAAGATTGATAATGCTTTAAATGACCTGATAAACAATGTATAGTATTACGTACCTGTTTGATTACAATTTCAGAATCTCCGAAAACTTGTAGATATTTGATATCTAATCTGATCACTTTGTATAATAATTGGACTAAGGCCTCGTATTCTGCAGTATTATTGGTGCAATCGAACTCGAATTTGCAAGTTAGCATAATTTTGATTCCCTCTGGACTAAACAAAACACACCCTGCTCCTGCTCCTTCATTAGACTTAGAACCATCAAAAAATAACTTCCAAAATAAATATTTATTTACAGGAGTATCTACAAAATTAATGCATTTAGAACTATCTGTTTGAGAAAAATTTTCTATCTGAGACAAAACAAAATTTTCTAAGTAAGGTGAAGTATGAGCATTGAAATTTCCTAAGAAAGAATCAACTGAATAATTTCCAATGATATTATTGCTGTATGCAACCGGTTCATTTTCTCCTTCCAATTCTGTTACTATGTATTTCTGATGCTTTTCTCGCTCAACCTTTATCTGATTTGGTTTACCATTGTAAGGAAACCACATGTGTGACCAATCAGTTGCAAAGTATCCATGAAGTTTTTCTGACCAATATCTGCTAAGAATTAAGCCATAAAATTATGGAATATCTGCAACTAAAATATCAATAACTTGACATACCTTTGGATTAGATAACAGCCTTATGGTAACTTGATTTAATTCGCCAATCACTTCAACTTGTGATCGATCTAGCTGGACTATGTGCACAACAGATTTTTGTGGTTGAATATTCAATTTTGCACATATTGATTTTTGTAGAATATTAGATGAAGCTCCAAAATCCACTAAACAATTATGAAATTTTTTATTGAAAACTTCATAAGTAAGAAGAAATGGATGAGTATGAGATCTTGACCTTCCTCCAATTAAAGTGATATTTTCTAAATCAACATTACTAATCGCATTAGTTGAAGGCCTTCCCATCTCGTTGGAAGCTTGAGAAATCACAGGATCAGGCAAAGTTTTTTCAGGCACAACATGTAATTCTTTCAAAAGTACCTTTTGCTGGTGTTTTAACTTGCTCAATTCATAAAAAGTGATATTAACCCTAGTCTTTTTCATATCTTCTATGATATTATACTCCATTTCATCTGGAACAATGAGTGTTTTTGATGGAGTTGATGAATCTGTTTGGACTGGGCTGGTTTGAATTGCTTTAGATGTCGTTTTCTTGGGTGCAACTTTATCCTTAGTCATTGAGTTTGCACTCTTTGGCTTAGCAGTAGTTTGAGGAAGATCAAGTTGATTTCTACTTCGAGTGCTAACTGGGGATGCTTCTTGATCTTCCTCATCTGGGAGGATGAAATCCCACATACCTTGTACTTCTACAACTTCTTCTTCATCAGTAGTTTCTTCAGTAATAGTTTCATCTTCTTCTTCTTCTGATTCAGCATTTGTAATAGCATTTGGTGGTTTTGAATCAGTTGAAGGATTTCCTCTATAAGGCTTGAAAGACTTTTTAGAAGATGTTTCTGCCACTTGTTTCTTGATATCAACCATTTCATTGGACATGGTTTTCAAAACTTTCTGCAATCCTTCCAAATTGAATGGATCTTTCGATTTTTTTTTCTTGGGGTCTTCCTTAAAAGTAACCTTCTTGGATTTTCGTTCTTCTATCGCATTTTTCTTTTCTAAAGAAATGATACGTTTTTCGACTGCTATTGCTTCCTTCATATTGTGTGCTAAAGTTGTTTTGTTAGCTCTGTCAACAAAGATTGCTATGTTTGATGGTAAAGAAGAAATGTACCATTCACTTATCACTTCTTCGCTAGGCTTGGAAGTAGTAGGAATTTTATTTAACAGTTTGTTAAAACATGAATTAAAATCCTTGATAGGTTCTCTTGACTCAGCCCTAAGATTAGACAGATCATTGATCAATGTCTCTGTAAACCTGTCATCACCAAATTTAGTCAAAAATTGATCTTGAAAGATATCCCAACTAGTGAAGGATCTAGATGGTAATGAGAAATACCATGATCCAGCTGCTCCTTGTAGGGTATAGGGAAAAAGTCGGAAAACAACATCTTCATTAGTAACTCCATTGAGATTTATGGATAGCATAAAGTTTTTTATATGTTCTTCTGCTAGCATGCCTGCTTCAGGATTAAACTTAGGCAGCCATTTTTCAAGATGGGCTGGTAATTGACTCAAGGGCACAGGCATTAAGACTGCCCCTGGATTATTCCATGGCATTTGGGCCATCGCTGAACTACTAACAGAGGAAAGTGAATAAGATGATCTTTGTGATTGGGAAGATGAGGATATTACGATTCCATATGTTTGAGAATTAGATGTGGAAGTTTGAGTGGACTGATGGGCAGTAATCTGGAGTGGAGGGGTGGATGGTTGACTTCGCGGTGAAGAGGTTGAAATGGATGATGATGATGAAGAGTCTCACTATCAGACCCTTTAGGTGATTTCCTTGCTCTTTTCCTTGTAGGTAGAGGTAACTCAGTTGGCTGAATGCCAAGCTTTTCACTTTGTAATCTGGTGAGAGGATGAGCAGGATTATATTGTGAAGTCACGCTGCCTTGAGATTTATTAGATCTTTGAGGTGATATTGAAAATCTCTGAAGTTTATGAATCAAGGATTCAACTTCAGGAGGTTCAATAGCAAATTCTTCTGAAAAGTCAGGGTTTGTGGTAGTATCTGTCGTTCTTTCGACTTCTGGCTCTGGATTTAAAATTTCTATGTACGATGGAGAAGTCAGGGAAGATGGTGAGGGCGATTTACTCTCAGAATGGTATTTAGATTTTGATTTACTTGCCATTCATAGTTTGTGGCCCTCCTTCTAGCGCCAAATATGTTGAAGCCCTGAAAATCAGGTCTTACAACAAGGGGGATACCCACTCGGTCCGGACCTTGGTTAGCAGCTCCTTTTTCGTTTGGTGTAGTGGGTCCGACTGGGGATAATGGGACTAGTTTCCTAATATGTGTGTGTGTGTGTTGAGAATTGATATTTCCTTTCTAAAGTTCCTAAGTGAAATGCTTTTATTCTATTTCTAATCTAATCATATGCAAATTGTATTCTAATTTAAACAGAAATATCTAATTCTAAACTAACCCGGGATGTAATCTTTCTGTTTATGCGATCTAAAATGATTTCAAATAAAAATCGATAATAAATATCATTAAACTATTATAAGAAAAGAATTCAATAAAGATAAACCACTTCATATAAAAAGTTAAATGAAACAGTTGTGAAAAACATATCACATAATAAGTTATTCATACATTAAGAATAAATAATTAGCTATCACCATACAAAAGTGTCAAATGATAACTCAAGAATTCAAGCATCAATATATAAACAACTGAAAATAAATATCACTTTAACACAAAGGCAAAAATATTTAAGAGATAAAAGTACCATTTATAACTAGTTATACTCATGAGCTTCAAGCAATAATGACTTATCTCCTCTTAATCCAACATCCACTAAGAGTACAAAAGTGCAACATCAGTAGCAAATATTAAATGCAGATATCAATAAATCATGTTCCATTCATTCATCAAAACCTCCTCTGAGGGTGCAAAAGTGCATGTTCTGAGGACAAGTTTTTGACAAATTTGAGGATCCTTCTCTAAATGCATGAGAAGGGTTTAAATACTACTAACTAAATCTAAAAATAGTTTATTACAAAAATTTAGGATTCGGTTTAAATGACCGTCCTTTTTTCTAGGAAAAAATAAAGTAAAACTAATACTAAATCTAAAATCAAAACTGACAACTAACTATTTTTGAATCTGATCTTTGAAATTGCAAGCATTCATCCTTGATTTGAGAAGATTAGGTTGGCCGACTTCAGATTTTAATTGTCCTATGAAAACGGCATCGGCAAGTGCTGGCGCTATCTTCTCGGCAAAATTGATGATGCAATTGAGAGCCATGCATTGGCTATGTGGTTTTACCAGACATGCCCAGTAAGAATCCCAATTTAACTTTGTTAATCCTTTAAATAATTCTGCCTTTTCCTGATGCTTTTGTTTCCACTCTGTCTGCAATTGCTGTGCTTGTGGTAGGTATCCTGGAATAGTTTATGAAATTAAATTTTCCTTGTGCAAATTTTCATTTACACAATCAATAATATTGCTTGCTGCTGTAGCTACTTCTTCCACCGCCTGTTCTGCATTCTTGATCTACGCATCCCAATTATTGAAGAGCATTTCTTTATGACTGTCATTGATGATTGGTGCTCCTGCTCTTTTCCCCTCCTCTGTCTTTTGCCAAGCCAAATAGTCAGTAACTCTTTTATTAGTTAAATCATAATCATGTCGTAATTCTACGACATGATTAGTGATTTTATCACTTTCTTCACAAAAAGAGTTCCACTGTGAAATTTTTTGGCATAATATATCCTGTTGCTGCAGGAGTTGGTTATTTAAGGAAATAGTCTCTGTGATAAATTCTGTGATCTTGGGGTCATATTTGTGCATCTCTTGCATAATCTGTATTTGTTTCTCTTTTTCAGCCGAATTTTTCTGATATCTGATCTGCATTTGTTGAAACTCTTGCTGTAATTTTTCAAGTCGTATCGGTGCTTCACTATTAACAATGGCTTGTTGCAGTTGTTGTTGCAGAACCTGTACTTGATTTTCTTTTTCATTCAATAATTTCCGTAACTCAGATGCTTTATCGATGGCTGCAGAGGCATATGCTCCTGTAATCTGAGATAATTTAGTAAGATTTTCAGTTGGATCAGTAGTAGGATCTTGGCATAAAAAATCCAATTGTTCTGCGTCATGAGAGAGTGCACTTTCTAATTTCCTTTTCTTCCTTTGTTTTCTTACTACTGCTTTATGTTGTGGAGTATAGAATATATCAAGAGGAGGAATTTCCTCTATTTTGAGCACAAGCTCAGAGGAGGGGGAAATGGGAATATGTTTTGTTTCTGCGACATTGCTAGTTTCTCCTGTGACTATATTTTTTTATTGTTTGTACAATAGTTACAGAAGTCTGTGTGTTCTGTCCTTCAACATTAATGAAATCATTAAATGTTTCCCATTCTTTTTCTAACTCAATTCTGATGGATGGTTGCTGTTCATTGAGAGGGGGAAGATTTATCTGTGGAGAGATTGAAATCTGTTGCTGTAAAAGTTCTTTTGATTGGCCAGTATCCTTTACTGACCCTTCACTTTTATCCTGGTCATTATCAGTTTATTTCCCAGACTTTGACTTGGACTTGTCTGTATCTGAACTCCCACTAAGACTGATGTTGGGAGTTGGTTCCCTTGCGGGTTCCAAGCGCAAATTATCCAAAGGGATAGCGGTCAACCTTCTTTATCTGTACATTTTAAACTCTTGGAATTCTTTTGGAGAAAAACGTGTTTGAGTTGAATGTAGAATCTCTTTAAATGTGAATTTTTCTTGAAACATATCATCAAAAAGATCCTCTTCTCCAGAAAATATTCTTACCTTGACTGCAGTGGTGAAATTCTTAACAACATCATATGGGTCGAATAGCCTTCTTGGAAACTTGAACAATTGTAAACATGTAATATTGTTTTCTTCTTTCAATGCATGACCAACATCAAATAATGAAAATGCTCTGCAGGCCACAAAAAATTGTGGCCATATGGCCTTCTTTTTATCCTTTAAATCCTTGTTCAAACCTCCCTCTCCGCAGGTTTGATACGCAATTTCCCGGGGCCAGGAGTTTATCCGGAACATACAAAGGTAAAACATGAGGAGAAGAAAAAATTCCAAAAACCCTAACATACGTAAATAATTCTTCTCCAAACCATCTTGCGACAAGGAGAATGTCTACTTCTGCTTCAGGAGAAAACCTTGGAGCATCCTTATTATACAACATTCTGTACAGTGGTAGCATGATGCCATGGAAAATATTGTAAAAATGGGGAAGGAACTTTGAGTCCCACAATTATTTATGATAAACATGAATGGGTAGGGGATCTTGAATTGTCCATTTCCAACCCATTATAGTAAATTTAGAAAAATAACAGATTGAATCCATTACATAAGAAGATAGGAAAAAAGGAGGATAAATCCTCCAAGAGACAGTCCGTTTACACAGATAATTAAAAATAGTCGTGGCTAAGTTATCAGACAATATCTTAGCCCAATCCACAATAGTAGCATTAACAACAGAATTCAATAATGGAAGCCATTCGGATGAAAACGTATTAATGTCAGGCTTCCAAAAAGCCTAAAAAGCATAGTAGCAGAAAATCAATACGGACAAGTGAGAGAACCAGTACTGTACATACCGTGTTTATCTTTCTTCAGTGGTTCATCTCTTCTGGACCATTCCTTGGTGCATTCTGCTAGGTTTGCATTTTCCTTGGCAAAATTTTCAATAAACTGTTTGTTGTACATTGCCTGTGGCTCCGGAAAATAATACATAAGCCTTAAATCTTCTGGAGTAAATGAGCCAATGAGCTCTTGCCCCTGAGTCTTGAACTGTTTGTCCGTAATATTAGTGCTATCCAGTACCCATTTCACCATGTCTGTATATGGAAGAATTTTAGGTCTTTCTGCTATCCGGTGCAAAAATGAACAAGCTAACTCTGTAAGAGATGCTTCGGAAGAACCAATTGTTCCTGCAGTAGCTGAAACATCCATTACTCCGGGGTTTTCTTCTTCAAGCAGATTATACATGCCCTCCCAAGTGGTGATACCAGCATCTTTGTTGTAGGCAGTGTCTGTGTACAAGGACACCATCTCTTTACTTTCAGAACTCGGAGCTTTGTATTTCTTTCCCATAATACTCTGGATATTGCTTTGTATAGTCTTCATTTCTTCGTGCCTGTAGTTTATGAATTAAGTGAGAGTAATGATATGAAAATGTGATGGGAAAGTTTTAAATGCTGAAGGCGCATAAAATATATCATCTTACGTGAAATAACTCTTCAATCAAAACAAAACCATTTTTCGTTAATAAATGACAATCAATTCATTGATTAATCATTAAAGCGCATAACGGAGTCTTGATTTATGGAGAAGATTTTCTTCGTACAACGAGCCTTAAGAATCTGCGATAATGCAATCTGCGATTTGCTTTGCAATATCGCAATATCGCAAATCGCAATCTCGGAAAATGGCAACATCATAATAGTGCAAATATTATATCATCGCGAAATCGCAAAATCACAATATCGCAATATCGCAATATCGCAAAATATAACATATGACAAACATCCGTTAATGTATTTTCTGCGAAATGCGATTTGCGATTAATGTTATCGCACATCGGTGATTTGAGGTTTCTCAGCATAAAATATGAAACTTGCAATGCGATGAATGTTCTTTTAGCGCGTAATTTCGTATCGCAATCTTTAAAATTTTGCTTGTAAAGAGGCATTCATTACCCTTTTTCAATGTGATATTCCTCCAAGAATGATTTTATTCTATGCTATCATAAACTTAAGTTTATTTAAGGATTTTCCAAGGAATTTTCTTAAGTTAATGATAGTGAGTTTTATTGAAAAAAGAAAACAAGCACTAATTAATTTTTTTTTTGATTTTTTAAACTAAGGGTCCCCACTTATTTAGTATTATTACTAATACTAAATAAGAAGGGGGGTTGTTGCTGGCCACAACAGAACCACAAGACAAAACATAGGTGCAAGAGAGGAAGAAGATCTAACAATGAAGCCCTCCAAGAGTTAGGTCAAATGCTCATAAATTCAGGTAAGATGAAAGCCCTTGAGGCTTTCACATCCTTTTCTTAACTTATTTTTTTTATCATGAAGATCCTATCATGGAATTCTAGAGAGATAAACAACCAAAGGAAACAAAGACTTCTGAAGAAGAAAGACAGAAATGAAAACCCATATATGATCTTTCTACAAGAAACTAAATGTTCGAGTAAGAAGATGCAAGAGATAAGTAGAAAAATTGGGGAAAAAAATGGACTACCTAGAGGTGGAGGGAAGAGGGATGGAAGGAGGTCTGGCAACCCTTTGGAATCCCCACTCTTTTCATCTGGTTAATGCAGAAGCAACATCTTATATATCCTTAGAGATGCAAATTATAGGAGAACTTGGTACATATCTATGTACTAATGTATATGGCCCCCAAAGATTAGATTAAAAGCTGCTTCTGTTGGACCACCTCTCTAATCTGCATCTTAGACACTCTGGTGTTAAAGGGATCTACAGGGGGGACTTCAATATGATTATCTCATTAGGAGAAAAGAAAGGGTGGTTGAGGAGGCTTAACCGAGATGCAGAGGCACTCAGTCACTTTATTAGGTCTTCTAGGTTCATCTATATTCTCCCAAGAAGCGAGTTGTACACGTAGAATAACAAGGGGGGGGAGATAGGCAGATTGCGTCGAGGCTCGATCGTTTCCTCATAATATAAGACATCCTCCTGCAGGGAGTCACAGTGGAGACGAACGCTATTCCAAGTGGGGGCTCTGATCACTGGCCCATCACCCTAGATGCTACCATCTTGGGCACCCCTAAGAAAAAGCCTTTCAGATTTGAGATATTCTGGCTAGAGCACCCTGATTTCAAATAAAAAATCAAGCAGTGGTGGCAAGAACCCCTTATGATTACGGGTACAAATATGTTCCGTCTCCAAGAAAAATTGAAACATATAAAAGCCTGAATTCGCACCTAGAACCATGAGGTGTTCGGGAACATCTTCAAGGAGAAGATGGTCTTGGAAGAATAGATGGAACAACTTCAAAAGGATTGGATAAATGAGAATATTTCTCACGACTATGTTCGTGTTGAGCAGGACCTCATGAAACAATGGGACGAAAGATGTCTGCAGGAGGAGATCCTGTGGAAACAAAAATCCAAGGTCCAATGGCTTAAGGAAGGGGAGAAGAATACTAAATTTTTCCATAGATCAGCCATAGAATACAGACGGACCAACAAGATCATCCAGTTAAAATATGCTCAAGGGAACTCGTATGAATTGCATAAGGACATCTCTACCCTATTGGCTGACCAATTTTCTCAAATTGCCACAGAACCAGATATAGATAAGGTAGGGGCTATCCGGGAAGTGGTTGCTTCCATCCCTAGGATTTTATCCGAGGACCATAACCTAAACCTGGACCGGCCTGTCACTCTGATTGAAGTGGAAGAAGAGGTGCAAGAAATGCCTAATGGTAAGTCATCGGGCCCGGATGGCTTTACTATTGATTTCTTCAAAGCGTGTTGGGACACTGTGCAGAATGAGATTTGGGAACTGGTAGAGGACTCTCGGAAATATTCCTCCATCCTGAAATCCCTCAACTCTACTTTTATCACATTGATTCCCAAGGAAGAGGCACCCTACACTCTGGCAAAATTCTGCTGCATAGCCCTATGCAATGTTCTCTATAAAATCATCTCTAAGGTGATGGATAATAGATTGAAGCATATCCTCCCGTTGATTATTTTGGAGGATCAATCTAAATTTGTAGAAGGTAGACAAAATTATGAACAACATCCTTCTGGTGCATGAGATGATACACTCCCTTCAGTCACAGAAAAAAGCAGGCATGATTATCCAACTTGATCTATCAAAATCCTATGATAAATTAAGCTGGAACTACTTGGAGGCTGTCTTGGAAGCTTTTGGGTTTGGCGAATGTTGGATCAACTGGGTGATGGCTATGGTTAAATCCCCAAGCCTCTCTATCTTGGTAAATGGAGCCCCAACTAATCCCTTCACTCCATCCAGAGGAATTAGGCAAGGTGATCTGATCTCTCCCTTTCTTTTTGTCATTTTTATGGAGGGTTTAAGCCAAATCATCAAAACTGCTAAAGGGAGAGATGAAATTGTGGGACTTCAACCTCTGCCAACTTGCCCAGCTACCACCCATCAACAATTTGTGGATGACATGATGCTCCATGGCATACCTACTGTTCGAGAGACCAGGGGATTTAAATCTATTCTTAACCTCTTTGGTCAGGCTTCTGGTATGGACCTGAACCTAGAAAAATATTTGATTTTCTTCTTTAATACTCATGTGGATATCTAGAGGAACCTCACGGCCATCCTTGGCTTTAGAAGGAAGAGCCTCCTGTCCAATTATCTAGGGATTCCCTTAACATACAAACCTTGGTAGAAAGGTCACTAGGAAAGACTGTTCTCCTCCCTCGAAGAACGGGGGAAATATTGGACGAACAAAGGCCTAAATTTTGCTGAAAGATTGGTCATGACGAAGGCGGTGCTACAAGCTATCCCGCAGTATATGCTGTCCATTCTTCACGCACCTAAGGGAGTCCTCCAGAAAATTAGAGATATTCAAAGGAATTTCTTGTGGTCTGGTAAAGCTGACAGGAAGAAATGGGCCCTGGTGGCTTGGACGAAGATATGAAAACCTAAGATCCTGAGAGGTCTGGGGCTTCAAGACGAAAAACTGTTAATAGAGAATGTGGTGCCAAACTCTGGTGGGTGGCTTAAGGAACCCAACACTCCTTGGGCGACACTCTAGAGGGCTAAGTATGCAGAGGATTGGCGCCCCCAGACTTAGTTAGAATGTCTGGGGTGATCATTGGATCCCCTATTTGGAACCTAGCGAGGGCCAGTAGAAATATCATTCAAGACCACTACTTTTGGGAAATCTGAAATGGAAGAACGGATTTATTATGGGAATATTCCTGGAAACAACTACCAAATTTGGAGAGCCTAGAGTATCAACATATCCAACAAAGTTTTCAAGCCCTTGGGAAAATAAAGGCTCACCGTTACTGGACCAGTGATCACTTAGACCAGCATTGGTGCCATTGGGCTCTGGACCTCCCCTCCCAGGAGATCATAGTGGAGAACCAGCTGCTTACTCTTCGGCCTTGGGTGGATAAGAGAAGAGTTCGTTGATCGCAGAAGGAGGATCAACTCCGGTGGGGAAAGATGGAAGGAGGGACCTTCAACCTCAAAGAAGCGAGGCACCACCTTGAATAGAGGGATTTAGAAGAAAAATTCCACTGGCATATCAACATTTGGGATGTTATCTACTGGCCTAAGATCAAAACGTTCCTGTGGCTCCTCATGCATAAGAAAATTCTCATTCGGGAGAATTTACAAAGGAAATGGTTTATTGTGCCATCGAGATGCTATCTATGTGGGGTGGAGGAGGAAATAATGAACCACCTCCTGAACTCCTACAAGTGGGCCAATTACTTATGGGATTGGATGGTGGAAATTTTCCGGCAAACTGATAGAAGAAGAGACTCTATCCATGAAAGCATAGGTAGGTGAAGGACCAAGTAGACTGAACAAGAAATTGTAAACCTTCTATGGCGTCTCGGCCCAGGCTTCATCGTGTGGTTGGTTTGGAAGGAAAGGAACAAGAGAATTTTCCAAGACGAGGTTCACCAACTCGACCACATTAAAATTGAAATCATGAAGAATATGAGGGAAATAGTCCTTACCAAGATCAAAGGCAATCATAGTGACAGGCCTTTGGCTAACGAGCATCACATTATGAACCTGTTTGGGATTGATGGTACCACAGGCTCCAGTAGTCCTAGGCGCCAACTGCAGCCTCCACAGTCTCTTCTGTTTTAGCAGCTCCCTTACCTAGGCTACTACAAGTTGAATTTTGACAGTGCTTCACATGGAAACCTTGGTCTGGTTGGATTTGGGGGATTTATCCGCGATGACAAAGGAGAGATTAAGTATATCTATAGTTTCCCGTTAGGCGAAGCCACGAATAATGAGGTAGAATTCGCTGCAATTGAACAGGGCCTGCAAATCTTGGTCCGGTTGGGATATGGCAAAGCTGTTGTGGAAGGGGACTCACAGCTAGCAATTAACGCTGCTAAACATTTGCAAAATGGGTCGAAGCCCAGTAGGGTCACTAAGCACTAGCATCTCTCGTTAGTCACGACTCTCATCTCGACCCATGTTTCCACTCTCAATGGGGTAGTGTTTCATGTTGTCCAACATATAGCTAATTATTTGGCGGATGTCCTTGCTAATCATGCGGTGGAAAACCCAGAGATTGTCCTTGACACTTGTTGGCAGGACTTTCCATCTAATAATTTGCGAGAGGAGTGTGATAAGATTTCCGTAAAGGACCTAACTAGATCATCAGGAGGTGAGGTTAGGTTACACGAGACTGATAATTAATGATAGATGAGGTCCTGTAGAGATGGAAATTCACGATAGTGGTTTTGAAGCCCAATTTCCGTTGGTTTATGTGGCAGAGTGTGGGAGATTTATCATACTAACAAAGGACAGTACACTAGATCTAATAAATTGCAGATGCGGCAAAATTATATAAAGAAAAAGCGTGGCAACTAGTGCGAGACGGAACGAGAGGATCGGAAAAATATCCTTCACCTGTCCGCTGAACAGTCTGTCAGACAAAAGGAAAGAAATGGGAGGGCATCTCATATCAAGGTTCTGACCACCAGAAATCAGATTATAAATACCATGTTGGGGAGCAGAAGCGATACCTTTGTTTTAGTGCGAACCATCCTGGATTATGCACCTAGAGATCTAGAGGTGGGTTTTGGTATTAGTAAGCTGGGAGAGAGAGGGAGGAACTGCAGAATGGCTAAGCGTGTCCTACAAAGCTCTAAGGCTGCCCGTGAATTGCAGGAGGCAGAGGAAGGCTTCAATTCCTCTGTCTCCCACAAAGGAAAACAGAAAATTGACTTGCTGCAAGCCCAAGTGGACGAAGATAGGAAAAGAGTGGAAGACAAGGATATTTGTGAGGAAGTGGGCTGGTTAACAAACCCTGGCACTCTGACCACTAGGTCCACCCAATTTCTGCACACCGAGAGCAATGAGCATGGCCTGGCAGATGAAAAATATGCTGGCCAAGGCGCTGAACATGTAGGAGGCGGCTCACAGGGATGCGTACTAGGCCGACACCCTTGCGTCTGCAAAGAATTCTGCAAGGCTGGATAGCTTGGAAGTCACTCTAAAATCCCTAGTCAAAGAGATGAAAGCCCAATCAAAGAGTCTTGAGGGGTTCATAAGGCTCTTTGATCTTTATTTAAAGCATGTGATGAAAATTTCGATCCGGCTTCCTGAGGAGATCAATAAGCCCACTATCATCTGCTATTTCAAGCCTCGAAGCATGCCTAAATGCGGGGATACTGTTGGGCCGAGTGTTGGAGGAGATTCTATGGAGAAGAACAGAAATAGTAAGGATGAATGTCTTGGATTTTAGTCTCTTTTTTAGTATTTACCTTGAATGTTGATGGATTATATTTATGTTATTGGATTTTGTAAGGCAGGCTGGTTGGGTTGGCCAGTTTCCTATTCTCTCGGTTCAAGGAAGAGGACAAGATTTTGTAATCTGCTATAATATGGCTCCCGCCCTACGATGGCTTACTTATAGGCTTTATATATGTCTGTGTCTGTGGAAGTGTTTCTATGATATACCTTGCCCTCTGCGTCTCATTTTGCTCTGGGATAGGAGGCCCTTTTTGTAAAATTATGTACTCTATTTGTGATCTAATACAACTGTTGATTTACACAAAAAAAAAACATAATATTAATAAAGTAAAATTTTTTTTCATAGTACAATATAATAATATGATTTTTCTACATCCTCATATCTATACAAACATCATATGAAACATCCAATTTACATAAAATAAAATATAAGATACAAAATATTTACATTAAAAAAATTGTTAGATTTTTCAATTTTAATACAACAAATATATAAGATATTTGGGGAAAACATTATAAGGAGGCAAAAGAATATATCATTATATCTTAAAGAAAATGGAAAAGAAACCACTTTAGCAACTGTGATTGAGCGTACAACATATATAGTTAATAGGATCATATGTCGTTGTCCAACATATATAGGTAATGGGATCATATATCCTTGTGCAACACTTGTGATTGAGCGTACAACATATATAGTTAATGGGATCATATATCCTTCAACATATATAGTTAATGGGATCATATATCCTTGTCCAACATATATAGGTAATGAGACCATATATCTTTGTGCATAGGTAATGGGATCATATATCTTTGTGCAGGAGGTTTGTGATTGAGCGTACAACATATATAGTTAATGGCATATATCCTTGTCCAACATATATAGGTAATAGGATCATATATCCTTGTGCACCTGTGATTGAGCGTAAAACATATATAGTTAATGGGACCATATATCCTTGTGCAGTAAGTTAGCAACTCTTGTAACGAGATTCACATATTAATGCTTCCTAACCATCTAGCTCACTTGGCAATGTGGGTTCTTCATCTACCATTATAATGGTGACACAAATTTAATGTATCCTTCTTCATTCACGACTATAATGGTGACATAAATTTAGTGTTTGAGGAGGTGGGCATTAATGTTGAGGAGGTGGTCATGAGGAAATATGGAGTGTAGATATTTTATTACATAAAGATGATGAGCATTCTATTAAATAATGTAATAGTACACATATAAATACAACAATATTTATTTTAATATAGACAATCTATTTTGATGGCACAATAACTTAATTTAGTGAATATCTTCATACATAATAATACATAAAGCTAACTAATTGTGTGATATTTATTGGACTAATTATATCTAAATACCTCCTAAATACTAGGAATAGACTCCTCTCATAGAGGTGAACTCTAAATAATCACCAATAATCCTTACAATCCACAATCATGAGCACACCTAAGACGAGTAGGCATTAAATCATCCAACATATGTTGTCCAACAATCCCATTAATGACTATTTTTCTTAATATATAGTAGTTAGGGTTTTCATCAATATGTTCTCTTTTGTAGCACTTGACCCACTATGAAGTGAAGAACCTTCTAATAAACAGATTTTATTTGTGATCCAACCTTGCATTTTCATTACGTTCCTATTAAACATAAACATTTGCATTGGTTGAATTCCATATAAAAAAAAATCATTGTCCACAAGAATAAATGGATCATTAGTTCCTATAATTATTGGTTCAACAACATATATTCAATCACAATCAATTTCACTTCCCTTGCATCATCATTAATCATCCTCTGTTTTTGTTGACTAACCAATAACCACACCATGGATTTCTTTGGACTGCCTATAACCATAACTTGGGTTTTCTTCACTTACCCTCAATTATTACACCTATGTATTTTTGTGGATTACTCTCAACCATCAAACCTCAAAAGTGGTTTCTTCTTACCACAAACAATACATCAGATCCAATGATTTCTCACTCATTACTTTGTCATGAAAAATAATTTTGGCTCACCACAAACTATCAAATAATTTCAATTAACCACATACTATACTTTACATGAAATTACATAGATAACCTTCCCCTATTATTACTTGTATCAACATTAGCTCATGTACATAGAATTCTCATGCTCCGTCACATTGAGATACTAGGTACTATAACTTTTTCTTAAACTAATCAATACATAGAATATGGTCGAGTCTATTTTTATTTCACACAGCTCACAAAAGTCAACTTATTTTTTCATCACTATCCAATCTTCTTTTTAATTGCGCATTTTTTTTTGTCTTGGTCTTCATTTGATTCATGTACTCATCTTTAGCTTTTTCCTTCATATCAATTGCCCTTTTGTTTGGATGTGATTATTGTTGTTTATAGTGTGCTCTTGTCATAAATTAGCTTAAATTTCTCTAACGGTTTTAGATTGCCACAAACCATATGGTTTCTGAGTATTTAGTGGTTTTCAGTTGATCAAAAACTTCTCGATCTTAGAGGTTTTGGATTGCTACAAACCATACATTATATTAAATGGTTTCTGAGTATTAAGTGGTTTCTAGTTGATAGAAAACTTCTAGATTTTAGAGCACTACAAATTTTCATGTAGTTTTGGATGACTAATAACCATCCCGATATAAAGTTGATTCAAAGTATACACACTTATCCATCATGATGTTAAGTTGATTTAGACACTTATCGGTGATTTCTTCGCTATGGGGTTCAATCTCAAAATTTCTACTACTTCCTTTTTCGACCTACATAAAGCTGATTATTACATGTAGGGACGCCAATGCAAATTCTTCGCTATGGGGTTCAATCTCAAAATTTCTACTACTTCCTTTTTCGACCTACATAAAGCTGATTATTACATGTAGGGACGCCAATGCAAATTACCTTCTACTGCAGAATTGAAGATAACCATGCTGACGGTAGCATTGAGAGGACTATGATATTGTCCATAGTGGAAGACCTACCGCAGAATTGAAGATAACCATGCTGACGGTAGCATTGAGAGGACTATGATATTGTCCATAGTGGAAGACCTGAGAAGATGTGCAACTGTGTATCTTTTGCCTTTACGGTCAAAGGTGAAGGCGCTGATCTTCGTTCCATCCAAATGATACAACACATATTCATTGTATGGAACAACCCTTACTTCCAGGAATTCATCTGCAATAATCGACGACCTAGGCGATACGCTTTGAAGGCATTCTACTTCTCCATCCATTCATCCGACTCCTCTGCAAGTCCCTCGTCACATTCCACACTACGAAGATATTCTGACATTTATAGAAAGGTTCGCCACCCAAAACTCTAGCTCTAGCATTAGTTACTCCATCCTTTCAAATAAACGTCCGCGCATTTGTTTTTTTCAGCGCAGGAAGCCCCTGGAGAAATCACACCTAACAAGTGTGGATAGAGTCCCGGGAATAGATTGCGCTATGAAAGTGTAATTGTGGGTCTCACCCAATATATTTCCAAAACCATCGGCATTCTCAGTGTTGGGAACTCCATAAGGAGATCCTCCCCTCTCCACTACCAAAACTGAGTACCTGGTTAGACAACGTTCAGATTACCGTCTTCTTATGTGGTTTGCTCTATTAATCCTCACAAATAACATTTACTTACTATTCCAAAAAAGCTTATTAAAGAATTTAACCTGTACTAACATAATTAGCGCAAATAATATATATATATATATAGGTAATCAGAAATTCAATACCTTAGACATGTTTCATTAGTCAAATCATATCTAAATAATTGGAAATTTAATACCCCATATATAATTAGCGAAAACAATTCTATTTGCAAATGTGTGAAAAAAAATTCAATGCACGCTGACATATTTTACCAACCATATCTAAGTGATTAAAAATTCAATACCCCATACATATCTCATCCACTCACCAAAAAAAATACTACTAAAAAGCCTTCTCCCATCGTTGTTAAGTTCTCGTAGAAAATATTGATACGTGACCCAATGGATGATTTAAAAAGAAAACACGCGGAACGTGGTCGTTTCACATTGGATCGAACTTTTTCTATTAACTTTGAACTAACGTCAAAAAAATTGCTACTTCGCAATACGGAAAAATTGCTCTGCTATTATTTTGATTATATATTTTACAACTACGCTGACTTTGAGTAAAACCAGTGTCGCCGACATCAATGAACATGATCTAGACTTCTAGAACAATAAAGATGACTTGAATGTGTTCTATATCAATGACTTCCAGAACAGCGGTGTCCACAAAATAAAATATTGCAGTCGAGTGCATGATTACAAATACTTCTCAATCAATTACAGTCCAACCCATGACTTTTGAATCAAAGAAAATGCTATTCCTCCTCAATTTTGTTTCTTAAAATGCTCTCAAACCCATATATCACTATCATTGTTAAAATGTGCCCAATATATACTGTACCAATTACATTAAATATTGCAAAAGAAATATATTAGTAAGTAAGTAGTATAATGAAAAAAATTGATAGAGTGATGTGATATGTTATGTGATTTAAATCTAATTTTATTTGAGTAAAAAATAAATTATAATATTGTTGTTATTTCGTAATTTTTATAATTGGGATTTTTTTTTCTTTTATAGTGTAAAGATTTAAATGAAAAATAAAAAAATTTAGATATTTGAATGATGAGAAATTGGAAGTACAAATGTTAAACTACAACCATCCTAGATGAAATTCTATATACTAGAGATGTTCTTGTCACTTTGCCTAACTATATTGAAATGAAAATTAATTTATTTACCTTATTTTGTGAATAAATCTATGTTCCAAATCAATTTTTTTAAACAAACTCCTAAGCGAGGTTTTTCTTGGATCCAAGTAAGTAACCTTATTCCATATTGTCAAGACAAGAGAAACTTAAAATACCATTTCAATAGTGCTAATTCAAAAGTGATCCTTGCTCAAGAGGTGAACAATTAAAGGCATATTTTTTTAAGGGAAAACAAACTACATTTTAAGAGTTAAAATTTCACTTACTATATGAATCAACTAAAAAAAAAACATAGAAAACAATGAGACTTGTATAATACCAAATCAAAAATTCAAATTTAATATAAAACTAACTTAAAAATAGCATATTACAAGGTAAAGGGTTCTCAGAAAAAAAAAAAATATTAAGAAAAGGGTTATGGAAGAAATTCTTCAACATCATTAAAAACATTAGTCGTATAAGAATTAGCAAAACCCTTGTGGCCATAACAATTCCCATGAAAAGTATACTAAAACTAGAAACCAAACCTACCTCTTCATCATTTTCTACCTACACCCCCAAGTTTGGGACCTTTGGGAATGTTACATTTTGGTATGTTACCCTTTGTTTGTGTTTTTTGTCCCTTTGCAATAGTCTCAACCTTTTTGGCTCTCTTCTCATGTTTAGTCTTTTTTATCCTTTCTTTGATTTCCCTCGTATTTAATAGTGAAAACTATATCAGTAATTGCAGATTATCAAGTAAGAAAACACAAGTATTCAAATGTTGATGAACACAATCAAATTCATCTATTGTTCAATTTTCAACAATGAAATTTCAAGCAGAAGACATCTATAAAATTTTCATAGGAAACAATGTTTTTATCATACTTTAGAGCAACTTCACGAGCAAAAAATCTAACATTCGTCTTCTCGGTTATATTTTTTCTCGATAAATTCCAAAGGATCACCAACAATAGACCTAGAATAAGGCTTCTTTGTTGTGTGTATCCTCTTCTTCACTTGATGAACATGAATGTCATGGTATTGGAGATAATAATGGGTGAGAAAATACTCCAGTACCCTAAATTTGAAACATGTTGCCATAAAATTGACCAATTCACCTTCTTGCATTTCTTGCGGTACATTACAATCTGGGTAAGCTTGGATGGCTTCCGACGATTATGGAAATACCTCTTACATTTGGAATTGGAAAACAAGAATATCTGCAATTTTTCAAGGAAAACTAACTGAGCATTGAAACTATTAGATATTTCACCATATTTGAGAATGAAGTATATGACGAGTCTTTTGTACACAAAGATCCATATACGTTTAACATAGATAATACACACAACGAGCTTGTGGAACTCAATTCTCGCATTATCTAGATAGTTGATCTACAATATTGTATGTATAAATCAATGTGCATACTAACAAAGTTCGTTGACCATACCTAATCCACCATGCATAGTTTGCAAAATATCATCAATCTACTTAATGTAAGAATTCAATATTTTCTTGGGTGATTTAATCACAATAGAATGACATGCAAGAGTTTCAAAAAGATATGCCAACCTAGGAATATGACCAAATGAACTTGATATCATTGCTAGGGTAGATCTTTGCACCACTGAAGTGAAATTTTTTTGTCCTACATATATTGGAGAGAGATGGAAGAAATAAAAGTATGATATGAACATGCTATCTATGAAACAAGAGGTAAAAATTATGAAGAGAATCCGATATTTACAAATTTTGTCCAAGTTTAAATTGTGATGCCATAATTTAAAAAGGAGCAGTTTTCTCTACCTTACCAATGAGTTTCCCAGAACCTTGTACTAAGGAGAAGTTTGATGTACGCTTTCTTGATGAAAAAATCCCAATTTTGAATTATGATGTCATGTTCTATAAGGAATATACCATAGGGTGAAATAATTAAGATGGGTTACACGATTGAGGCAAATGTGCCAATGAAATTTCAAGTTTCCTCTTTTATCGAATTGAAGCCCTCAAAATTCATATAAGCACTGTAAATTTTGATATAGAGTAAAAAGAAAAATTGTGGAAAATTATGTTGTTGTTCTAATTATATTTTTTGCAAAAATATTTAGTGTCATATAATATATCAATTTTCCATTAAATCAAATTCTTGTCCTTGCAATTTTTCACACATCTTAAGAGGTATGCGTGTCATCACGTAGCATAAATTAATTTTAAATGTGTACTTTTCAATATATATATATATATATATATATATATATATATATATATATATATATATATATATATATATATATATATATATCAGTGTGTGAACATGACCTACATTTAGAGATCTAAGTTTTTCATACCAAAAATTGATTTTTTTATTATTTTTCAAAGTTGGCAAAGTAATATTTCAATCACATTTTTTAGACACGTGTTCACGTAAGGTTTTTTTTCAAATATTTAAATAAATTGAAAAACCGAAAGTACACTTTGGAAGAGGACTCGTGAACCAAGATAGTGCTATTTTTTGAAATATTTTCGTTTTGTATATTTTATGATATTGATTTTTATTCAACCTCTTTAAAACAGATCAAAAAAATTTGAAGTATTATGTTTAAAAGAAATTAGATGAAAAATAGCATATGAATTTGAAAATGTCAAACTCATGTGCCATTGGATAGAGGATTACTTCATGAATCCAATGTGATCAACTCTGCTCCCTAAGGAAAAAATTAGCCCTAAGTCTGCTAGGGCACAAAATGGTGTTGCGGGAAATTTTGTAGAATGGATGCTGAAATTGTGGATATTATAACTTAAGCGTCTCCTTCGAGTGCTTAAATTCAATCGAGCACCTAGATTTCAAATTCAAATTTCTCGATCGATCCATTCTTTTTTCCACCCAAACACTCTCTCTTTCGCCAAAAAGTGTAACCCAACTCCATGCTTTCACCCTATAAGTAAATCGAGGTTCAAATATTGCAAATATATTTCCAAACTAAATAAATATTATCATGATATTCATTCAATTTACTCACTCCATAACACAAAGATGCAACACATACAATTTCATGTTATCTAACCAACACATTTATGAGAGTCCAATTTGTTGTTTAAATTTTATCGCTTAAGAGATGCACAAGATGTCTCATACAATAAAGAGATAAAATTTAAACAAACTAATAAGATATAGTGTTCTATTACACATGATAAAATACATGTTATA
Source organism: Pinus albicaulis (assembly GCA_034641835.2). Lineage (NCBI taxonomy): Eukaryota > Viridiplantae > Streptophyta > Pinopsida > Pinales > Pinaceae > Pinus > Pinus albicaulis. Next base: position 955,967,849 of record CM076575.1, read on the forward strand.
GATAAATATACAGAATTTCTATCTACCAAAACACACGGGTTAAAGAAAATTTGTAAACAAGAAATTCAGAAAAATTTCATAGGTTTCAAATTATCGATAGAAAAAATATATCGCTTCAGAAAAGATAAAATCAGTTGTATTTGAATAATCTTGCTAATAATTTATCTTTTTAGGGAATTTTCATGTGTATCTCAGTCTTAGAGGGCATTCTTTTGTTAGAAACCCTCTTGAGGTAGAAGGATCAATGTCAAAATGTTAGACCAATCATTTATTTTCAGAAGAGAAATAAACTTGTACATTTTCACTGTTAATATAAACTATTATGAAAATAATTTCATCTAAAAAGGGAGGTATGCTAATTGAATAGCAGCAAGGGATAGTAATATAAATATTGTCAAACTCTCATGGAAATAATTTCAGCTAAAAGAGGAAGTTTCGTAACTGGCCTGCACTGAGAGAAGTATAAAAAGTTTTTCATGAAGAAATCTTTTTTGGGAATTACATTATTGTAAATCATACATTATTGAAACTTGTAAATAATAATAGGAAATCATGAAATAAAGGGTCTCAACAAAAAAAATATATCAGAATCAAGAGAAGATTGTATGTCCTTACGAGGAACCATCCCTAGATACAACCAAACAAATTGTATGACTAAATCATCGTCAACATTTACATTATGAGCATGCATAACTTGGCCATCATTATTTATTTGTGATGCATAACTTCGGTAGGTGCTACCAAATAATTTGAGTTGATGAGGCACCTACATTTTGTAAATCACTATTCATTCACAAACTTGTTAAGAAAAAAAATGGCATACACCATGATATCAGTTCAATGTTCAAACAAAATGATGGCATAATAGGAGATACTTAGAAGATCTTAGAAGTATATATTGATACAATGTTCAAGAAAAATATTGACATAAACATTTTTTTCCACTCTACTATTTTTTTCTTGAAATAGAATCATGTGAATAAGATCACTATGATGATATTATGAATTTTTCTCATTTTGACCTGAAAGCTAAGACCAACCTTTCAGGGCCATTCCCACATGTTGGTAGCACAATTTTTTTGGATGTATTAATTAGGAAATGACATTCTATGTGTGATACTTATCTCCACATTTTTCGGCTTGCTCGTTGTTCCTTTACGAGATGTCATCCATTGAGGTAGTGGGTATATTACACTACCAGAATACCCTATAGTGGTAACCAGCCATAAGGTATCAAAAGGTATTGGAAAAAACTTGTCTAAGAAGAGCTACCCGAGGTAAAATATTCATAACCAACCCATCTTAATAAATATTTCCATATACATATTCTTAAGAAATGCATCAAGTAGTCCCTCTCTCACTCACACACACAACACATAGCAGAGACACAACATGATAAAAGTTCATAATGTGTAGAAATTGTTAATATTTTGTGACCAAATCATAATTCATGGTGTCATTAAACGAATATTTAAAATAAAAATCAAACTTTCATGAACATGAGATTGTCACAAACCATTAGTTTGGATTAGTATTTTACTTCAAATAATAGTAACATCCTACAAGTGATTTCAATCTCCTAGATTAGATAAACACTGTAAGAAGCGGAAGCATGAGCCTGTTAGCCATCAGTATTTTTTTACATGTTAGTGATGACTATATCTACAACTGAGTTTTCTAGAAACTGATTTCCTTATGTCAATATGTCATCCAGAAAACCCTCCCAAAACTTTTTTTTTGCCCTTCTATCTATTCAGTCCACCTCTGGCGAAGTCAAAACCTCATGGTCACAAGCCTACCTAGCTTCAGCCTTCTTGATCTGCCCATCACCTTTAAAAGGCCAATCCACATCTGTTTCAAAAGTCTCCCCTATGTTAGGAAGTGGCGCTTTAAGACATTTCACCCCCTGCAATCATCAAAAAGCCAAAAAGCCTCCATCTGCTACAGGCCTACCATGACTGACCTCTTACTTTGCAAATGAAATTGACAAGCAGCCCTAAGTCGCGCCACTTATATCCCCTAGATCTCAGCACTGCATAAAACCCAACCTCAAGCTGACTATTAGGTTTGTCACAGTGTTCTATGGTTCTACAAAGGCAGGAAATATATTTCATCTCATGGAGTAAATGTTTTAGTTTACAGTTAGAGGAACAGCTGCTTCTAAATGTAACTTGAGCCTTTAGATATGTCTGCAAAACAGAAAGCTACTCATCTGGACTTTACAGCTCTTTCCAGCATGAAAATCACAGGAAAAAGGGATACCACTGTCACAGCAAACTGGTAATTTGTCATGGCCAAGAACCTCCTTCATTTACAAGCAGAGGGTTAGGGCGCCTCCTTCATCTACAAGCAGAGGGCGCTGGCCAATATTGACTTAAAGGATTGCAAAAGTCCAGGCAGAAGAAAAGGTGATTGTTTTTCAAAGGGTGCTAACCTCCATACTCACAGAGATTATCTTTCAAATAACTTGTCATAAGTTGACCAAGGCAGATGGTGACATTTCAGTTCTCCTCAGAAAAATCAGTGCAATAAGGCAGTGAAGAGCTCCTTCACAAGAAACATAAAGAGCAGCTCTCCTTGTTTCACTCTCATGAATCATCCCCTGTTTTTTCTTTTACCCACAGTCAAAGAAGAAAGCTCAAAGAGACCTAGCACTTGCATCTACAGTCAAGCAAAACCTGTCACCTAATTAGATTTGCATTGCAGGCAAGATTTTGGCATAATACCCAGAGCAGAAATGTGTTTGATCTAGTTTTCCTCTTACAAACAGGTACACAAGCTCATCAAGTACAAAAAGAGTTTTGGCACAATGTTTCCGGTTCTGGAAATCATCAAAGGCAAAATCTAAGTGCCACTGCCCCAAAAAGAGACATTTCTTCCTCTAAGCAAGGAACAGTCAAAAGTTTCAAAGGACATCTTATCCACAAGTATGATCTCAGTTTGTGAAAACTTTGAAAAGCATGGAAAGAAGATCAGCTGGTTTTATAAATCATTGAAGGCCAATTCCATATGCCACTGTCACTAGGAAAGCAAATTCCTTATGAAATCAGGTCAAAACCACTATGCTGTTACATTTTGAATAAAGGAAAAGCTGTTAGAAGAAAAAGCCCTTCTGATAGACCGAAAACAGTAACAGCTCAGGCAAATACAACTAAATGTCAGCACCCACAGCCAGGAGACAAGCTTGAAGGACACCTAGCAGATGAAATCAGTTTTACAGTGAGCTTTATCACCTATAAAGCATCCAGAAAAGACACTTTAGTATCAAGTTAAAAAGGGGTCTTGATCTCAAAACAAACTCTGCCATCATGGTCAAAAGGAAGCCAAGAATTTGTCAAAAGGCCATCCCCCACATTCAAAAAGAGGCTCAAGTATTTCATCTCAACAAATACCAAAGGATAGTAAAATTTGCATGGCTGTTAAATCATCATACCTCTGCCACAGTGAAATTAGGGTTAAGGAGCACCCGGGCAGTTTGTTTCAAAATGATTTTCTGATCAAACAGAGATGAAATTTACAAAATTGAGAGAGGTTTTTGTCCCTCATAGGTTCAAAAATAAAAACCTCCTTCCGTTTCTGCACAGGTATCATGGTTTGTGAGGAACATGAAAAATACCAATGTCACGGGAGAACTTCTGCACTAGGATACACCATTTTTGACCAGTGATGGGACAGTCAGTTTTTGAAGGCTCAATTGGACTCCAAATGAAAAAATTCAAGTTTCTATGGAAAATAGACTTCCATAAATTTCCGATGAGCCATCTCAGGCCAAATTCCGACAAAAGGAAGGCATCCAAAAGTAGCCTGCAATCAACGCTATGTTTTTCTGCACCAGCATACACCATTTTTGACCAGTGATGGGACAGTCAGTTTTTGAAGGCTCAAATGGACACCAAATGAAAAAATTCAAGTTTTTCTGGAAAGAAGACTTCCACATCTTTCCAACGAGCCATCATGAGCCTCATTTCGACATCGGGAAGGCTGCCATTTGCATCCAGCAAGTCAGGGGACCTTTTTCAGGCATAAATATGAAGTATTTTTGTAATTTTTGAACTCCAAAAATCTGCTTTTCCCAAATGTGCGTTAAGCTATTTTTATCATTGGGAAATGATGTAAAGTCAATATAATTTCCGTTTTTAGTAGTTTTTAGATATTTTCTGAGATATTTTGTGCCTTGGGCTTTGCAAAGCCTCAAGGACAAGTTTAGATATTTTGACTTGGCCAATGGGATAGCTAGTTGCTCCATGAGGTTTTCCTTCCTCAAGCCTATTTATTCCATGGTTCTCATTGTAAATCGGAGGCTGAACTTGAGAGAAGAATTAATACATTGGTCATATGAGCTTTGAAGAATACACTTGAGTTATGATTTTTGGACTGCCTCTTGGATGCTTTTGAGGAATGATGAAGGAATGTTGATGGATTCCTTGACATGGTAGAATGGTATAGTGCTTCTTAATGTGTTTTGTCTTCTAGTTTTCACTCATAATTCATATTTCTTGCTGCTATAGATCAGTAAAGATTGATTTTGAGATATGCCCATGGAGGCACCTCAAAATTCCCGAATCTTCATAGCTTGATGTTTTCTTCTCCCTTAGTTATGCTAAAGAATTCTTAGCTGCTCTTTAGTAACCTAAGGTATTGTTGCTAAGTTTTATTCATCAGTTCCATGTATGTTGAGTAGGATGTATGGTTTGCCCTACCTACCTATCAGCTGCCCATAGTTCTATCCATAAAACTTTCTCTTTGACTGATTTGTTGATCATCTTGTTGAACCAAGGAGGCCTAGTCCCGATCTAGCCCTTTGCCTAAAACTATGAAAACTTATTTGTCCAAGTGCCCAATGACTTAGAGACTATGTTTAGGCGTTCCGGCATATTTTATGAGTTGTTAGTTTGTCTCATGTGTTTTCCCCAAAGTCTGATAGCTATTTCCCGAAGTTAGAGGGTCTTATACCTCTATGTATGGCTGGAATGTTCGATTTCTATGTATTGATTAGCTTATAGTTATTCCTAGCATGATTAATGGCTTGCTATTACATGTTTATGTCTGCTATTAACTAGTTTACACTTGAAATCCCTTGTCTTTCACCAACTTATTGTTCATTTAATTCATTTTGCCCAGAGATCCCTTCTACTGTGAATCAAATCGGCCCTACAACAGCTTTACATCATCACCTCATTAGCTTCCTTGACCTGTTTGACCCCATAGCCCAATTTATCTACATCTTGTTATCCAGTTTATGCATTTGATCAGTTTCATTCCTCACAAACTTAAAAAACCAAAAAAATAAAAACATACTTCATAACTAGCCTAATATCAAAACACCGCAAGTAAACACACCGACATCTTTTACATATATAGAGAGAGCCCTCTCTGAGTCCAGGAAGGCTAGGTCCTCGGGCTCCAAAGCTTGGTTTGATGTTACATCGTCATTTGGCTAGCCAATCGGCCAAATCACGGGACCCTAACAGAGCCAAGGACTCTAAAAACTTACCTAGCTAATACGTGATTGATAAGCATTATAGACAATCTAAGAACAGACTAAGACAATAATTTATCATTTCCGACCAAGGAGGATAATTTTTTCATGTTGCTTCTTCATTGCTTCAAAAAAAAAACCCAAAGCATTTTTGCCTACTCCTACTAAGTGATTCTTCCTGGTTGTGTGTGAATTTTCTCATCATCATTGGAGTGAAACCTGCATCGTAAAATCCCTAGTGAAATTTTCATGTAATAAAAGTTAAAAATAGCAACCACGGTTGATGGGACACTTATCCCAAGTTGAACCTTGGGAAAAACATCCTAGTGGGTGTTCATTTTAGTTAATATGGCTAAGGAAATTGACAAAGGCAATGAGAAAGGATTTGGAAAGGGAAAATGAATTTTTTGGCACATTTATTTATGAAAATAATGGAAACTTGGAGAAAAGGGAGGTGAAAGGTCACAGGTTGCATGTTAGGACGATAATGAAGGAAAATAATGAAAAATGAGGAAAATAGAGGCCTTATCAATAAAAATACTTTTGAGGATTAGTTGGTACCTTTTGTCAGTTCAGTTTTGGAGGAGCTCTCTCATTATTCTCTCTCTCTCTCTCTCACTCTTAGACACTTAGAGTTTTCTTGGAGCAATTTGACATTGGATAAGGAAATGAAAAGAAGGCAATATGGAGGAAGGAGAAAGCAAGGAAGAGAAGAATCAAGAAGCTACATCAAGAATCTTTTCAAGTATTGATTTGCATGTATGATTTCATTGCTAGATTTGGAATGCATGGTATTGTGTGTGGTTCTTTTATGTCATGGTATGGGTTTTACCAGGTGTGATAGTGTTTTCAACCTAGCCTTTCCATTGTTAGATAGTCATGATGTGGTGGATTTCTCATATTTTGGTTGAGCTAGATTGTCAGATGGATTCGAAGCTGAGCGAGGTGGATCTACAAAATGATATAACACATGGCCTAGTAGTTTGTGAACTAGACTGTAGGTTGTGGTAAATCTGGATAATGTGTTGCCTCAGTTTAGGGCATAGTGATATGGTGTGGATTGCGTTAAAGCCTAAGAGGTGGGTGCTCTCCATTATGCCTAGGAATCCTGGGTTAGGATATACGGTAAAGCCTAGAGAGTATTTTTTGTTTTAGGGCCTAGTAATCCCTGGATTAGACTATGTTATGCGGTAAATATTGAGAGACTACGAGATAGGAAATTTCCTAACGGTGTAGGTGGATAAATCTGGTGGTATCTATTGTGGTTCATTTCGTATCTCTTTCTATTTTTCAAATCATTCTCAAAAATATAAAAAATATATAACAATGTGAAAAAAAAAGTGAAATAAGATTCCATATGCTAAGATTTATTGGGACTTTATATATAAAACATTAATGTTGGTTGAGAAAATGTGAAATGTAGGTCCGACCATAGTTGTAAACAGCATGCAAGTTTTCAGGCGGAGACTATACGACAGCTCATGAAGATGGATCGGTAAGAACCCGCAGGCACAAGTAGCCCGACAGTTAATTTGCGGGGTGCCCCTGTAGTTGACTGTGACATAGGCCTATTGACTCAAATCAACGACCCACGATCACTTCAATAGCACAATGTTGATGAACCCTCTGTACCCAAGGTGCCTCTACGGTGATGCAGGTAGTCAAAGGGCGACGTCAGCAAGTGATCCAGGTCACTGTCCTTGTCACTCCCGTACATGTCTAGTCATTGTCTTATCAAGCAGTTAATGACTATTTTTCCCAAATTTTCCCATTGTGCATATAAATACTGAGTCAAAACCATATTTTTTTTCACTTGTTCGTTCTAATTTAAATTATCTCAGTCATCATAGTCACACTTCTCCTTCCTTTACAATCAATCCAGTCACCACCTTGAGTGTTATCATGGCCAAGTCATCCTTATCTGGTTTATTAAGTCACATTCCCCTGATGGACACAGACCAAGATATCATTGACACCAGGTGTACAATTGAACACTTACCTTTGTATCAGTAGGTTATCCTAAACCACCATAATTCCCCTATTTTTACAACCATTGTCAGGTTTGGAGTCTTGTCTGCTTGTATTCTAAGAACCCATCATATTCCTGAATTCATTCAATGGTTAGCTTCAGCTTTATACCCTAGCAAATGTTTTGTCAAGAACCATTTGGGAGAGAGTTTCTTTTAGGTGTCCTCCTTGTTAATCTGTCAAGAATTTTTCTACCCTGAGTTAGAAGCCTATTTTAGTTTAACTGAAGAGTCTTTGGTAGCTCATTATGACAGTCTTGAAGGGCAAGAATTCACATAGATGATTTTCTTCCCGAAGCCACAAGCAGGGAAGTTTTCTTCGGATGAAAAAGTATTATCTTTGGAAATCTTTGATGCAAAAATTAAACTTTTTTTGCAATTTTTATCAAAAAAATTTCTGGAAGAGGATTCTTCGCAGGTTGACAGATCAGTATTGGGATTGCTTGATTTAATGATGAAGCCTGAAATATTGTTAGATATCCCATAGTTTTGGCAAGAGAATATCAACTCTCAGTTCATGAGTTTAAATTTAACAGGTTCATTCAAATTTCCTTCAGTTATTTCATATCTGTTCATGTATCAAAATGTAGAGGAATTTTTGACTTTAGGGTTGAATATTATGGATGCAAGCAAGAAAAGGAATTCAGTGGTATTTTGGATTGACCTGGTATAAATAAACCAAATGATGTGGGGTTATTTGATTTTGTTGCCTACTATTTACCAATTGCTTATAAAATTTTGAATGGGACTATTCCCACATGTTTTCTGCCCAAAGCCCAAGAATTCCTTCATCTCGGTAGCAATTGTAAGTATGGGGACTACTTTATTTTTTAATATTATTTAGAGATTAGGTTGTATGGGCCGGGGGTTGAACCTTACATAATACCTACATTTGTTCCCATGAGGATGTTTCCCTTAGAATTTCTAGGCAGAGTTTAAATGTTGATCAGACTCAATTTGTACCATTGAAGTAGGGTCATATGTTTAAATTACCCATGACTGTTGGACCTTTCATTGTGAATATGAGGCAAGATACAAAAGAAGTTGTTCAAAATTTAGAAGATATGCCTTTATTATTGGGTGACAAGTGGGCTTATGACCCACATCAGGTGATGTTATGAAACCAACTCCAAAAATAGAAGAAAAGAGAGATCAACGCCTTAGAAATAAGCCACTTTGAGGGGGCAACCTCCTTTACATTACATAAATGAACAATTCTTGGATGATACAAATGAAAAAACCTCCTTTCTATATATAGGAGTCCATGGGGTCACAATAGAAACCTAGAGGACCTAACAATAATAATGTAAGGGCACAATAATAACAAAGGGGTACAACAATAATAAGGGGCCTACACTAACAAGAATAAGGGGATACACTAGTATTATATGGACCTAACATGTGCCTCTCCTTCAAACAAGTGTTGCCCTCAACAGTTGATTATTTATGGATGCTTATGTATAAAATTCTCATCCACCCATGTAGAATCTTCAGTGGGTAAGTTCTTCCAGTTGATGAGATATTCTGAAATTGATCAATTTCATAGTTATCGAGTTCTTGTTTCAGTGACTGCTTCATAACTTCTTTCACTGCGATGTTGATTTTCATGTTGTTTCATTCGATTCTGCACCAAATTTAGGTTATCCGTTGAGAGTTGGAGACCTTTTTGTTGATTCTCAATGTGATCTTCCACTACTTTATCATCCATATTAGCTTACATTTGATCCTTCAAAATATCCAACTTAGCCTTCATTTTTGCTTTTGAACCATCTATGTCATCTTTTATTTCTCTTTGTAAGATCAAAATTTGTTCCACTTGGTATCGTAATTTTGATATATCAGACTACAATTCTTCCTCTTCATGCATCATAGTATAATTTTCTAAGGGCTTAATAGGTGTATAATTTTTAGATCTAAGACTTTTGTGATCCATAATGTAGATAAAATTTCTTTCGGAATAATCACATAATTAGGATTAGGTTGACGTTTCAAACCAACTAATGTGGTTCATCCTCAGGACAAGTGTGTATTTTTTTTTCAAATTTTCATAACGTTTGTTTAAAAAAGAAGACCTTGTCCTGAGGATGAACCACATTAGTTGGTTCGAAACATCGACCTAATCCTAATGATGTGATTATTCTGAAAGACATTTTATCTAGGTGTATAATTATTTTTTGGAGGCATTATAGAACCAAATACTAATAACTGTGCTTCAATATGCTGTTGGAATCACTTCAACTGCTTTTTCAAACAAACGTTATGCAAATTTGAAAAAAAAATACACACCTTTTTCTTGCTTTTGAGGAGCTCGCTATTGAAACTGAATTATCTGTGTGATTTCGAATCTTCAATATTTGAAATTTGGTCTTGTGGTATCCCTCTAAATCTTTTTTCGAATGCCATAGGTCGGACCTAATTTGGATTCTTGAACGCAAAGTTATGCCCAATCTCCCACAATGACTTAATTATGGCCTGATTCAGTAAAGTGAACTTGTATGGGGTGCCACGTGTCACTCTTTCCTCCTTCGGCTCTAAAATTAATATAAATGAAACTACATTCCATTTACTCATGGCCACTTTTAAAAAAATTCCAATATGATGCTCAGAGAGAGAGTTATGATGATCTTCCCACGATCACCTCTTTGAGATGAAATTCAGGAGCCTGAAAACACCCTAACTTCCACAGACCAGATATCTGAAAATATTGCGGACAAATATCTGAAATTTTTACATGATGTTACTCCAGATTTCGACCTTTCTATATAAAAATTTAAGCTTCTAAACCTTCGTAGAAAAAAAATTATAGCGAAAATGCCATGATGGCCTATTTAGGTGAAATTCGGGAGCCTAAAAAAACCCTAACTTCCACAAATCATATCTCTGAAAATGTTGCAAACCAAGATCTAAATTTTTTACAAGATGTTCCTAAGGACTTTGGATTTTATCTGTAAAAATTTTAGCTTCTGAACCTACGTAGAAAAAAAAATTATGTTGAAACTTTCACAATAACCTGTTTGGAGCAGCGAAACCCTAGAATCCAAAGATCTGATACCAAATGTTACGAAAACAGCTCCAAAAATAGGAGAAAAGAGAGATCAACGCCTTATAATTCAAACACTTCGAGGGGGAAACCTCCTTTACATTACATAAATGAACAATTCTTGGATGATACAAATGACAAAACCTCCTTTCTATATATAGGAATCCATGGGGTCACAATATAATCCTAGTCGGCCTAACAATAATAATGTAAGGGAAAAATAATAACAATAGGGGTACAACAATAACAATAAGGGGGCTACACTACCAACAATAAGGGGATACACTAGTATTATAGGGACCTAACAGGTGATTTCTAAAAGAAGGATTGAAAATGTTTATTTTTCCTATATTCATGAGAGCAAACCAAAAATTGTGAAATTGGCTAATAAGGGTTTTGCAGGGAATGATAGCACTAGTATTGAAACCCCTGCTATCTCTGAAAAGGGAAATAAAAGAGATAGAGAAAATAATGATGATACAGAGGAGCAAGGAGTTGAGAAAAGGGTTAAGTTGAGTGAAGAAGTACCATAAATAGCCTGAATTGATAATTCAATTGGGAGAAATTTAGAATACACCAGCTTCACCATCCAGATATGACGCTGCTCATGAGAAGGTACCATTAATTAAAAAATTTCTTTCCCAAATTGCTGAGAAGAATCAGAGAATAAGGGAAATCATGTTGCCCCAATCTGAGTCTAAAATCACCTCTGATCAAACTAGGTTATTGACTGTTATGGATTTAGAAAAGGATCAGCTGAAGATTTCTTTTTCACACCCATCTGAAATTACAATAGGGTCATAAAGAAATTTCAAGACTGTCAATTTGATTGTTGATGCCAGAAAGATTCCCTTACTGACAAAATCAATTTACATATGCAAACTAGTTTATTGATTGCTAATGATTTAACTAAAACTAGTGCAATTGCAAGCAAATCTGAAAGCATGCTAGTGAAGGTGTAATATTCTCAATTAGACTCAAGCTAATTGGAATATTAAATTTTTCTTTACTTTTCCATCCATGAATAACGTAAAAGGGAGGAATATAAAAACTCCTAAAAATAGTGAATAAATTAATGCCCCATGTGAACAAGGCTAAGTCTGGGCTACTTTAATAAAAAACCCTTATGTGTGAACGGGGTTGAGACTTTTGACTGGGTCAACAGGACCAAATCAACAACGTTGTCTAGAGTCAATGAACCTCATAGATGCACAACACAGTTTTAGATGGAGGCCACACATGTGAAACTTGGAGCTAAATCATTGAGATGGTTTAGGTTTTTGCAAGATCTCAATCTTATAAAAGGAAGGAGAGGAAAACAAGAGAAGGGTTGTTGATGACCATTATTTCTAAAGAATATGTCTGTTTAGACATTTCTCATTCTCTTGGCTATTTAGTAGAGAATAGTGTTGTTTAGCAGAAGGATCTCCTTTTTAGAACTCCTTCTCTTTCCTTGAGTGGCTCTTAGGAGAGACTTGTATTACTTGTACACTATTTGGCTTAAGGCCAAGCTTCTCCTTTCAATTACAACTCAGATCTTGTTGAGGGTTTGGTTGTCTTTGCAAGCTATAGCAAGTGGAGGCTAAATCTATTCAGATCTAGGCCAATCTAGTGCCCCCTTTCAGTGGGAGAGGCTTCAATCCCATTAGCAAGAGTGTTATGGATCATTTGAGCTTTATATCTACATCTTGGCATTAGTAAAAAATAGTTATTCAAGCCTATAGTGCAGTCCCTCTTCCAGTACTACATTATCTGCAAAGAGGAAAGTTGCAGGGTGATTTGGAAAAGTTTGAGGAGTGATCTCTGGTGTTGGGGATCTGCCCTTCACTGTGGTGATCCATTTATTTTTGTTCTTATCCATGTCATGTTCAGATATGATCTGAATACTCCTGTATATGCTTCAGAAATTATGAATAGATCTACATATTTGCTGCATATAATCTCAGATCTAGTCCATGTGCTTCATGATTTGCTGAAATCCCTAAGGGGAATGTAAAGTAGAGACATTATGGTGTATGGATCTGTCATGGATCTGACTTTTCATGCATTATTTTTCTCTAGATATGATATGTAATATACTGCTATAGTACACTCAATAAAATAACATTTTCAAGCCTTTGCAGTCAATTCTATGTGTTGCAGTACCCCTTTTTGAGGGTTTCTTTCTATATAAGTCTCCTATCTTATGTTCTAAGACTCATGGGCTTCAATATAATTCTTATTTGTTGATGTATATGATATTATTGAGCCTCTATATTGGCATACTTATACTACCTTGATGAAATGCGTTATTTCTGAAGCAGTGCTATTTAATCTTGTTGCAGTCCCATTCTGGGGCATTTTCCAAGATGTACTAGGTGTGGGAGACATGTTTAACCCACCTAGAAGGATTTGTTTCTGATTCCCTCTTGGATTCAGGTATCAGATTCTCATATATAAGGGATCCAAGGGTTGGTTTCCAATCCTGTAGCATAAATTCCTAAAAAATGTGTTTTTCAGGCATGCCTTGCTAAGTAGTCCCTTTTGGGGATATTACAGTGGTATCGAAGCAACTTTCTTGGCACAGACTGTGCTTTCTTTGAAAAGAGCCAATATTCATTTTCATGAAAAGAAGAGATTGAAGTAGAAGTTTGATTACACTGAAGACACATAAGAAAAGGGTAACACCCGTTTATCTGGAAAAATGAAAGGGAAAGAGTTCTCAAAAACTCTGTTCCACACTCTGTATGAGCTTAAAGGAGAAATCAAAGAAATGAGGAGGGCAATACATGAAGGTCCATCAAGAATATCTCTACACAAAGAAAGCCCCAGTTCTTCATCTTATATGTGCAAGCACTCAGCTACATAATTAGATCCACAATGTTATTCTATGCCCAGATTTACTGCCAGAGAGATGAAGGAAGAATATGCACTAGAGGAGACTTTGAGTGATTATCTTTAGGAGTATGAATCTAAATGTTGGAAAATAAATGAGCACTTGAGCTTCCAAGAGTTCTGCCAGCTCAAGGAGGAAAGGAGATCCAACAAGTACAATAGAAGAAGAAGAGGTAGATTCTTTCTACCAAATTTTGATGGATCCTCCACATGCACAGCCAAAGAATGGATAGATCAACTAGACTCATATTTGGATCTACATCAAGTTTCAGAGAAAGAAGCCCTTAAGGTAGCAACGCTGCATCTTAAAGGTAAAGCTTATGCTTGGTGGTTGTTTGAATCTTTCTCATTGAAGAATGAAAATATATCTACTTATGCAAAGTTCACTAGGAGAATGGTGAAGAGATTTGATTTAAAGAAAAATAAAACATATTTGATTGAGATAGCAAAGCATGAGCATGCAAAATCCTTGCATGAGTTGGAAATATCTGTTGTGCAACCTCCACTTCAGATTTCTGTTGAAGGGGATAAAAAATTTTGTGATACCTTGTCAAAGGCAAGATCCCCATTGCATGAAGATATTTCTTCTCAAAAGGAAATCATGGAGAGTCCTCTTTCAAAGGAAGACCAAGATCCAATGTCTCTCATTGAAAATGAGGCATTCTCAAACATTGATGATAAGGAAGAAAAAGAGGGTAGTAACAACGTTGTCACTTTAGAAGAAGACTCATCATCACATGGGGATGAACATGAAGTTATTGTTCCAAGGGAAAGAGCTTTTTCATCTTTGCAAATAGTTCCCAAGGAGAATTATGTGACAGCATTATTGGGCAATGATACCTTGCTTCAAGGAAGAGGAGGAAGGATGGATCAACATCCAAGGATGAGGAGCATGCACCCTTGTTTATTTCAAGGGGTTTCTATTCATGAGAAGGAGACTGATATATGCAACAATGAAAGGGACACATCAGTGCAACCATTAATACAGTCTACTTCAGATCTTGATGTCTCTTTACATGGAGGCATTCCACCAGGGAGATCCCCTGATGGGAAGAAGAATAAAGTGTTCTCTCAACCTTGTGCAGCAATGACATACTTGGCTACCACAACGCTAAGATCTATTGATGGATTCCAGGGAGGGCTGAAAAATTTTCTGAAATTGATTTTTCTATTCCCCACTCATCTTTTTACGATAGAAAAGAAGAACTCATAGATCTATGATGACATTAGCATGATGTCAAATTTCCACTCCATAGATTTGGGGCAGAAAATGATATCTCTACATACAAAGAATATTTATAAAGAAGACAAGAGGGGGCCAACACTCTCGTATTCATGGGCAAAACTATCGAGGTTTTGGAAGAGAGATACCTTTCAAAAGAAGGGTGATCTTCCTATTCTTCAATCTTGTCTTGCACAAGATTAGCTGCAAGAGAGGTAGAAAAGATGGAGCTACACAAATCCCACATGTGACTTTGGAATTCAACATGTCAAGGAGGGGAGCCATGATGTGACAGTTACTTCATTTCATAATTCTTCAATGCTTTTATTATTGAAGAGATTGGATCCATATTGGAAATCACAACTGTTGGTGGAATATTCCAAGGATCTTCACACATGCATGATTCTTGATGACCAACTACAAGATGAGGGATATTTAGTCTAATATGGATTCATCTATTATCATGGTAGGATATTCTTATTTATAGCTTCCAAGTTCAAGGAAAAGTTACTACAAGGAGCCTATGAAGAGTTCTGTTTCAGCCACACATATTCTATGAAGCTCAGTAACATCATCTTGAGGAGCTATTATTAAGAGGGATTTGAAAAAGAAATATATCAGCATTGTCAAAGATGCATGAACCTTGTAGAGTGGGAACAGTGACAAGACTCTAAGATAGAGTCATTTCAGCCAACTCTTCCTACCTTGGGAGGAGGAGAAAGATCCATACACCACTCCACTTGTATAAGGAGAACTATTGGTGAAGAGCATACTTATGTAAATCATGTTTTATTTTTTGATGGTATGCATTATTTTACTATGTATATGAAGTCCATGACTCCTAATAGGAGTGTTATACCTTATAAACTTCATGGCCAAATTTGGGCTAAAACTATTTCAGATTATGGCCACTCCCTTGGTGAAAAAAGAGAGATTTTGCAGCATGATAGGTGCTTTCCTAAGGCACCAAATATATCTTCCACTTTCAGCCATGGAGATATGTTATGGGCAGAAAATAAGTGGTGGGAAAAAAAATTAACATATATATATATGAGGCATGCAGGAGATGCACTGCACTAGTTGCTCTTAGGTGAGTTTGGGTACTACCCAAAGATTTATATTTTCTTGTCTCATGTAATATCCCTTTTTCAGGAATATCAATATTCTATTTTAGATATTCACTGCAGAGGAATTTACTGGATATGTCACCTTTAAAAGAAAGGATGATATCTAGAGCTACCTGGCCAACTGTAGGCTTTGTCTATAGAACTTGGAATAATTCCCTTTTCAAGAATTTCAACAAGGTGCTCAAGGAAAACGTTGTATATGTAAAAATGTGCAATAATAACGCATATCAGGACTTGGCTCCTCTTTTTTATGTCTTATGTGACTTATATATGGAATTTCATAAAAAAAAAATCAGTTTAAGCACATTAAACAGATCTCCCAAAAAGTAGACTAGCTAAAAAGCACCCAAAGAGGAAGGTTGCAGTCAGATGCAAGCACTGCTTCAGGAATTGCGCAGTTTTAGCTAATGTCAGTGGAGACCAGCAAGGAGACTGATATTTTAGTAATACAGCAGCAAATAAAAATTATGAAAAATCCCTTTCATTATACAGTAGGAAGCATGAGCCAATACAGCAATAAATCTTCAAAAAAGAGAGCAGGAGCACATATACATTTGCAGAAATGCTTCAGCAGCGTTGTTTTTCAGGAGGTTCAGCTGCTGGAATTTACAACTTAGATCTAGAGTAGATATATGGACAAAATATCAGATCTATATCAGATCTAGAAACTCTATAGTTTTATCTACAAGATCCACTTCGAATTTTGACAAAAGCATGCATGAATAAGAGTAGATCTGAGAAACAAGTTGCAGATCTGGAAACTGCTGCAGTAAATTTCTGAATATGAAATTTTATTACAATAGATTATATCTGAACAGAACATATATCATCAAGCTAATCCATGGAACACCAAGTGGAAGGAAAATCTAGCACAAGAGATCTTTGATCTGAACTATGAGCAAGACACGCTGCAAACCCTCATACATAAATAAATCAGTTTACTCAATGAGGCAACGTTGCAGCTCAAAAGACACGGAAACTACTGAATAATTGTAGATCTGAATTACAAGAAATGATACACTCTCCCAGGAGGTCAAAGGACCCACTCCATGGAGAGAGGCTCTCAAAATACACTAGATCTCTGCAGATCTAGATCACCACTTGCTGCAGCTTGCAGAGACAGCAAATCCCTCAATGGAACAGTGCTGCCAATGTATGTAGGAGCTTGGCCTCAAGCCTAATAGTGGTTCAATTTAGCAAAATTTCCTCCTTGAATCATCAAGGGAAGAGGTGAAACTCCTGCATAGGAATTCCAGATACAATCCTCCACTCAACAACAGAGAAAGGTATTTGTCTAAGTAGACAAATACTCAGAAATATGATCTATCAACAACCTTCTCTTGCTGCCCTCCTTCTCCTTTTATAAGATGAGAAAGGTCTTGCAAACCCTAAACCATCTTGATGAGTTAGCCATTTTCACATTACAGGCTCCCTTCTAGAACTGGGTTGTCCCTTTTGGAGATGCAATGAACCTAGACAGTGTTGTTGATTTGGTCAAGGTTGACCCAGTCTTTAGCTCAAACCTCTTTCACACTTGCAAGTAATTATTTACATAGCCCTGATTTGTCTTTGTTCACATGGGCATTGATTTATTCAGAATTTTTAGGAGTTTTACATGTCCTCCTTTATTCATTTATTCATGATGCATAAATTAAAACAAAATTGAATGTTCCTCTTAGCTGAGGCTAAGTGGGAATATTACAGTCCTCCCCTCCAAAATGTTGCTTGTCCTCAAGCAACTGACAGGGCAAGAGCTGTAGTTATTCTCCTTCTCCATTGATGACACCGTCAAGGATCAAGTTTTCATCATGGACCAAGTTCTCATCAAGCCAATACATTAGAAATTGCTCCTCCAATGCTAACATGATAGGTGCATAATCTATCCCTTTAGGAGTGTAAAACTCAACAGAAATAAACATGGGTGAAGCAATGTCACATCTAAAACATGTATCATGAAGTACAGGATAAAGTTCCATCCCATGTGGTACATATAAACTACCCACTTTTTTCCCATACAAACCCATAAACAATACCAATATACCATCTATGTATGGAAGCAAAATCACATATATGAAAACTGAAATGTGCACTTGAGGAGGTGGGTCACAATCCCACATAAGATACCAATGTAATGCACTCCTTGTCTTGAGTAAATCTGAGTGTGGAAAGTGGTATTCCCACCACATCTTTGCTGCATGGGTCACTTTGACATGGCTGAAAGTGATACCCAAGTCAGGTGCTTTTGGGAAGCACCCATCAAGATAGATAATCTCCCTTTGCACCTCAAGGGAGTGACCAGATTTGGAATTTCTATTGGCCTCATAAATGCCATGAGATCTACATGTAATATCACTCCTTGTAGGAGCCATGGCCTACATACATATGGTAAGAGAATGTGTAAAATCAAAAAAATAAACATGCTCCATAAGATCAGATTCTTTACCATTCAAGTCTCCCACACACATGGAGTTAGGCATGGGAATTTCTCCTCTTTTAAGAGAAGGAAGAGATGGCTGAAATGTCTCCTGCTTAGGATCCTTTGGCTGCCCCATCTCCTCATAACTATTGCACTCTTGGGGATCCCGGAACCAAAACAGAGAACCCATCAAAAGAGTCAGTGGAGATTTCCTATGAGTCAACACATGATTCATATCTATTAATTTTATTATATAGCAAATTCCCTTTAGATAAATTTCCACTATTCTGTGTAGGAAATATATTATTTAATACATAATCAAGCTCTGGAAATTCTATTAATGAGAAAGACCTAATAATCCTCAACAATCTAGGAACACCATAAATTAATGCTTTAGCACACACTAACATTTCTTAGCACCCCACATGTCTTGGAACATCTTTGTACCTAGAAAATCTTGTGATGACACTGATGTCCAAGCACATGGTGGCATGCGCTAGCACAACATGGAAATCTCCTAGCATGTGTTGGCATGCTGAATATAGTCCCTAGCATGCCTTGGAAAACCTTGGTTGAATGCATTGACATACATTAGCACTTGGCACACAATGCCACTTGGCATGTATTGGGACCTATTATTAGTGTGCCTAGCATGCTCCTTTTCAAAAAGATAAAGTCATGACTTATTAACCCTCTTATTGGTTCTTCCTTTTGTTGCCTTGACACATATTGACATACCCTGGCACCCTGCGCCACATCCTTAACACCTAGCATGTATTGGCATATCTTGGCACTATTAATTGGCACATGATATAATTATCACACCCTGGAACTCCCAAGCACACTTTGGGAAATCTTGACATGCCTTGATATTCCCTAACATGCCTTACCAATGCTTAACATACCTTGTCACTCCCTCCTTGGCATGACAACTACACTCATTAACACTAGTCTCTGGCAGTACACATTCCTCATATTCATTAACTTCCATTATTTTTTACCTAGCGCTCCCTTAATGTTTTTTCCTAGTACTCTTTAACACTCATGAACATGAATTATCACTCTCTAGCACACCTTAGCACTCTTCAACATTCCCTTCCACTTTATAACATGCATAAAATTAGTCCCTAACACATATTGGTGCTTGGCACATGTTGGCGCTTGGAAAGTCTTAGCATGTATGGAATGCATTAAGATGCCTTGGTATGATTTGGCATGGTTTAATATTAAATTTGTTTTTCATGGTCAAATGTTGGAAAGTAGATGAGAAGAAATAAAGGAATACTTGGCACTTAGAATGCACTAAGACTTTGCACTTAGCACCTATTGCTGCCTAGTGTTGTTGTGCCTAGCATGCTCCTCTTGGAAAAGGTAAATTGATGACTTATTAACCCACTTATGTGTTCATTTCCTTCTATTTTAACTTTTTTCTCCATTTTGTTGTCTTGACAGTCCCTAACACGCATTGACACACCCTTGCACATCTTGGCATGCCTTATCACTTGGCACATCTTAGCATGTTTGACATGTATTCCCACTATCTGGCACATCAAGGGGGTGAAGAGAGATGTAGTCCTAAAGTAGGTCGAGTACGAGGGCCGAGTAAGAGTTGTTAAAGGGAGGTCATGATCATCCTCCAAGAGCAAGATCATCATGTGAGGGTTCAAAAGAATGTTGCATACCTTAATTGTCAGTTTGCACTAGGAATTAGGATGGCATATTGTTGCTTCTCTTTTGGCAGATTGAGTTTAAGAGAAGTTTCTCATGAGAATTTGGGCATGTGATTTCAATGGTGTCTTTGTGTGAAGGCCGCATCAAATTCTGAAATGTTGAAATTTGCAACAAGAAACAGTGAGATTGGAAACCAGAAAGGACAAGAAAAAATGCACCCACACTGGTGAGGAATTTTGATGCACCAGGAATGAGGAATGTGGGGCGTCTAAATTAATTTTCCCTTAAATAAATTGGACAATAAATTGTAATTTCATCTTATAACAACTTGTGTCAGTTAATTAAGTCATGATGACCGAGTTAGCTCAAGAAATTCGAGTTGAGGGTCTAAGATGAGGCATATAGAGGGATTATAATATTTTTTGGGTCCAATTGAAGTTGATGCATTAGTGGGGTGCAAGTGTAATTAACTCAATTAAATGAGTTAAAATCAGTTTAACTAGTTCTAATTGAGTGATGAGCTAGTGAGAGGTTGAGTGAATTAAATTAGATTCAATTCAAAATGAGTGATCAATCAGATAACTGATAATTCACTATTAATAGTTGCATGCATGTTAGTTTCGAGGAATACCCAGTTGAGACAGAGGTTAAAGGGAACACAACTATCAAATGTATTCAGAGAAAATTTCCCATGTGCAGTTATAAAGTCATTGGGATGCCATGATGGATTGTGCAATCAAGGAAGACTGATTTTCCTAATTAATAAGGAGTTAATTCCCTAGGAATTGCATGAGCAAGGCAGGTTTAAGTAAGGATGAGAATTGGCTAAGTACTATACCGAGTTTTCCTAGATAAACGGGAGACAATTGACAAAGTGCTGGAGAATCTCATGAGAGATTAAGAATTGTATTGTTTCATGATTCCTTGAATTAATACACAATAGAGATAGATGGGTTTTGAGCAGTTGCTTTCCCCAAATACATCATGTTGCTATGCGATTGATAATTTATTTCTCTTACTTATATGTGATTGTGTGATCATGTTTTGTTTCCGCAAATTGTAGGAAGGATTCAATATCTTGTTTTAGTAGATTACAGGATCAAAATGAATCTCGTTGGTTAGATTTTCTACATGGTATCAGAGCAGGAATTTTTTGGGCAGCTAGTTTGCAGAGAATATATGAAGCTTTTGGTGTGAACTTTTCAAAAACAAATATAATATTTGGATTCCTTGCGAAAATATACCCAAATGGAAAAAACAAAATTGGTCGAATCAGAGCTCAGATGAGGGAGATATCATCGATTTAAAATCAACTCTTTTTTAGAAAATTTTTGTAACGTCGGGAAAATTACACTGTGCACGAGTCAAGTATCTATATGCACTTGAGGTACCAGATGCATGCAAAGCTTTGAGGATAAAGGCAGAAGTTAGAGACTTGGTTGTTTAGAGGGAGCATAAATTACCTCTCAACATGCATCCTCATGAGAAGTAGTCTCATAAGGTTGTGGAATGGCTGCCACAACTGGAGAAGCAGAGAGGAGACCGAGTGGAAGCATCCACTCAAGCAGAGACCTCCATGAGGGGGAAATTTTGAGCCATATGGGAAGAGGGAGCAGCCATACCTCGAGGTGTAAGGTGGGGTGATGTGTAGACATAATTCCAAGATAAGAAATTTGGGCAAGGTCCATTGAGATGGCATGTCTCATGGATCAAACTTGGCTACGAGGAGCCCACAGTGTAGCAGTAGTAGGAAGGATCAGTTAGATTGATGTAGTTAGATGTCAGAAAGACATAAATTAGAGTGACAAATGTCAAATATTGGAGCACAAATCAGAGTTAGCAACAGTTCAAAGGGAATGGACGCAGATGTCAGTAGTAGCGCAGAGAATCCAGTACTAGATAGGTGCAGTAACTAGTAGTAGTCAGAAGACTCTGATGACAGAAGCATTATACTGATACAGTTGTTCGGAGTCTATTCAGTTTCAAGTTTTGCAGGTGCAAACAACACTAGAGAAGTGTAGCATGCAGAACATTCCAAAGGTACCGGATGGGGATAGATTGAATTCATTTCTTGTTGAGAGGGAGTGTTGATATTTGCAACAAGAAATAGTGAAATTGGCAACTAGAAAGGACAAAAAAAAATCACCCACACTGGTGAGGAATTTTTATGTACCAGGAGTGAGGAATCTGAGGCCTCTAATTTATTTTTCCCTTAAATAAATTGGACAATAAATTTTCATTTCGTCTCATAACAACTTGTGTCAGTTAACTAAGTCATGATGATTGAGTTAGCTCAAGAAATTCGATTTAAGGTGATCGAGGTTGATATTGGTGGCCACCCGCCTATTCCACTTGGGCCCTCGCCATAGTCTCTTTTAGTTTTTCAGTTTTCTTAATTATAGCACAATTTACTATTTTTGTAGTTTTTCGGGTCCTGAACTTCCGGAGCCATTTTGAGGCCCCCAAAAATGTTTTTTTGGGCATGAAAGGTTGGTGATTTCATTGAAATCGCATTAGCAATTGTATTCCTCAGAGAGATCTTTCTAACAAGGTATCATGTGCGTCAAACGAAGATCATATGACCAAGTTACGACCCTGGGAAGTTGGCTGCCCAACTAACCCTAACGGGGCCCATAAAATCTTGGTGTTACATCTCCTCAAGTTAGGGTTTTGTTTTTTTAGGGTTTTATCTTATTTTAAATAATAAAAATACCCTTGATCCTTATTGTAACACAGTTCAGAGGAACATAACTATCAGTGGTATTTATAGAAAATTTCCCGTGTGCAATTATAAAGTCATTGGGATGCCATGATGGATTGCGTAATCAAGGAAGGTTGATTTTCCTAATTAATATGGAGATAATTCCATAGGAATTGCATGAGTAAGGCAGGCTGAAGGAAGGCTGAGAATTGGCTAAGTACTAGACCGATTTTTCCTAGATCAGTAGGAGACAATTGGCAGAGTGCTGGAGAATCTCAAGAGAGATTAAGCATTGTATTGTTTCATGATTCCTTGACTTAATACAAAATAGAGATAGAGGGTTTTGAGCAGTTGCTTCCCCAGATACATCTTGTGTTGTGTGATTGATAACTTGTTTCTCTTACTTATATGTGATTGTGCGATCGTGTTTTGTTTCCACAAATTGTAGGAAGGATTCAGTGTCTTGTTTTAGTACATTACAAGATCATATTGAATCCCGTTGGTTAGATTTTCTACATTAAATAGAAGAGAGGGTTGATACCATCTTGCCTTGTGGGGGTTAGTAGGTCGCAAGGTCTGTGATAAAGACCAAACATAAATGGAGGAGGGCTTGCACTGTAATTTAGAGCCATAACAGAAGTCGACGTAGGTGTAATATTGACTGAGTTAACCCTAGCTTGAGGGTCGACATTGAGATCTAAAGTTCATGTCAAGATTCAGTCAAAGAAATGCCCAGAATCTATGGATCCATATGAGCTAGGTCAAGTCTCTTATGGAGGCAAGAGTCGTTTTTTTTCTATGTGTGGATAGGGTTTGTTCTAGAACAATTATAAGTACATAAGTATAATGCCCTAGTTAGAACAATTTCCTTGCATGTTTAGTTCATAAGGTATTCCCTTAAGACTGTGACAATTTTGCGTAGAAGAAGATGGGTTGTGACCCTTAGAGCGAGGTTTATTTCTGCAATAAAGACCACACATCTGGAAGATGGTTTGCAAATTCAGTATGTGTGGAGACAGCAGATCCAAAGGAGGGTGGAACCTGAGCAGAATATTGAGCATGCAGAAGAAATGTGCCATATGAAGAATGGATTGACATGCAGAGGAGTTGATTTTGGTGGACTTTCCATATATTTTTAGACAAAGATCTGAAGAAACCTATAAAAAATTAGTAAATGGACTGTTAGTGGCTAATTTGTGACCTTAGTTCAGTCATATACAGATTGTTAGAAGTATGATAAGAGAAGTAGTTCATATTTTTTCGTAGATTGGACAACAAAGATCAAATTGTCAATACACAATAACAATGATCTTGAGAGGACTCAAACCATTGTTAGGTGGCAGATTTGAGGAGCCCTAGATGAAGACAATATTGTGGGCCCTATATCAGTAAAAATAATTGACTGTGGTTGGGCAAATTGATGGTAGTCCAAGTATAGTTGGAGGGCTATTAGGTTACTATCAAAGAAGAGCCCTGACTCTTGTTCTGGTGAAGGAAAAAAAAATTGGTAGAAGGGCGAGTGTATAGGGCCTAAGGATGTGCAGAATTTGAAGGACTAAAGTAACAGTCGAGTGGGCCAACCAACTAGCCCTAGCTCACTATATTCTAGAGGATTGATTCAGTGAGAAGAAGGGCAACCTCCATAGCCCTGGACTTCTCATATTGGAGTTGTAGTATGGAAAAAGTGGGCATACCAAAGAGTTGTTCACAAATGGAATTGTGAACAACTTGTTACCACTCAAACTAGTAGTGGACCTAAAAGGGGTTCCTAAGAGGGCAACTGCTAGGACAAGGGAAACGATGGCGGCTTATCCCATTGTCACCACAGTTAAGGCTCCTTGCTCTTCATGGAATTTCACCGATGGGTGGAGTCCTGGTAGTTTAGGAAGTCACTTGTAGAGTACAGGTCAATGAATAGGTGGGAAGTGACCCTCGAAACCCTTTCCCTAAGATAAAATAAAGAGTGGGACTCACTTTCCTTTTAAGCAAGGGAATTTATCTTCTATGGAGAGAGGAGGGGGATTGAAGGGTTGAGGGAGAAGAATAAGACTTATGAAGGAAGTTATCAATCCCTAAAATCCTTTGGGAACTTGGATTCCCAAATGGTCCTTGATGAAAGGCCTTTGGCACAAAATGGGACAACACGGGGCCAAGTGGACCCAACCCAGGTTCGGGGATGGAATTTAGTAACCAATGATGTTCCTATCTTGGACAAGGTGATGGGAAAGGATCAGAAAAGAGTTTTTACTTCGATAGGTCAAATTGATCCTACTAGGTTCTATCCTTGGGAACACCTAGGCAAACTTGATCCTAGAGCTAGGGCTTGAGGTATCCAGAGATTCCACCATTGGAATTGGCCCAAGTTCTGAGGAGAGTGAGGGCACCCAGCAACGCAACTGCCTCTAGGAGATAGAAGTTTTCCTCTAGCTAGATTCCTGGGAAATTGTTGCCCTAGGTGACCTAATGGGGCTAGACCTAGGGAATGTGAAAATTTCTTAATCCAAGAAACCCTACTGCAGTATCTTGATTTACTTCTCCTACTTGAATTAAGTCACAAGTTAATTTATGAAATATTAAATAAATTAGCGAAGTAAATAGTAAATACAACTAGCAACCTACACGTACAGATCAAATACTGAATAACATGCTCACAGAAAAAGTGACACATGGATTTTCTAGACAACTGTCCCCGAAAAAAACCCAATGCGGGAAAACCAGTGCAACTAGCTCTGGAGGGTTTTCATTATTATGCAGTTTCTAAGTACAAAAATCTTGGGCACCAAAACTGGTTCACCCAACAGAGAAATAAAAACAACAGTAATACATTGCTCTGAATCCCTCTACGTCAGCCTGACTGGCTTGCTTCGGCTTCTGCGCTGCTCAGTAAGGGCCTGCATCACACCTGAAGAGCTTACACTGCCCCCGCGCTGCCTTGATTGGGCCTGCGTAAGCCTTGCGTGGCTCCTGCTACCTCTGCACTGCCCCTACTGGGCTCTGGCTGGACTGCGTGGCACCTACTGCCCCTGCTTCTCTGGCTGGATGGAATTCTTAAGAAGAAAAGGCATAGGTAAGAAAGAAGGCATTGGCCAAAGGTAACACATAACAATTGAAAAAATTGAAGAAATGAAATGAAAATTGATCAATGTCCACAAATAGCTGAAATAGCTCAATGGGACTAGACAGTAAAAGCTTTGACAACAACAATAAGTGCTTATAGCATCAGCTAAGAGAATAGAGGAGACTAGTTCATGAGGTTAAAATGTTGTATAATTGTTGGCATAGGAAAACTGTATAATTGTTAGAGTAAATCTCTGTAGGTACCATTAGTTGGTGATCATCGATAATCATTTCATTTCATCAAATACCTTGATGAATGGGCCTTACAAGCTATTTGCGTAGACAAACCCCACAGAAGTTGTGTGATGGAAAAATTTTCACACTATATTGAAGAAAACACCTACCAAATAAGGATGACATTTCAAATGGGGCAAGAAAAAATAGAGAGATAGACATCAAAAAAGTTAAAATGCTAGGGCAACAAGAAAGCAACTAGGTAGCATGGTAGAAAGCACAACAAAGAAAATTAAAAAAATGGAAAACACTACAAATTAACACCCATCCAAACATCACCACAATTTTTTCTTTAACTCTAAATCTCCAAATCCATCAAATTATATCTTGTATTCAAACATGATCCTCTCCATTAGCTATTCTGAAGATAAGGATGAGAACTTACTACAAAACCATCATCTACATGTAGTGATCTTATTCTGTGACCAGACAACCTGCTTTTGCGAAGACACGGAAAGGTAAACACTCTCTGCCAAGATTTTCCATACAGCCCAGGTTGAGCAATGACATATACATCACCAATTTTTCTCTTCAGGTTTGTAACTTAGAAGAGCTTTGTCTGACCACCTCCGGGTTGCTCCCAGAGTCACCCAAGCAAGCCCTCTCAGCATCATCCTCTTTCTGTAGTACCTAATTAGTAATTTAATTAGCCATCAAAGTTTCTTTATCATGCAGGTATTTCAAATATATTGCCAATAAGCATAAAGATTTCATGTTAAACAATCGGGTCAAAAGACTTTAGATTATGATGCAAAAAATACAAAGAAACTTCACCAACACTCAAAGGACAAACAAAGTCAAACCTCTACTAAGTATAAATAAATATCTGATAAACTTCATTCCACCACAAAAATGTGCTTAACTAAAGAAAATTCTAATTAATGTGCTTTCAAGACAAAGCTTTCAATGACAGTGATGTTATAAACATACCCCTACACCTCGTGAACAATCAATGTGTATAAGTAGACCATCATAAGGCTCATTTTAAACATCATTATTATCATTTTATAAATCATTTTTATTAAATCAACAAGAAGCAAGCAACAATTGCATTTAGTTCCACTGAAGCAAAGTATATGGCAGTTTCATATACTTATTATGAAGCTATCTAGATTTGCAACTTGATTGTAGAGTCAACCAATCAGTTGTTGAAGCCCTATATTGTCTCTTGTGAGAATCAAAGTTATATCAAGCTCTATGGTGGATAGGGTTTGTTCTAAAGAAATTAGAAAAAAAGTATAATTCCCTTGTTACGGTGGTTTCCTAGCATGTCTAGTCCATAAGGTATTCCCTTAAGACTGTGACAAATATGCGTAGAAGAAGAGGGGTTGTGACCCTTAGAGTGAGGTTTATCTCTGCAATATAAACCATAGACCTAGAATATGGTTTGTGAAACTATTTGTGGAGATAACAGATCCAAAGGAGGGTGGAACCTGAGTAGAAGAAATGTGGCATATGAAGAATGGATTGACATGAAGATGAGTTTATTTCGGTGGATTGTCCATAGAGTTTTGGACAGAGATATGAAGCAACCTATAAAAATTATTCAATGGATAATTAGTGGATTATTTGTGACCCAAGTTCAGTCATCTACAAATTTTTAGAAGGAAGATAAGAGGAGTAGTTCAGATCTATTCATAGACTGGACAACAAAGAAATTGGTACACAAGAACAATGATTTTGGGAGGAATCAGATCATTGTTAGGTGGAAAATTTGAGGAGCCCTAGATGAGGGCAGTGTCGTGGGCCCTAGATCAATAAAAGGATTGATTGTGGTTGGGAAAATTGATGGAAGTCTAAGTACAATTGGAGGGTTGTTAGGTGAATGTCAAAGAAGAGCCATACGTTCCATACTTGTGAAGGAAAACAAGATTGGTAGAAGGGAAGGTGTATTGCATATAACGATGTGCAAACTTTGAAGGACTAAAGTAGCAGTCAAGTGGGCCAACCAACTATACCTAGTTCATTGTATTGCAGAGGATTGATTTAGTGAGAAGAAGGGAAAACTCCATAACCCTATACTTGTCATCATGGAGCAATAGTATGGAAAAAGTGGGCAGACCAAAGAGATGTTCACAAGCAGAGATGTGAACAACTGATCAAAGACCCTAAGTTTTTCTGACCTTAGCACACCTGCAACTCACATATATTCCCAATCACACACTCTTATTTGTTCATTTCCATTCATTTTGAACTATTTCTCCCTTGTGTTTCCATGGCACTCACTAACACTCCCTGGCATGCATTGACACACCCTAGCACTTGGCACATCTTGGCATGTTGCCCTGGAATTCTAGCATTCCTTGGAACTACCTAGCATACCTTGTCACTCCCTCCTTAGCACACCTAAAACTCATTGATACTCCCTAACACACATTCTTATTCATTCATTTCCATGCATTTGAAACTAGTGCTCCCTTGTGTTTCCCTAACATTCTCAAACACTCCCTGGCATGCATTGACATGACACCCTGACACCTGACACATCTTGGCATGTTTCCCTGGACTCTAGCATGCCTTAGCACTGCCTAACATACCTTTTCACTCCCTCCTTAACACACATGGAACTCACTGACAGTTCCTGTCACAAACTGTTATTCATTCATTTCCATGCATTAATTTGACCTAGTTCTCCCTTTTGTCTCCCTAACACTTCCTAGCATACGTTGGCACACCCTGTAACCTAGCTATTGGATTTATGTCTTACACTAACATGCCAACTCAATTATGTGCCTTACCCCTTCGAATAGACTCCAATAGTAACCAAAGGATCATGTCTTAGGAGTCTTCAATGCCTAAAAAAATGCTTGACACAATACTCAAGAATTTTTTGTTATTCACTAAAGAAGGAGGCTAGTTGTGTTTGCGTCCCTTCCTTTAACAAATATTCCCATTGACCATGTGACACAACCTATTATCATCACATTAAGAATAGTTTGAATAGGTGGCGAAAGGGCCAAGGTGCTCCTTACTCATGTTGCAAGGGGAAACACCCTATAATTCTAGTAGTTTCTATAAATACCCCCCTTTTATCTAAATACTTTGCACTTGCATTATAATCTACAAGGGTAGGTTCATACAAATTAGTGTGCTATCATACCACAAGAAAGTTTATGAAGGCTCTTTAACATAAAATAATATTTCATTGCATTTCTTTCACAAAAAGCAAAACACTTCAACATGAACAACAATCAAAGAAGAATGAAACTCTATGGCCTATGGAAGATGTTTTCATAACAAGATTGCATTCCATATAATACCAACAAGGGTCACTAGCAACACAAAGACGTTTCCCAGGGCCATCTAGATTTGGCTAGGGAAAAATCTAGAACACACGTTTTAGGGTTCTAACTCATCTACAGTGGGAGCACCATGAGTTCTAAACTCTCAAGTATATTAATATTCTGCTTACAAGTATACCCCCCATCATTAGTGATTATACAAAAAAGACTCTCTATGGCTTTACCATCAACTTTCATAGGGTTCACCACAGAGAGACGTTGGTTTTTTTTTGACAAAATAGTTTGTTCAAATAACCATCAAGATAAGGTTAAAATAAAGCCACGTGGAATATATATTAGGCTCATGTTTCATGAACATTATAGAACAACCCCATTTTCAATCTAACCACTAATATTTAGGTGATTGAGTTATTAACATAAAAATGAGGTCAATTGAATCAGTTTATAAACTTGTTACAAGATAATATTATTAGAGTTAGCTAACATGTATGTAAGCTTGAACTACTACAATGGAAACTGAACCCTTGGATGCTTATTTAGGTACAGAAAAACATTTATTTTAAATGAACAATGCTCAATAATATTAGTGGAAATAAAATGATATTAGTTTATCTAAAATTAAGTGAAAGTCATAGTGGCAATTGATTTCTCCAAAATTCTAGTGGAAAGTGATAATATGAACAAAATTCCAATAAATTTTTCACCAAAACTAATGTTTTGAGAGTCTCCAAATTAAATAAAAAACAACCTAAAAGCTACTAACTGAAGGGAAAGTGTCTCATACTTCTATCAAGATAGAACTTTTTCAATTTGTATAAGATATATTTATTTCCATAATGAAATGCATTTTCTTCCATAATTTTAATCAAAATGTAATTAAATTCAGTTTTACATTATTGGAATGATGAATCTTGTCTATATGTTTTATGGATTCATTATATGGCCAACATCATTATGGGCTAACCCAACCTAAAAGGCTACGGTAACTAATACCTGCGGGTCACATAAAAAACCCAAGTGACCGAGGGAAAAAACAATTTGCTCAGGCAAAAGCTTAAATCTTCATCTCAATTCGGCCATTTGAAGTCCATGAGAAAAACACCGTCCCTGGAAAAATGTCGACAGACGTTCCTCTACTCGCAAAAGACTGGTGTGGCAACTACTCAGGGTTCTGTCGCTATAATGCACCCAAAAACACTGGCTACTCATCCAGGGTTGAGCCAGGTTTCGCACGAGCTTCCTATTTAGATGCCAGTCAGTCGAATCGGGTAACCTGGAAAATAAAGGGAGGGGAAAGATAGATTCGTGAGGGTTGTTGATGGGTAAACTCAATAATATTCCTACGATTTCTAATGAAAATATGTTGTACTGTCCCACATAAGAGCTCTCTCCACCACCGCACATTGAAGCTAGCTCTTTACACAGAAACTTCCGGTAAATTCCCACAATTCTTCTTTATTAAGGGGGTCGGGGCAATAAATGGTAAAGCGAAACTTCTTAGGTTGGTAATCTGTGAATGTTCACACCAGAGCTCGACATCATCAAGCGAAGACTTATCATCGTCATCTTCAATGGATCCCTTGCTTCTCATCCTGAATCTTCGTTACAGTTCTCTCAGAGTACCCCGCATGCACCTGAAGGTGCCCTCCTTTTCGCTGCACTCAGCCATGACTATATTATCCCTTGTCTTGGCCACCTATTTCTTGGTGGTCTCTAGCTTCATCTACGATGTCATCATCGAGCCACCGGGCTTTGGCAGCGCGCAGGATCCTGTCACAGGAACATAAAACCGGTGGTCTTCCTCTCCGGAAGAGTGAACGAGCAATATATTATCGAAGGGATCTCATCGGGGTTTATGTTCTTGATTGGTGGGGTGAGGATAATTTTGCTGGACTTGGCCCTGGACAAACAGAGAGTGAGGATCAACGTTTCTTTTGCGGTGGCCGGGGTTTCTTCTTTGGCGATCGCTTATATCACGAGTAAGTTAATCGTTCGCATGAAAATTCCATCTTGTTTACATTAATCGGGGTTATAAATAGTGAATCTAGACATTTTAGGTCCATTTCTAGTTTACTGCAAGAAAAAAAACCATTTGTCAATGGCCAAAGCCATGAGTAGTACAACCTCCAAAATATTTTGTCTGTGACAAAAACCACTTTGAGACCAAACATCAAAACTGTTCTGTCTGCACAACCTGGAAGGAGAACTGATATATATACCGATCTATTCATAATAATTTCAATCTGGCAGGAAATAAAATTCAACAGCTGACCTTTGTGACCTAAATATTTACATAAAAATTCAAATATCTGACAAACTATTCAAAAAAGGATGGAGAAGTATAATCTGTAGTCTGATATAGAGGAGAAAAACAGAGCATCGGATATCTATAAAAGAGTCACGCTGGAAAATTTGAACTGTCCCATTCATATGTTCTGTGACCTGCAGGAACCTCTATCATTCTAAAAATTCTCTTAGATTTATGGCTAAATTATGGGAAAAACTGACTGGAAAACATAAATGCAAAGGGGAATGCCGACATTTTGCAGATCTAGGTATTTCTTGGCCTAAAGGAATAATAGTTATGACAAAGAAAATACTGGGCAAAATTCCTGGAAAACAGTCTAAATATGACCACCACAATAACAGTAGTGATGTAGGAGTGGGGACTTCTTCGAATTCCTTCCTTTACAATTGTGGGAATAAATTTCCCCTTGCTTCTATTTTGAGTAATGGAAGCTCGAAATCTTTCGGTAACAACTATGAACCTTTGCCCTTTTTAAGGGATGTAACCAGCTCTGACACAGAAAATTTTCTCATAAGACATTTGAGCCTATGTTCTGTTGTTTTTTATTTCACCGACCCCTACAAAAATGAGAGAGAAGGAAATTAAACACCAAAACCTGCTGTACCTTGTGGATTTCATCATTTCAGGTAGTTGCAGGCTCAATGAAACAACAATGGAGGAGATTTCTAGGATGGTTTCTGCCAATTTTTTTATGACTCTAACATCAAGACCTACACCAGCACCAACTTCTATTGAGCGCCTTGATCAAGAAGAGGAGGTGACAGCCTTGGAGCCTGCCTGTTCACATCTGCAGTTGGTCTATGATTTCCTCCTCAGGTTCATAGCATCTCCTGAGACTGATGTAAAAGGGGCCAAGAGATATATTGATCATTCATTTTTTCTGAGGTTAATGGATCTCTTTGATTCTGAGGACCCAAGAGAGAGAATGTGTGAAAACAATTTTGCACTGTATTTATGGAAAATTCATGGTGCAAAGGCCCTTCATTTGTAAGGAAATCCACAAATTTTTTTACAGATTTATAGTTGATACTGATAAATTTAATATCACGAACTTCTACTGATTAAGTCCAGTCTTTTCAATCAATGCCTAAAGGAACCAAGAGAAAATTTAGAGACAGATCTGTGCACTCATTTATGAGGGGGGATTTCTTCTAATCTTGTCCTTTACATTTATGGGAATAAATTTTTCCCTTGCTTCTGTTTGGAGTAATGGAAGCTTGAAATATTTCAGTAACAAATATGAACCTATGCCCTTTTTCAGGGATGTGCCCAACTCTGACAGAAAATTTGCTCATATTAGTGCACAAGCAAAGTAGGTGAGCACAGTGCTACAATCCTCCCAATTTTCCCTTAAGCCATTTCAGTGAAATCTAATTGTGCTCGATCAGAGTAGGTGAGAAAAATGCTATAATCCTCCCGATTGTTTCCTAACATGGCTATATTAATCGTTGTTGGTCTCTCGCACCCTAATTGTCTGAACAAAATCATGAAACAACAAACGAATAAATCTGAAAGCCACTGCAAACGAGTAAATATGAAAGCCACTATATACATTTATGATCTAGATTTTTATAACTAAGTACACTAAAAAAATTTGTTCCATTATATGGTATATTTTTTTCTAGAACTAAATACAAAGTTGGCATTGTACATCACAGAGCCCCATTTCTTTCATGATAAAGATGAAGAAGGTAAATTTCACAGGGTTGGGGAATTCTGTTGGAATTTTTCTGGAAGTTTTTAAACCTTTTTTTTTGAGAACTCCAAAATTGATATTTGGTTATGAAGAGAGATTCCTTTGTTTCTTATCTATAAAATGTTTTAGGCCCATTTAGTAGATATATTTTTAGTCCTTGCCTACGACAGTGACTATTGTTTTTGGATTGCACCATTAATCTTGTCCATACAAAAAATTGAACACATAAAAATTTGATGTGTGTGAAGTTTCTGCAATTTTTATATTTTTTAAGACTGAAATGAGAATTTTCTATATTATTATTGGATCATAGCCCTAGAAATTACTCATTTAAAAGAACCCAGAAAATACAAATTTCTTGGGCACATGACATTTTGTAGCCTTCTTCTGCGACTGTTGGTTGCAAAACGAACTATTCAGTTGTGGGTTGCAAAACAAACTATGGAGATAGAGGAGTGCAATTATTGGGAGGAAAAAAAGGAGCATAAAGAATATGAGAATATTACTGGTCAATTGGAGGATTCCTTAGCTTAAGCACGGTTAAGCTAATCATTATGCATTTTCCTCCATGCAGGTCAGCAAAAACCAGGATGAACATTTACAAAAACATAAGTCTCATTCTCACATCTCAGTTTCTTTGCCAACAGTGTTGTAGGATAATATTTGCCTTTAATATTAATATTTCTTGTTTTATTTCATAAAGGTTCTAGCTTTAAGAGACTGTATAAGCTGATAATTCTGTGTTTTCCTCCTAGTCCTTGAGATAATACTGACTGGTATTCCATTTGCATTCTTGGTGTTTGCTGGTTCTTTAAAATATTACATTAACATTATGATATACTGGGGATTTACAATTGTAATTCAGATATTCTTGTGCTTATTTATGTATTGTCCATTTGTGCAGTGATTTTTTTTCTCCAACTGATAAATTGCTTCTTCCAACAGTTAAAAAAAAAGAAAATATGACTGTGAAATTGCCATTCAAGTATAATTGTTTATTTCCTTGGAAACTATGTAGGTGCTTGATAAGGATGGTAGCTTTCTTTCAAAAGGTAACCTGGAAAGTGGTGCAAGCCGGTCAGTGGAATTGGGTCGTCAAACTATGGGGTGCCCTATCATAGTGGAGAATATGAGTCAACTCCAAGAATCACTTATAGAGGTCAGTTAAATTGTTAGATTAACAGGGTTTTTATATTGCGCTCAATAATTCAATTTTGTTATTTTGAGACATGGTTTAAAGTTGTCATGTTATCTTTTGTTTGTTTTCACCAATTTTGTAGATGCTTTGTGAGGAGGGGGAGCTCTTCCTTGAAATGGCTGACATCATTTGAGGCTTGGGGTTTATGATTTTAAAGGGAGTCATGGAAGCTCATAGTGACAAGATCTCGGATCGCTTTGTTGTTGAGGTAATGCCATGGTTGCAAATACATTTCATTATATGTAAAGCTTCCTCTTTTGTTTGTGTTTGGTTGCTTGAACAGACCATAGACTTCAAGAATTGGCATTGTGATTTATAATGAAAACAGGGTATGCAATTTATTTGAAGGTTGCGTGTGTTTCTAGAGACCAAACAAATTGCATGGTTGATGCTTAATAACTATCACTTGGAGATTGTTCTTGGGAATTTGATTGTGTAGGGTTGTAGACCATAATATATTCTAGCTATAAACCTCTATATTGCACCATATGTGCTCTATGTTCTGGCGTATAAAATTCTGAAGGCACCATAGCCTAATTTTTCATGTTGTGAAATTTGTCAGTTTCATAATATTTTTGCACAGTAGTGGCTTCCTGGATTGGAAGTGAAACTATAACAATGTAAAAATATAAATAATGTTATAATAACTGCACAGAAATTTGAAAATCAAAATTTTGATCTTTAGTGAGCCCTCGACATGCATGCTATTAAAGACTACTTGCACTTAGTAAGAGACAGGTAAATAAGTGAAACTATTTTGGTAGACTTAGTACTCTCACTTGAATTTGTACATTAGAATTATGGAAGTGTAGGAATATGCACAGGGAGAAGTACTGTAGCACTGTATTTTATGACTTTTCCATAGGTACATCTGCAGGAGGCTGTGTGCAATCAGGTCAGGCTGTAAGTTGTAACACAAATTTTTACATGAGAAATGCAACTTTGCCACTTGGAATGCAATTTTGACACCTTAGGGTGCATTCTAAGTATGGAATATGATGTTCCATGGCATATAGGATATCCCCTTTTCCTTACCATCCATCAGGTTTTCTATTTATGTACACAACATGCAGTTTTTAATGCAAGTGGACATTTTGGCACTGAAAATAATAGATAGAAAGCACAGTAGTATTAAGGAGACAAATGACCTTGGAGATGCATTGGAGCTTAGGGCCTTTGGAGGATTGTTGGACCTTGGGGAGCAGTGCTCATGCCATGGAGGGCTTTCTTGTTAATCACTGTCACCTTTGATGCTAACAAATGTCACTTGACTGGTTTGAACTCTGTACCTTCTAAACTCAGACTGTGAGCGAGCTCTAGACTTCAGTTTGGTGAGTCATGGCGCTATCATGCAGGACTTTGCTCCCACATCAAACTTGAGCTGGAAAACCTTTTAAATGAATATTGAATGCCTGTGAATTGTCCATGGCGACGTATACCCCCATATTCACATAGTTGGTAAGGTATACCTCTCTGCAAAAGGGGGAGGTGGGGTTCATTTTTTCAGATAATAGCATGCCACCAACTTAAATTCAAATAAAAGCAAAAGTGATCAGTGAGAGTACATTGGTTGGAAAACTCCACTGATAACATATATGATAACGAATTTCTTCTTATTGAAACAAAATTTTAGAAAATTAAGCTCAAACAGTGTGCAACTTTGGTTTTCTTGACATTCATCAAAAGTCGCAACAACCTAGTGGACATTTAAAATACTGAGTAGACTGCTATCAAGTGGACTCCAGTAGTATAGCTTCACAGTCCAGTTAAATTGTTAATGCACGTAGAATCCAAAACTAACTGCCATTGATTTGTTGAACATATTTCTCAATAAAAAAATTGATTGATCAAAAGCCAGTTCCAGATGAACCATAGTATGGGTAGCCTAGACCGGGACCTGCTCCAGCACCTGTTGTGTGCAATCCTAATGGAACCAGTCATGGATCTTGGAGTGATGTTTCATATTTTGCATACTGGTTTGAGCTGTATGGTGTTGTGGAGCTTAGAACCCCATATTGAGAAGCAGATGAAATTCCTCCGTATGTAGGTTGTGTTGCTTATGGAGGAGGTTGAGATCCATATGCTGTAAGGCCCGACGGATATGCCGAGTAACCAATTGGTGGTGGTGTAGATGCTGGTACCTGTGGCTCTGGTCTATGATATGATTTCAGGCTTGGATAGTCTGTTCCATAAGCTGTATGCATCTATGGAATTGACTGCATTTGTGGAGATACTGCAGGTTGTGATGATAGCTTCTCCTTCTGGCCATCAGCTGCAAGTTTCATAGTAACAGTCCTTCCATCAATGGTTTTGTTTGGTTCTTTAAGAGCCTGCTTTGTAGCCTCCACAGTCTTGAAAGTCACAAATGCAAATCCCCTGGAGTTGTTGGTATTCTTATCATATGCAACCGAACCTTCTTCTATCTCTCCATATTTGGAAAAAACTTCTAAAATCTTATCATTGGCCGTGTCATATGAAAGACCACCAATGTAAATTTTCCTTTAAGCCTGATCTGTACTTTGACCAGGACCTGTGCTTGCCACTACCAGATTGCTTACAGTAATCCTCCCATCAATAGTCTTGCTAGGCTCTTTCAATGCCCTTTGAGCAGAACCCATATGCTTAAATGTGACAAATCCAAATCCTCGTGACTTTCCTGATGTCTTATCCATAATAACAACACCTTATTCAATCTCCACATAGGGTCTGTGAGGAAGTATCTCAAGCCAATCCACACACAAATAGCTTCCGATGAGCAGAGTCCTTGCTTGCAACATCTTTAATTTCTTCTGCAATTGCAGGGTATGAAGAACCTGCATTGACCATCAAAGAGATCAATTGCTTTTTGCTCAGTGGCTCCAACAGTGAGTGTAGATTTGTCCTTCGAGAGTTGCAGAGCGGCGCCATTGGCTTCCTCATCCAGCTTTCTCTTCTTACCATCGCCCTTGACCTCCATGATTTTTTCTCTGGTTTGAGAAGAGGGGGGTTCATACTAGCTTCAATTCCCCAAATTGACTCATTCCAAGTCTTTTAAAGATTGAATGATTACAAAAGTTTCCCTCTATCTCTATTAACACATGTATAGAAATGCGAGGAAGCTGCAGGTGACTTACCCATGTCTAATTATCCAACAAGTACAATAATAATTAACACTTAATAGACTCAAATTTAGGAGGCATAATATTAAAAGGTCTACAAAAATATGCTATTGAACCCTGTTGCACCCTTTTTAATCCTCTTAGCCACATTATAATTTATAACAGACCCTGTTGCGCATTTTCATACCAAGTCCAAAATTATCTGCCGAAATATTCATTGTTTTGCGAAAGTTGTAGCTATTGGTATTGTGATTCCTGTGCAATCTTGAGTGGCAGCGATGTAACTTCTAATGAATAAAGATGTATCTTTTCAATGTCATCAAAGTTTATCCTCCTTGACAGCTTACCCAGGTTGTCTTGTGGTCAGCCTCTTGGTTGGTACAATATTTCACAGACCTTGGAGTACCATGAAGTAGAAACTCTAGTATTTATCATGAGAATTTGCCTTGGGCCTCTCTTGTGCTTGGTGTATTGTTTGAAGGGTATTCTGAAAGAGAAGTGGCTCACAGATTCAGGAGTATCCTGATGAACTGGAAGGATTGCCTAGGGATTGTCTTAATGATCTATTTTTTTATAGCTTTCATGAAAGGGCAATGTCTCATAGACAAGTATCCCCATTTTTTGATTTTTCTCTTTGGTAGAAGGCAGTAATAAAACGAGCTTCAGGTATCTTCTATTTATCCCTTCACAATTTTTATTTTGGGTCTAGATAGCTCCTAATGCCCAAATCAAGTGCATTAGTTTCTCATATAAGAAGAATGCGGAGAATAGAATGTCGCAACATATTTAGAACATCCGTCAAGCTAAAATAATAGAAGGGACTGGGCTTTTCTGTTTGTGATTGGACTTTGTGTTTCTAACTGGGCTTTTCTGTTTCTCATTGGGTTTGTTGTTTATTTGAAGTTTCCTCTGATACATAGGGTTCTAATGTCTAGATGGTGTCGGTTGAGAGCAGTTGCTATTGATCTTGTTACTTGCAACTTTTTTCTTTTATAATTTGAGCTTGCAAGCTCTATATGCTTATTAGGCATCCTTGTTCTTTCCATAGCTTTGAAGATCTGGAATGACCAATTCAAATCTTCAATCCATTTTGTTTAAAGCCATGCTTTCACTTGCTATAAATACACTTCCATAATGAAATCCAAGTGGGTATAAAGATCAAGGGACTAAAAGTGGAGGGTAGAGGCTCGTTATTCCAGGCTTAGATCCTTATATATAGGATAGTGGAGCGGTGGATGTTCTTTCTGTTTAACTGTATATTGGTTATGTATTTTGCCCGATTGCTGTTCCATTGAGGTTTGAATGTGACTAGTTAGCTCAAGCTAGGACCCTTCTATTTCAATCCACTACTAATTCCAAAGCAGTAGGATTTTGCACTGTAAATTCACTGCTTTCCATGGGGATTAGAGTTTGTCATTGAGGTTATTTGACCTGTGATCTTGATGTTGTTCCTTTTTAAACATAAAACTTTGGTTGAGTTTGGTTCTTGTTGAACATGCCTTTTTTAGGTTACATTGCCTGTAAAGGCTAATCTGTTAAATTTGGGGTTTTGCCAGTGTAAGATGGGCATTACATAAATGTGTGCGAGTTTTCTATACCTCTCAAAAATGAATTCTTTAATGTCCCAAATCTGCAAATGAATGCCCTTCCATTTCTTAGGACTAATACTTGGATATGTCTCTTTGCTTGATATGGCAACCTTCAATCTCAAAATGAATCATCTCATTTTTATTTGTGGGTATCAACTATCATATGGACAGGGGTTTTCTTCTGTCATATTTTTATAGTGTTCTTTCATATTTATGCCCATGTCATGTTCCTGCAATGTGAAATGCTTTTTTTTCATTCCTATTTTCTTTTAGTTATTATAAATTGTATTTGCTCTGGTCTGATACACGGTTCCAATTCTTGTAGAAAAGGCACTGTTTGGAGAAAAGGAGTGGTATTTCTTCACTGCCAGGACAAGAAGTATCCATATGGTTCTTGCCCCAACAGGGCTGCTGGCTCAAGATACTGGAAAGCCATAGGTGCATATAAACCCATCACTTCTAAGGGCAGCAACAGGCGTGTTGGAATCAAGAAGGCTCTGGTTTTCTATGTCGGAAAAGCACCTAAAGGAAACAAGACTAATTGGATTATGCATGAATACTGCCTTGCTGATGTCAATAGATCTGCAAAGAAGAAGGGCAGCTTAAGGGTAAGCAACTGTTCCTTTGTATTGTCTGCATATTCCTGTGTGTCAATAGACAGTGTAGGTGTTGTTTGGTTTAAAACACCTGTTAGGCTGGATGCCATTGTGGCCTAGTCGTGACAGGGCCCAAGTCAGCTAGACTCGTCACTCTAGGGAATAAATATATTTGGGAAACAGGGGTTTATCATTTAAGTTATAAAATCAAGGGTTTTCTCACGATTAGATCACGGTGAATTGATGCTACATTGATATCATAATGAGACTGGATATTCGTTTGAAAAACATATTATTGATAAATATGATTATGTCTAACCATATTATTGAAGAGCTTCAAGGGCTTTCCTCATTTGATGACAAATACACTTCAAAACTTTATACATTCATCATTTGTATACATGAGTTTAGATCATAAATATAGCATCATATAGCATTCAATTCTTTGTAATCATAATAACAGAGCTTAAGGATTAGAGGAATCCTAGTGATGCATTGAAATTCTTTGAATATATATACAATAAAATTCTTACTCCTTTTTGTTGATACGTATTTCTTGCATAGGTTTTGATTTCAATGCAACAACATAGTTAGATCAATTGCTTGTTTTCTGAACATAGAACCAATTTGATGGTTTTCTTCATATAAGTTGACTCAACATTTTCTTTGGATTTATCTATAACTTTGATTGATTTCTTTGTGATAGTTTAGATGTTTGAAAGAGGCTACATGTCTTCCTAATGCCCAAATCAAGTGCATTAGTTTCTCATATGGAAGTTTGGTCTTGAATGTCACCAGACTGTCCCCCGCTGGCAGCTGTATTTGTCACTTTCTCCTGTGCAAAATGGGATGATTCTTCACCAATAACATAATCCTCTGAGTTTAATTTAGGAAATGAACTTGAGGATTTCCCTGTAGCCTCCACCTGTTCATCTCTTTTATCCTTCTCTTTGAGTCCATCAGCTGACTCAATTGGTACCGAATTTGTTTTATATTTGGAAGTCTTCGTGAATTTTGGATATGCATAATATATCCAAGTTTTACCATCAGTTGAAATACATCGGTCCAATTTTAAAATGTTTGGCATTGCAAGAAAAAAACGCGAGAATTTTTTGTACCCAAAAAAATCTTTGTCAACTTCAATATCATTTCTTACAATTTCTGACTGCAGTTCTGCAATGTTGATACCCTTTGGATATGAATACAAGATATTTGCTATATGTGCCATCACTGTTTTAGGAATTTGACGAAGCCTACAAACTGATTCTTGATTAGATTCAGTTTCAAATCCTTTAGAACGTCGAGGTACTGTATTACTATTGGCTTCAAACTCTATATCTCGAAAGGCATCTCCAACAGGGCTAATAGGTTCACCGTACCAGGAACCCGGAATACCATCAGGAGGATGATTGAATTGCTTGCCTCAAAGCCCTCTTCCTCTAATAAGTGAATTCCACTGCCACATAATGCTTGTAGCATTACAAAGTGCAGTTGAAGAAGTTTCTCTGTTTGCAACTAAAATATTGTAGTTCTTCATCCACAAGCAGTGTACAACCCTAGAGAAATCTCCATCTCCAGATATTAGGAATAAATGTGCAGGTGGAGGGTATTGTGAAGTCCAGAGAACCAGATCAACTAACAGAGCTCTGTCAGCACTATCCTTTAGCACCAATTGCATAAGCAGTTTACCCAACAAGAGTTTAACTAGGCATGGGACGAGGAGAGAGATCCGTGCACTTAGGTTCGGACCACGCATCCCCTTTGCATGCTCGCGGATCAACCCCGAGGGCAAGCTACGGGAAAATACCATGTGCCTAATACTAATAGGCTTTACTTATGGGAATGGCCGGAGAGAACTCTTTACCAAAGGTATCACCCACAGCAGAGGAAACACTGGTTTAAGCTCCTTTAGTTGCGGAGTCCCTAGCAACAAGAGGTTCAGCTTCGTCACCAGCATCAGTAGCAAGGAAAAACCAAAACCCCAGAGAGCTAGAGGTGGAAAAATAGAACCATTTGCACTAATTGAACCATCATCAGATCGAGACCAAGTAGGCTAAAAAGCAAAGGCATAGACAAGAGGGGTAGAAGGAACAATTATAGAGCGAACGATATATATATAGGTCATGTAGTTAGGCAGATCAAACATGTTATCCTGATTTATCCAGTTGAGTGACATTGATATGAATATTCAGTTAGGTCATCATGTTGGATAAAATATGAATATTCTTGAAATAATAATAGCATTTATTTTACATTGATGGACTTGGACATTGGAGGTGGTTTACCGTTTACTGCTAGACCTTGTTTGGATGTTTGAAAGACATTCTTCCTCGAAGTGTTGGATTAGTATGGAGCTTGGTGACTTCATGTTGTTGATGCATGAAGGGAGTTTGTGTGTTTGGAGTAGGGTTGGGTATTTCACCATGACAAAAACATTCCAAAATCAACATGAGCACATAAAATCTCATGACATGTGAACTCTTGGGTTGAGGGAGTGGATATGTAGGTGTGGGAGTCCTTAAGGTGACACATTACCTTGGATATGCATTGTCCTCAAGGAGACACATGACCTTGGAGGTGCGTTGGAGCTTAGGACCTTTGGAGGATTTTTGGACCTTGGGGAGCAGTGCTCATGCCATGGAGGGCTTTCTTTTTAATCACTGTCACCTTTGATGCTAACACATGTCACATAGAGTAGAGTACTTCACATGGGTGGACCTACTTGTGTCTTGCAAGTTTGCTTGTAGTGGACTAGGTCCACTAAAGCCCTTTTACCTCTCATATAAAAAGAGGAAGGAGTGAGTTGTTATTATAGTTGATCATGCACTTGTACATATTCCTTTCAAGCTTGGGTTTGGGATGTAAGAGCAGTGATACTCTCTCTCTCTCTTGGTGACAATATATCTGAGTTGATGTGTATGTTGGTGACAATATATCTGACTTTTGCTTTGCTTTATCTTCCTTGCAAGGATTCCTTGAAAGATAAACAGATTGGTGAGCATAAGTAACTAATCTGAATTGTAGTGAAAAATCTGATATGAATCTACTATTAATTGAGGTTCTAATACTAATGATGTGAGCCAACCTAGAAGTCTGCTATTATAATTGAAATTTGAAATCCAAAAATTCCAGAACTAGATCTGAAATTAAAAAAATAAAGCAGACCAAAAAACGAAATAGTTACAAGTCGAGTGGTAGTCATGAAACTACTTAAGTCCTCCACTCGAATCTTGCATCTTTATTTGCATATGTTTTAGAGAGAAACCATCACCATTTTTCTCTAGGGACTTTATTGGCCCAAAAACCTGTCAGTGTTTACAGTCAAGCTCAACGATAGTGAAACAAGCCATTCTCCATGAACATCTTCTGTTGTTTGGGATTAGGTGCTCTTTCATGAAACAAATCTAACAGGGTTTTCAATAACATTGTCATATTATAGCTACTGAAACTATGTCTGTAGTCATGTTTCATGATGGTTTCCTACTTTCTTTAAGAAATAGGCACTTGTTTAGGAAACAACTGGATGGACCACAGTTAATGGAATCCTAGTTAGTTGCTCCAATTTTCTTGATGACAGGAAAGAGAAATGAAACTTGGAAAGAACTTTAGAAGAGTTCCTTGAATAAATAGAGTTGTTGACCAATGCACATAGTGGATCAACACGTTGAAGCAGAAAAATCCAGAAGATTCCCTACAAATAGTGCACATAGTGGGTCATCATGTTGGATAAAATATAAATATTCTTG
This sequence comes from Pinus albicaulis, assembly GCA_034641835.2. Classification (NCBI taxonomy): domain Eukaryota; kingdom Viridiplantae; phylum Streptophyta; class Pinopsida; order Pinales; family Pinaceae; genus Pinus; species Pinus albicaulis. The sequence goes on from CM076575.1 coordinate 956,011,230, forward strand.
AAATAATAATAGCATGAATTTTACATTGATGGAATTGGACATTGGAGGTGGTTTACCGTTTGCTGCTAGACCTTGTTTGGATGTTTGAAATACATTCTTCCTTGAAGTGTTGGATTAGTATGGAGCTTGGTGACTTCATGTTATTGATGCATGAAGGGAGGTTGTGTGCTTGAAGTAGAGTTGGGTATTTCACCATGATAAAAACATCCCAAAATCAACATGAGCACACAAAATCCCTTGACATGTGAAATCTTGGGATGAGGGAGTGGATATGTAGGTGTGGGAGTCCTTAAGGTGACACGTTACCTTGGATATGCATTGTCCTTAAGGAGACACATGACCTAGGAGATGTATTGGAGCTTAGGACCTTTGGAGGATTGTTGGACCTTGGGGAGTAGTGCTCATGCCATGGAGGGCTTGCTTGTTAATCACTGTCACCTTTGATGCTAACACATGTCACATAGAGTAGAGTGCTTCGCATGGGTGGACCTAAATGTGTCTTTCAAGTTTTCTTGTAGTGGACTAAGTCCACTTGTTACTGTAAAGCCCCTTTACCTCTCATATAAATAGAGGAAGGAGTGAGTTGTTATTATAGTTGATCATGCACTTGTGCATATTCCTTTTCATATTTAGGTTAGGGATGTAAGAGCAGTGCTACTCTCTCTCTCTCTCTCTCATTCAATCTTCTTTTTACGTTATGTGTTTTTGTCTTAAGGTGTTAGGATTTGTTGGAACATTCACTCGAAAACTTCATATATATATAAAGAATAAATGAAACCCATTAACACAATCACAACCTATCATATAATTCTCCATGCTTTCGAAAACCCTAGATATGGAAAACCAAGAGAAACCCTAGCTCCACCAAAGATTCTCCAAAAATCTAAAATAAACATGAGAAAAACCTCCAATGTCAGAGTATCTTTGGTGGAGCCACTGTAAACCCTAAGTTATATTGGAATTGTGTTATTTCAGATTTGACTTCCAGCTGACCACTCCCTTGCATACCTTGTCACTCCCATAAATTATGTTATTTTAAAGATTTGAATTCCAGATTTTCACAAATACAATGTTCTTAATAAGATAGTTAAACACTTCCATATTCATAGTTGGATCATATTCCAAGAATATATACATTTTTTGTACTGATCAACAATTGTCTCACGAAGAGAAATCATGTCAGAAGCGACAATATATGCACATGGTTCATCACCTCCCAATGCCATAATTTCAATCCCTTCCTATCTCCCATGGGTGAAAACTGTGAGAACAAAATATTGACCAAAGGTGTGAAACTCCTCGCTGGCAACTGCTAGTCCCAAGCCTATTGGGCATTGGTGTATTCTTCCCATATCCAGATGTTGTTTTTACATTTTTGAGAAAAATTATTTAGCTATTTGGCCTTTTCTACCAAAGGAGTCACTGTGTTGCGAGGTGCTCAAGGTGATATGACATGGTAGGATGGCAGGGTGGTTAATGAATTGTATCCATTTAGCTTTAAAACACGTTTCTCTTAGAATATTTTGATAAGAATGGCACTCTTTTCATGAGGAGTCACATCTGGAATTTCATTGCAAGGGAGAATTTGTCCCATCTTTTTTCTTGCTATTTACATCCTCCCCATTCTGTATTTCATGGATAATTGTGTTTGCAGGTTTTGTGGCTCCCATGATACATATCTGGTGCACTCATCGCACACAAGAACTTATGGTTAGTTGTGAGCAAAAGCTGTGCAATTCAGCACAACAAACTATTCAACTACAGCTTCTGTGGATTAGGACATGTGGACAATTCAACCTAACAAGGTGGTGTGATGGGTGCAGCTACAGTGGATGCAACTTGCAAAGCCTCAGGTGTGGACAATTCAACCTAAAAACATAGTGTGATGGGTGCAACTGCAGTGGTTGTAAAGCCTCAGGAGTTGTCTGTGTATTGCCATGACTCATGAGGGATGAATTCACATTTTGTACCCATTTATTTCCAGAATTCCCTCATTAAGTACTAGTTTAAGACTCAAGACTATGTACTGTAGTGATAAACCTCAACTTAGAAAGTTGTATATGATATCTCCTTGTCCTTGACGCAAGTATTTAACTCCGAACCTTGTACTTGTTCCCTGACTCAAAATTTGTCTAATATGATATAAAATGTTAAGTCATGTTGAAGATGGAATTTATTACTATAATTTTAAAAATTTAGAACCATATCTTCATAGTTGCAATTTGATTTTCTACAAGAATTTTGCAATAATATCTTCATAGTTGCAATCTGATTTTTTGCAAGGTTTTCGTAATAATATCTTCATAGTTGCAATCAGATTTTTTGTAAGATTTTTGTAATAATATCTTCATAGTTGCAATTTGATTTTATGCAAGATTTATGTTGAAATATGACCTTGGTAATTTTAGTTTCTTTTCATATTTTTGAGAGAATAAGTAAAACGCTTTAAATTATGAAACGACCAATCAAAAATTCTGTGATATCTGTAAATATAATAGTTGGTTAACGAGAACCTTATCATTTTCTTTCTTGGATTCATGTTTTTCATCTTTTCAAGGATTAAATTAGTAAGACATTATCAATTTAATTATGGTTTTCATTGTTGGTTCATGTTATTTGGGACATGCAGGTCACATTGTACCATCATACTCACAATAAATCTTGAATGATGAAGTGGCTGAGCAAGCCTTTTAAAGGTTCAAGTCACAAAGTGTCAGATGGACACTACGTAGGGGTGCATTTGGAGATGACAATGTAATTTGGCATGTGCCCTCTAAGGCCACAGTAATCCCTAATTCATTAGGGTGTATTGTATTTTAAACTTCAATATTCTATCTGTTAGCTCTAACAAAGTTAGCGTCATGCTAGTGTTTAATTTGAAACTGTATTTTAGTGGAAAAATTCACTGTTTTTTGGTGGAATAGTTCATAATTTATTCTGATATTTTTTTGCAAGTGTACTATTCAGGATGTTAAATGTGTGATTTACTTCAGAGGGTTCTCAGTTCTTTCTAGATACGCTTTTCATCATTTGCTTTGAATACTTCTCTAGTGCTTTACCTTCATATTTTATCCCCTGCACAATTTCTCCTGAGGTCCATGTTGTTATGTTTATTCGCTATTTCTGTGGAAATTTTTCCTGAAGTTCTGTAAGGTAAATCTAAATGTAAAAAATATTATTTTACATATTGATATTTGTTCAAGACATTGTTATGTGATACTTGAATTTCATAAATCTAGATTTCTATTTCGTTATCTATATCAATATATAATAACAGGTTCATGGATTGTTCATATTTCTCAAACTGTGGAGTTTTTCCTTTCCTATTGCATGTTCCTTTATATTGTTATTCAAATTTCTAGTTGTGCTTTCCAGTTATTCTCCTACATATTACATGCTTTGATAGATTATATAAAAAGTCTTACCAATACGATAACATTGATTGTTGTATGTGGACATTTTTGTTCAGGATGGTCTATTACAGAATCAAGATGAGGAGCTGGATCATGCAATTGCACTTTCTCTGTCTGAAGAACTAACCAAACCAGATGGTATATGATGGAAATTTTATTTTTTATAGTTATTTTTAGTTTAATTATATCATTTAGCTCGATGCTTTTCCTATATTCAACTAAACTTTTGTTGCTTAACAAGATTGTCATTTCCATGTTTTAGTGAAACTGTTTATGGTTTGATACTCTCATACAACCTTTATCAAGTTACATGCACCCTCATTAGAAAAAACAATAGAATTTTGCTTGCCATGACTATATTTCTTTGTCATTGTTGACTTAAGAAAGTCTTTTAGCTAAGAAACTAGTTTAAAGGTTATGGCATAACTTGTCATATAAATTGAACAAAATTTATATCCAAAATGTTAACTTGTAAACTACTTAGCTGGTTTTAGGCTTTCCATTTAAAATCTACTTCTGTTTGAACTTTGAACGAGTTGTTCCATAGACTTGAATAAAGAGATTTTGGTGTAAGGATTAAAAATTAGCCCATAAGGCCTTCTCAATTATTCATTTATTTTATCTGAATATAATATTTACTATTAAATTATAACCACTTGGCATAAATACGTCAAAGATTAAGATCATACATTGTAGAGTGTCGTAGAATAAAAATAGGCGCAAAGACATTGAATTCTTTCAGTTTCCCTGGTTCTTATTCATTTGGTGTATCTTTTCACCTTTAGGGGCAATTGCTAGTTTAAAGTCTAATTCTTTAAAGGGTGCCAGCTCAATGGAAGAGCACCTGCTTTACAAGCAGGAGGTTGGTGGTTCGATTCCATCGTGCCCTGATATTCATAGGGAATGACGAAGATCAGTTTTTGGTGACAGATGCTCTTTTTACCATCACCAATGAGCTTATGGTGACATTTTTCGACCCTCACCAAAATATGAAATGGTGACGGTCAACGAACGCCACCATATATACACATCAATAATGACCACCATTAAAGGTCTGTCACCATCGTTGTTGTTGATATGAAATGGTGAGGGTCACTGTTTGTCATTATAGTCATTATTCGTGACGGACCTTAATGTCACCAATGAGTTTATGGTGACGGTCAATGAATGTCGCCATATATATACACTAATAGTGACGGTCATGAAAGGTACATCACAAAAAAAATGTTGTTGTTCATATGAAATGGTGATGGTCACTATCTGTCATTATAATTAATATTCGTGATGGACCTTGAATGTCACCACAACACATACTTTCGGTGATGCCACCTTTGGTGACGTTCAATTTTTTGGTGACGGAGGCTATTGTCTGTCACCATTGCTCATATGAAATGGTGACGGTCACTATCCGTCACTATAAATCATTATTAGTGACGGACTTTGAATGTCACCACAATGCCTATACTTTCAGCGATGCCACCTTTGGTGACATCCATTTTTTGGTGACGAAGACTCTTTTGACCCTCACCAATGAGCTTATGGTGACCATTTTCGCCCCTCACCAATGTGATTTTTTCTTGTAGTGAGGTCAAATATTTGGGGACTCCTCTCAAAGAAGCAAGAGTCCCACTTGTTGGAGAAAAGGCTCCCTCTTCACCTCTGGATGGCAATTGATCTTCCTCCTCATCATCACCAGTGCTATGACCCCTCCTAGGTCCTTCATTCCCATCCTCCTCCTCCAAGTCTAAAAATATTTCTATATAGTGTGCCCTCCCAGCAGCACATATATGTCCCGGTACCCATGGCTCTTTACAAGTGAAACACAATCTCTTTTTCCTCAACTCCCTCCAGAGATCAAGGTCAAGAGGCTTCTTCAGTGAGCTCTCCTTGGGTGGAGCAGATTTCCCTTCCTTCCCCTTAGAGGAATGAGGGGCTTTGCTTTGGAAAGTTGCCTTTGCCCTTGGCAAGGCATCTTGGAGATCTCTAGCTCTTTCAATGGCATCATGCAAAGTGATGGGCTTGGTAGACTTAACCAACCCATGCAAGGGTTCCTCTAGGCCATCAATGAACATATAGACTCTCCTTGCTACAGATAGATCGGGTACCATTACTAAAAATCTCAGGAATTCAGAGATATAGGCCTCTGCATCTCCTGTCTACTTTATTTTTTCCAAGCTTATAAAAGGGGCCTCTAGATCTTTCCGATCAAATATCTCCACTATTTTCCTAGTGAAATTAGCATATGTGGACACATTGTTGTGTCCCAATGTAGATAGTCCATGAAACCACCAGTTGTGGGCTTCTCCCTCAAAATGTAACGCAACAATCTTGATGGCTTCTACTTCAGACACTTTATTCAACTGGAAATAGATGTCCAAATTTTCCACCCATGCTTTGGAAGAACAAGAGGATGTTCCATTGAACTTGGGAAAAAAGAACCTACCCATAGTATGGTGTCTCTCCTGGAAGAAACCACCATCTCTGTACTGTTGCCATGGCCTCCTTCGGTCTTTAAGATGGAAAAAGTCTTGGAAGCTCAGGTTATCCTTGAACCTCTAAATTTGTGAGTCATATTCTACAAAGTACCCTTATAGGGAGGTTGGATCTTGTAGTCCTTCATTCTATATAGCCAAGAAGGTAGGAATTGTAGAGCGTTTTGAGGTTTGAGGAGCTTGTGGCAAGATCAGAGGTTGACCAGTCCCAAATTGAGACATATCAGAAGTCTCTCCTTGATGGAATATCCCAAGAGATTGCCTCATTCTATCCATCCTCATCTCCTTTATCTCCTTGGACAGATCTTGCATATCCTCCAAGAGATTTTTTGCAAACTCCTCTGCTTCCTTATCTTTATCATTCACAGATTCAGGGGCTTTGCCCTTGTCTTGACAATTGTCAAGGTCAACAGTAGTATAGTCATAATTTTTTATGAATTCTATTCTAATATCTCCTCTCCCTCTTAGAAAGAGGATCTTCATATTTAGAATGCAGCATGACTGATGCTCCAATGCTAGCACAAGCTGTGCCAAGAGTGGAGCTCTGATACCACTATAATATCCCTTTTTCAGGAATATCAAGATTCTATTTCAGAGATGGAATGTAGAGGCATTTACTGGATATGTCACCTTTCAATGAAGGGATGATATCCAGAGGCTACCTGGCCAACTGCAGGCTTTGTCTATAGAACTTGGAATAATTCCCTTTTTCAGGAATTTCAACAAGGTGCTCAAGGAAAACGTTGTATAAGTAAAAATGTAAAATAAAAACGTATATCAGGACTTGGTTCCTCTTTTTTATGCTGTATGTGACTTATATATGGAATTTCATCAAAAAAAATTATTTTAAGCACATTAAACAGATCTCCCAGAAAGTACACTAGCTAAAAAGCACCCAAAGAGGAAGGCTGCAGTCAGATGCAAGCACTGCTTCAGGAATTGCGCAGTTTTAGATAATGTCAGTGGAGATCAGCAAGGAGGCTGATATTTCAGTAATACAATAGCAAATAAGCATTATGACAAAGCCCTTTCATTATACAGTAGGAAGCATGAGCCAATACAACAATAAATCTTCAGAAAAAAGAGAAGGAGCACATATACATTTGCAGAAATGCTTCAGCAGCATTATTTTTCAAGAGGTTCAGCTACTGGAAGATAAAACTTAGATATAGAGCATATCTATGGACAAAATATCAGATCTATATCAGATATGGAAACTCTATAGTTTTCTCTACAAGATCCACTTGGAATTTTGACAAAAGCATGCATGAATAAGAGTAGATCTGAGAAACAAGTTGCAGATCTAGAAACTGCTGCAGTAAATTTCTGAATATAACATTTGATTACAATGGATCAGATCTGAACAGAAAATAGATCATCAAGCCAATCCATGGATCACCAAGTGGAAGGGAAAGCCAGCACAAGAGATCTCTAATATAAAATATGAGCAAGACACCTTGCAAACACTCATACATAAATAATGCAGTTTACTCAATGAGACAGCGTTGTAGCTCGAAAGACACAGAAACTACTGAATAATTGCAGATCTTAAGTACAAGAAATGATACACTCTCCTAGGAGTTCAAAGGACCCACTCCATGGAGAGAGGCTCTCAAAATACACTAGATCTCTGCAGATCTAGATCACCACTTGCTGCAGCTTGCAGAGACAGCAAATCCCTCAATGGAACAGTGCTGCTAATGTAAGTAGGAGCTTGGCCTCAAGCCTAATAGTGGTTCAATTCAGAAAAATTTCCTCCTTGAATCATCAAAGGAAGAGGTGAAACTCCTGCATAGGAATTCCGGAACAATCCTCCACTCAACAACAGAGAAAGGTATTTGTCTAAGTAGACAAATACTCGGAAATATGATCTATCAACAACCTTCTCTTGCTGCCCTCCTTCTCCTTTTATAAGATGAGAAAAATCTTGCAAACACTAAACCATATTGATGAGTTAGCCCTTTTCACATTAGAGGCTCCCTTCTAGAACTGCGCTGTCCCTTTTGGAGGTGCAATGAACCTAGGCAGCGCTGTTGATTTGGTCAAGGTTGACCCAGTCTTTAGCTCAAACCTCTTTCACACCTGCAAGTAATTATTTACATAGCCTTGATTTGTCTTTGTTCACATGGGCATTGATTTATTCAGACTTTTTAGGATTTTTACATTTCCTCCTCTATTCATTTATTCATGATGCATAAATTAAAAAAAAATTGAATGTTCCTCTTAGCTGAGGCTAAGTGGGAACATTACATCTCATGCCTTGTGTTTCAATGGGAGGATGCATAAGAAGAAGGCATGGTTGATTTGGTTGACAAGAAGAGAGTTTGGACATCACATGTTAAATCTCATGTGCATGTATTTACTTTTGGTTGGGATGTATCTCATGTATTTACATGTATTTCTATTTGGAATGTATCTCATGATCATGTATGTACTTGGGTTTGGGAGAAGATGTAACTCTCACATGAGGAGGCATAAGGGAGCTTGTTTGAATCATGATGATAATGATGCTCTAATCCTTGTTGAGAACATGATAGGAGGGATGACACATGGGCTGGATGTGTCCATTGGGAATGAAAATTTTGATACTTATGCATACTTCAAGAAGAGGATGGAACATTGTATAGCTTCTACACTATGTCTTTTGGTTCCTTATGTAAGAAGCCATATGAATGACTTATGTCTTTGGGAAAAGTCTCTCACATCAGAAGATTTTTTGCAAGACATGTGTTACTTGAGTCACATTCAGCTAACACCTCGTATTCTCTATTATTTTCAAGCTTTGGAGAAGCTTATGGTAGCAAGAAGATGGTGGGATGGCCACTTATTGTACTATGTTTTGGGGCAGCAAGAAGAAGAAGAACACTGGTCTCAATGGAGGGACTATTGTCACCATCCAATATATCATATGGCACTTAGCCCATTTTTGTTTTGGAGCACATATGGTGATGATAATTTATTCACTATATGCATGGAGGATTGGGCAAGGAGAGTCCCTAGAATCAATGAAGGGAATCATGAGGTTCCATGTATCTTTTGCCTTCATGAGGACTATATTATTGCAGCCCAGGATCATCAGCTCCACATTTTTCATAAATGGAGGAAGAGACAGTGTAATTTAAACATTCTTACCTCTCATTTCCAGCCACGCAACCCCTACACATTGCATAAGGAGGGGATTGGTGAATATTTCTGTGAGCTACCAAAGATGGCTCACTTTGTTTGGATGATAGTGTGATGGTTCCTGTGATTTGGCGGATTTGGCAATACCAAATGACAAGACAACATCAAACCACTTTTGGATCTCAATATCTAGCCCTCCTGGATCCAGAGAGGGATCTCTCTATAAAAGCAAATAAATGTATATCTTTGAGGTTCAATTTAAGGTATTAGGCTAGCTATAGGGCACAAAGGTTGTTGTTTTGTTTTGTTTGTTTGGTTGGGAAACATGAAAGAAGTGTTTAATGTAAGGTAAAGGAATGAGTAGGGAAGGATTTTTGGAAATGGGGAGATAATTCAAAGAGAACACAAGTCCATTGGGCAATGGGGTCATAAAACGGTTTACTTGCAATTCAAATATCCAAGGCTTTCAAAAGGCTAGTCATCTAAAACAGAAGATCTCTTAAGATGATATTATGGGATGAAACAACAGGAAAATGAATGGGAATGACAAGGAAAACCTTCCAAGGTGACCACTTCAGAGTAAGTCTAGGGACAGGGCCTGCCTTATACCTCTATGACCAAAACTCCTAATGAGGCTAACTCCGAAGACAATAATCCAGTAGTCCTCCTGACTACTTTTAGACAATAGAAAACACTTAAGTTCAAACACAGAGTGAAGTCTAAGATCAGAGAAAGACTTTTAACCTCCTCTGCTTTTGACATTTAACCCAAATGGATCTTAGAAAGGCTAACTATTGGAAAAGGAACCTAGGGGACAGGGCTAACTCTAAATCTCCCTGTTTCCTAATTGTTTTAGCCAAACCAAACAAGAACATATAAGAAACAAACTCTAAATTCAAACATCAATAAGCATGGGTAAACCAACATCTTTGAATGGTTAAATTATATTGAATTCGTTCTTAGATAAACAATTAGCAGAAAAAATTAAAGATAAGAAATTGTAGCGAGAATTAGGGTACTTGCAGTAGTATATCCTAAGCTAAATTTACTGTTTCTTATCAGAGGAAAATGAAACATGATGTAAAACAAAGGGAAAAAAATGAAAAAGAAAGAATACATCACCACTGATTTAGATCAGGATCCGATGAACATGCTTGTCATATTAGAAGAGAAAAACCAGTCACATACATTCTTGTCCAATAGCTTGATATCATCCATAAATCATCTCCCAGCCTATTTACAACTACTACTCACCGAACTCTAACTCAGTGAAATAGCTTACAATCAGTGTTTTTTAAATAACCAACCAACATTTACAGTGTATTTCTCATGAGTTCTTATAGGTGAAAGAGTGATAGTAGTGGTAGATAGAACTTAAATGATTCATTAAAACAGAGGGAGAATTTTTTTTGAAGCCCATCCTATTTTAATATCTTTACATTAACTTTCAGTACTCTTTAGATGAATCAGGGGTCTTCGTCAAATTGATAATAACTCCAAAGGTATGCTCTTGAAGTACTCTTTGGTTTGCAGTACTTTGTTTATCTTTTGTGACAAGAAAGGGTGAAGGTTTTCCTTTTAGGTCTTCCATACTTCATAACCAATGCACTGACAGTTCTATGAGCTTTCTGTCAGAATAATAACTGTTATGGGCTCGATGTGGAATAGGGAATTCTATGGGAATTTTCCCTTCTTAGGCAAAAGAACATTCTGCTGATGTCCACTCACTAATATAACTTGTTTATGTGCTTTATGCTTCATTAAGCCTCCTTGATCATTTTTATGGTCTTCATCTGTGTCCTTATTCTTTCTAAACATTGGATATAAGCATTAAGTCTTCAACATTATGCATTAATCCCTTTAATCTCTTACTGATACACTTTGCTGCTTCTTATGACCTGTTTTTGGGGTTTCGCTAAGCTGGAGGATTGTGTTAGGGTCAATAACCCTGATCTTTGATAAACAAGCTCTGAGATCTTCTCAGTAATGTCCCTTTCTGATATTCTGGCTCTGTGATAGTCTTCGTTGTGACTATGGAGACAATATGATTTATCACCCTTTGTAAACCCTACAAAACACAATAAACTCATTATAAAAGCCTGTGGGAGTGAGGAGGATTGTTTCAGAGGCTCGTGGGGGTGGTGGCGCAGTGGGGGAAAATGTGAGCGCAACGGAAAAATGGAGAAAAAACCCTGGTAGAGTAGCTAACCAGGTGTTTTGGAGGTTTGGGCACGAGGAAAAACTGGGACCGTTAGATCAGGATGATCAATGGTTGTGATCGCTTAATGGAGTCTTTTGAAATTTTAGATGAGTGAAGAAGGGGTGGGGGTGATATATAACGTGGACCGTTCATTCTCAGAGATCAATGGCCATGATTAAAAACTGAAGTTATGTTGCAGGGGGGGTAGGCGGTATGGTGGAAGAATATTAATGGTTTTCACGTGGGCTTTGAGGGGTAGGCGGTATTCGCAAAAAAAATGCGATTCCATACGTTAATTGACACCTGTCCCTCCTAAAACTGCCCTTTTCACAATTTTTTTTGGTGTTAAACTACAGGTGCAAAATTTTTGCGATATGGGACGTCCACCATAGGATCAGAGGTTCTATATCCGACGGTGTAGATCGCACATGATGGGGAAAGCCGTACGGATGAGGAATGGTGGGCCCGACATTTATTTTGTCATGTAGCGAAAACATTAAGTGGCGGGGTGATTTATCAAATGGGAAGACTTGGACTATCAGGTTAAATCTGATCGTCGGATCCTTTGAATGGGTGGTCGAGATTAAAAGGCGAATCGGAGGTTTTGAAAGTGAAAGGCAGGTGAATGGGCGGAGGAGAGGAGACTTCATGGCCTGATGGCCGTTGATCTTGTGTAGATCAACGGTCTATATTTGTTTAACTCAAAATGTCAGGAAATGAAAAAACAAAGGAAAAATGGGTTTTGAAAAGGTTTTTTAAGCCTTTAAGCGCTCGTTTACGGGGCTTTGGGTCACATAAAATAGGGGCTAAAGGGAATAAGCCCTCGGGGGCTTAAAATTTTAATGGAGCGAAAAACTGTTTTTTGAAGCCTTTTGAAGGGATTTTGAGGGTTTTTTGGCTTTTTAGCGCCCGATTGAGGGGCTGGGTTTATATGACGAAAGTGGCTATAGCTATAAGCCCATAGGGGCTTAACTCCTTCATAGTGCAAAAAGGGTGTTTTAGGCCAAAAAAAAGGGATTTTTAGGCCAAAGGAGGGGTTCCGATAGGTACAAAGGAGGATTTTAAAACCAAATAAAGGGCAATATAAGGTTTAAAATGGGTTTAGGATGAGATGGAAGTGAAATGAAGGGGTTTTGTAGGAATTTTGTGAAGGGAATAAGGGTGAAAAATGGGGATTTTTTGGGAAAGAAATGGAGCAAATGGAGGCCTTTTGAAAGCAGTTTCTTTCACAAAACAGTAGGGCTCATCAATGGAAACAACAGTGAAGATTTTTGTAAAGGGTGGAGGACACATGAAGGCTTCAAGAATGATAGATTTTCAAGGGAAATGTTTCTCTTGAAGACTTAGAAACATATTTAGCCACCTGTTTTATATGCCAAAATTTTATAGGTGGCTAACAGATAGCGTGGAGGAAGAAGTTCCTCATGAGGGTTGAAATACCCACTTTTCATCATCTCCCATGCCTTGAGAAGACCAATGGAAATCACATGTTTCTTTCTATGTATCTCCCACTTCTTCATGATGACAGCTATTTGGATTATTCACTAAAGGAAAACATGTATTCTTGGGAGGAGACAAATCCGTTGGAGATTTTGCAAAGTCCTTGTGAGTTGCTTGAGGACAAGTAACATTTTGGAGGGGAGGACTGTAATATTCCCAATTAGCCTCAATCTAATTGGAATATTTAATTTTTCTTTACTTTTCTGTCCATGAATAAGTGTAAAAGGGAGGAATATAAAAAATCCTAAAAATAGTGAATAAATCAATGCCCCATGTGAACAAGGCTAAATCTGGGCTACTTTAATAAAACACCCTTATGTGTGAAAGGGGTTGAGACTTTTGACTGTGTCAACAGGACAAAATCAAAAGTGCTGTCCAGATTCAATGAACCTCCTAGATGCACAACATAGTTTTAGATGGAAGCCACACATGTAAAAGGAGCTAAATCATTGAGACGGTTTAGGGATTTGAAAGATCTCAATCTTATAAAAGGAAGGGGAGGACAACAAGATAAGGGTTGTTGATGACCATTATTTATGAAGAATATGTCCATTTAGACATTACTCATTCTCTTGGCTGTTTAGTAGAGAATAATGTTGTTTAGCACAAGGATCTCATGTTTAGGACTCCTTCTCTTTCCTTGAGTGGCTCTTGGGAGAGACTTGTATTACTTGTCCACTATCAGGCTTAAGGCCAAGCTTCTCCTTTCAATTACAACTCAGATCCTATTGAGGGTTTGGTTGTCTTTGCAAGCTACAGCAAGTGCAGGCTAGATCTATTCAAATCTAGGCCAATCTAGTGCCCCCTTTCAGTGGGAGAGGCTTCAATCCCATTGGCAAGAGTGTTCTAGATCATTTGATCTTTAGATCTACATCTTGAAATTAGGCCAAAATAGTAATTTAAGCCTATGGCACAGTCCCTCTTCCAGTACTGCGTTATCTGCAAATAGGAAAGTTGCAAGGTGATTTGGCAAAGTTTGAGGAGTGATCTCTGGTGTTGGGTTCTGCCCTTCAATGTGGTGATCCATGGATTTCTATTCTTATCCATGTCATATTCATATATGATCTAAATAATCCTGTATATTCTTTAGAAATTCTGAACAGATCTACAGATCTCCTGCATAGAATCTTAGATCTACTCCATGTGCTTCATGATTTGTTGAAATTCCCAAGGGAAATTTAAGGTAGAGACATTATAGTGTATGCATTTGTCATGGTTCTGATTGTTCATTCATTATTTTTCTCTATATATAATATGTAATCTACTGTATTCTATATTACACTCAATAAAATAACCTTTCAAGCCTTTGCAGTCAATTCTATGTGTTGCAGTGCCTCTTTTTGAGGGTTTCTTTCAGCATAAGTCTCCTATCTTCTGTTCTAAGACTCATGGGCTTCAATATAATTCTGATTCACTGATGTATATGATATTATTGAGCCTCTATATTGGCCTACTACTACTACCTTGATGAACTACGTCATTTCTGAAGCAGTGCTATCTAATCTTATTGCAGTCCCATTCTGGGGCATTTTCTAAGTTGTACTAGGTGTGGGAGACATGTTTAACCCACCTAGAGGGATTTGTTTCTGATTCCCTCTTGGATTAAGGTCTTAGTTTGTCATATCTAAGGGATTCAAGGGTTGGTTTCCAATCCTGTAGCATGCATTCCTAAAAAATGCGTTTTTCAGGCATGCCTTGCTAAGTAGTCCCTTTTTGGGATATTACCGTGGCATCGAAGAAACTTTCTTGGATCAGCTTGTGCTTTCTTTGAAAAGAGCCAATATTTATTTTCATGAAAATAAGAGACTAAAGGAGAAGTGTGATTACACTGAAGACACAGAAGAAAAGGTTAACACCCCTTTATCTGGAAGAATGAAAGGGAAAGAGTTCTCAAAAACTCTGTTCCACACTCTGTATGAGCTTAAAGAAGAAATCAAAGAAATGAGGAGGGAAAGAAATGAAGGTCCCTCAAGAATATCTCTACATGAATAAAGCTCCAATTCTTCATCTTATATGTGCAAGCACTCAGCTACACAATCAGATCCACAACGTTATTCTATGCCCAGATTTACTGCCAGAGAGATGAAGGAAGAAGATGCACCAAAAGAGGAGACTTTGAGTGATTATCTTCAAGAGTATGAATCTACATCTTGGAAAATAAAGGAGCACTTGAGCTTCCAAGAGTTATACCAGCTCAAGGAGGAAAGGAGATACAACAAGTACAATAGAAGAAGAAGAGGTAGATTCTTTCTGCCAAATTTTGATGGATCCTCCACATGCACAACCAAAGAATCGATAGATTAGCTAGACTCATATTTGGATATACATCAAGTTTCAGAGAAAGAAGCCCTTAAGGTAGCATCACTACATCTTAAAAGTAAAGCTTATTATTGGTGTTTGTTTGAATCTTTCTCATTTAAGAATGAAAATATATCGACTAATGAAAAGTTCACTAGGAGAATGGTTAAGAGATTTGATGTAAAGCAAACTAAAACATCTTTGATTAAGCTAGAAAAGCATGAGCATGAAAAACCCTTGCATGAGTTGGAAATATCTGTTGTGCAAAATCCACTTTAAATTTCTGTTGAAGGGGATAAAAGCTTTTGTGATAACTTGTCAAAGGTAACATCCCCATTGCATGAAGATATTTCTTCTCAAAAGGAAATCATGGAGAGTCCTCTTTCAAAGGAATACCAAGATCCAAGGTCTCTCATTGACAGTGAGGCATTCTCAAACATTGATGAGAAGTAAGAACAAGAGGGCAGTAGCAATGCTGTCACTTCAGAAGAAGACCCATCATCACATGGGGATGAACATGAAGTTATTGTTCCAAGGGAAAGAGATTTTTCATATTTGCAAATGATTCCCAGGGAGCATTCTCTAACAGCATTATTGGGTAGTGACACCTTGCTTCAAGCAAGAGAAGGAAGGATGGATCAGCATCCAAGGATGAGGATCATGCACCCTTGTTTATTTCAAGGGGTTTCTATTCATAAAAGGAGATTGATATATGCAGCAAGGAAAGGGACACATCAGCCCAACCATTCATACAGTCTACTTTAGATCTTGATGTCCCTTTACATGGAGGCATTCCACCAGGGAGACCCCCATGATGGGAAGAATAATAAAGTGTTCTCTCAAACTTGTGCAGTAGTGACATACTTGGATACCAAAGTGCTAATATCTATTGATGGATTCCGAGGGCTGAACAACTTTCTAAAATTAATTTTTCTATTCCTCACTCATCTGTTTGCACTGGAAAAGAAGAACTCAGAGATCTATGATGACATTAGCATGATGTCAAATGGCCACTCCATATATTTGGGGTAGTAAATGATATCTCTACATACAAAGAAGATTTATGAAGAAGACAAGAGGGGGCCAACACTCTTGTATTGACGGCCAAACTATGGAGGTTTTGGAAGAGAGATACCTTTCAAAATAAGGTTGATCTTCCTATTCTTCAATCTTGTCTTGCACAAGATCAGCTGCAAGAGAGGCAGAAAAGATGGAGCTACACAAATATCACATGTGACTTTGGCATTCAAAATGTCAAGGAGGGGAGCCATGATGTGACAGTTACTTCATTTGATAATTCTACATCACTGTCATTATTGAAGAGATTGGATCCATATTGGAAATCACAGTTGTTGGTGGAATATTCCAAGGATCTTCACATATGCATGATTCTTGATGACCAGCTACAAGATGAGGGCTATTTAGTCCAAGATGGAGTCATCTATGAACATGGTAGGATCTTCTTATATAGATCTTCCAAGCTCAAGGAGAAGTTACTACAAGGAGCCTATGAAGAGTTCTGTTTCAGCCACACATATTCTATGAAGCTCAACAACATCATCTTGAGGAGCTATTATTGGGAGGGCTTTTAAAAATAACTATATCAGCATTGTCAAAGATGCATGAACCTTGTGGAGTGGGAGCAGCAACAAGACTCTAAGATAGATTCATTTCAGCCAACTCTTCCTACCTTGGGAGGAGGAGAAAGATCCATACACCACTCCCCTTGTATAAGGAGAAATATTGGTGAAGAGCATACTTATGTAAATCCTGTTTTATTTTCTGATGGTATGCATTATTTTACTATGTATATGCAGGCCATGAATCCTAAGAGGAGTGTTATACCTCATAAACTTCATGGCCAACTTTGGGCTAAAACTATTTCGGATTATGGCCACTCCCTTGGTGAAAAAAGGGAGATTTTGCAGCATGATGGGTGATTTCCTAAGGCACCAAATATATCTTCCACTTTCAGCCATGGAGATATGTTATGGGCATCAAGTAAGTGGTGGGAAAACCACTTACCACATCTAGATCTGAGGTAGGCAGGAAATGCACTGCGCTGGTTGCTCTTGGGTGAGTGTGGGTACTACCCAAAGATTTATATTTTCTTGTCTCATGCCTTGTGTTTCAATGGGAGGATGCATAAGAAGAAGGCATGGTTGATTTGGTTGACAAGAAGAGAGTTTGGACATCACATGTTAAATCTCATGTCCATATATTTACTTTTGGTTGGGATGTATCTCATAGTTCTACATGTATTTCTTTTTGGACTGTATCTCATGATCATGTATGTACCTAGGTTTGGGATAAGATGTAACTTTCACATGAGGAGGCATAAGGGGGCTTGTTTGAATCATGATGATAATGATGCTCTAATCCTTGTTGAGAACATGATAGGAGGGATGACACATGGGTTTGATGTGTCCATTAGGAATGAAACTTTTGATACTTATGAATACTTCAAGAAGAGGATGAACATTTTATAGCTGCTACACTATGTTTTTTGTTTCATTATGTAAGAAGCCATATGATTGACTTATGTCTTTGGAAAAAGTCTCTCACATGGGAATATTTTTGGTAAGACATGTGTTACTTGAGTCACATTCAGTTAACACCTCTTATTCTCTATTATTTTCAAGCTTTGGAGAAACTTATGGCAGCAAGAAGATGGTGGGATGGACACTTATTGTACTATGTTTTGAGGCAGCAAGTGTTGGGTGTGGAACCTGATTATATTGTCTATTTTGTATCACAGCATTGGACCCTTGTACCTTAATGGGGGCGGAAACGCCGCCCGTAATTAAACACTACCTTGGGGGTCCCGGGGCAACTGAGACTTAGCAGGAGTCCTCTGAAGGGAAGCTGGCATAGCCGCCTCTAAGGTAAAAACATATGTAAAATTTCCTTGTAAAAGTATAGTAATTTCTAGTCAATCTGGGCCATTCATTAAGTGGATGATCTGACAGTAGAAGTTATGTTTAGTTTAGGGTTTTTTTCCCTAGAAAGAAACCCCTCACTTTTATGAGGGTATTGTATTGTGGCTGTGTATTGTATGTGTATTCTCGAAGTGAGAAACAGATAGGGAGACTGTGAGAGAGAACAAAGGATATTACAGCAAATCTGTTTTAGGTTGTGTCTCTTCATTTTGCTGCTGTAGGCTGTGTCTCTTCATTTTGCTGGATAATAGAAAGGAAGGACTGGCTGTTTGGGGTGGACGTAGCCCAAACTAGGTGAACCACGTATATCTGTGTCTCTTTGATTGTATGTGTTTTTGTGTGTTTGTGTTTTTCGTATATTTTATGTGTTTCATTGCTCTCTAATATTTAATATTCTAACAGTAAGAAAAAGAACAATGCTGGTCTCAATGGAGGGAATATTGTCACCATCCAATATATCATATGACACTTAGTCCATGTTTATTTTGGAGCACATATGGTGATGATACTTTATTCACTATATGCATGGAATATTAGGCAAGGAGAGTCCCTAGAATCAATGAAGGGAATCATGAGGTTCCAAGTATCTTTTGGCTTCATGAGGACAACAAGACAAGGGTTGTTGATGACCATTATTTCGAAAGAATATGTCTGTTTAGACATTTCTCATTCTCTTGGATGTTTAACAGAGAATAGTGCTGTTTAGCACAAGGATCTCTTATTTAGGACTCCTACTCTTTCGTTGAGTGGCTCTTGGGAGAGACTTGTATTACTTGTCCACTATCAGGCTTAAGGCCAAGCTTCTCCTTTCAATTACAACTCAGATCCTGTTGAGGGTTTGGTTGTCTTTTCAAGCTGCAGCAAGTGGAGGCTAGATCTATTTAGATCTAAGCCAATCTAGTGCCCCCTTTTAGTGGGAGAGGCTTCAATCCCATTGGAAAGAGTGTTATGGATCATTTGAGCTTCAGATATACATCTTGGCATCAGGAAAAAATAGTTCTTCAAGCCTACAATGCATTCCCTCTTCCAGTATTGCATTATCTGCAAAGAGGAAATTTGAAGGGTGATTTGGCAAAGTTTGAGGAGTGATCTCTAGTGTTGGGGATCTTCCCTTCACTGTCGTGATCCATGGATTTATGTTCTTATCCATGTCATATTCAGATCTGATCTGAATAATCCTGTATATGCTTCAGAAATTCTGAATAGATTTGCAGATCTGCTGCATAGAATCTCAGATCTACTCCATGTGCTTCATGATTTGCTGAAATCCCCAAGGGGAATGTAAAGTAGAGACATTATAGTGTATGGATCTGTCATGGATCTGAATGTTCATGCATTATTTTTCTCTAGATCTGATATGTATTCTAATGCTGTAGTACACTCAATAAAATAACGCTATGAAGCCTTTGCAGTCAATTCTATGTGTTGCAATACCTCTTTCTGAGGGTTTCTTTCTATATAAGTCTCCTATATTATGTTCTAAGACTCATGGGTTTCAATATAGTTTTGGTTTGCTGATGTATATGATATTATTGAGCCTCTATAGTGGCCTACTACTACTACCTCGCTGAACTGCGTTATTTCTGAAGTAGTGCTATTTAATCCTGTTGCAGTCCCATTCTAGGGAATTTTCTAAGCTGTACTAGGTGTGGAAGACATGTTTAACCCAACTAGAAGGATTTTTTCCTAATTCCCTCTTGGATTCAGGTATTATATTGTTATATCTAAGGGATCCAAGGGTTGGTTTCCAATCCTGCATCATACATTCCTAAAAAAGGTTTTTTTCAGGCATGCCTTGCTAAGTAGTCCCTTTTAGGGATATTACAGAACGTGATCAAGCATATGAGGCTAGAGAAATCCAATTCTAGGGCTCTCTCTACTCAGAATGAAGAATTAAAGAATATTATTATGAAATTTGGAGTAGATCCCGCTGACAGATCAAATATGCAAAATTTATTGCAGAGTACACAATCAGAAGTAAGTGTACTAAGAAAGAAGCTCAAACATCCTACTGGAGAGCACACAATGGAAACAAAGGTAGCAGAAGTGGAGTCTAAAAAATATAAGATTTTATAGTAAGTGTTACAGAAATATGAAGAGGTTACCAAAATGAAATAAGCAGTAACTAGGCTACAAGGGAATATTGACTCTCATACCTGCACAATAGTTTTAGTAGCTGAAACTAATGATCTAGTAACAAAGATATACAGTTGAGTACTGAATTAAATATGATAGAGATTGATAGGAAAAAATATCAAAGTGATCTTGATATAGCTGTGAAGGTTATAAGGGAAAAAGATAATGAAGTTGTAATATCAAAATATACTGTAGACAAATACAAAACATATTGTCAGTCAGCGTGTGAAGAAGTCAAGTATCTCAAGGAAAAGCTGAAGGGAAACATGTCCTCTATTGAAGCTAAGCATATAATTTGGAATGAGATTATAGGTGTGATGAAAAAATTCGGGGAGTCTTTTAGTACTTATTTCAGAAGAGAAGAGTATAATCAGATATCTTGAAGATCTTGTGCTAGCTGAAAAACAAAAAATGCATGACAGAGCCATTTGGGCTAAGAAACTAATATATTTTATCAATTCCAAGTCAGATCAAGAACTGAATAATCATGATATAAAATATATAACATTATGTGTTCTAAAAATTAACAAGGTGATAATAAAAAATGCACACAGGAAGTCAGCAGAAAAGAAATTGGAAGAGTTCAAACAAGTTGTAGAAAATTTTAACACTTTATTTGATAAAAGAACTAGAGCTGGATAACCATCTTGCTAGGACCTACAGGGTAAATTATTATCTTGGGAAACCTATGAAACTCCGTTGGTGGATGAAAAAATGAAAGTTGATAGTACTCATGAGAAAACTGCAGTGCTAAAGGGGACAACAATTATCAGTTTCCTACATAAATATTTTCAGTTGTTATGGATGGTCAAGACATTATTTGTGGACAAGCCTACTTACACTTGAATTACTTCTTTTAGACTGGAACATCATAAGCTAATCAACTGCCAAAGGAAAAATTTTGAACTTTCAAATAAATGCAGAAGATGGATAACTAATCTTCCTGAAGATGTATCGATAACAGATGATACTTGGAAGACTACATCAACAGTAAAGAATATATTAGCAGTGAAAGGATCCACATCAACATCAAAGGAAAACACATTAGCAGCTAAAGACGTTCACAAGACATCATGATATTTCTTTTTTTTTATTGTATTTTCTTTCTATTCTTAGAATGAAGTTTTAATATTACTCTCGAATGCAATGAAAGTAGTTGATATGGGAAATAATTAGTTTAGGTAGTTTCAAGAAGTTTTTGTCAGTTACAAACTATTTTTCAATGTATTTAAGAAGGAAAAAATGAAGAAGAGGATTATGAGTTTTGGATCTCTGGAAGTCTACAATTTTGTACTTACTTTTTTGATGAATTAACGAAAGAAGCATCAGCTTCCTACAACTGTTCATGGTGATTCATGTTTCATGTGTCATATTGTGTTCTTTCTTCTTAAAATGAAGTGAAGTAATGTAGCTTTCGGTCTCTTAGTTACATTCGTAAGTAATATTTAAATAACCTTAATATGCGCTCCTTCACTCCAACTTTTCTCTCTTCACAAATTCATTCTAAGTCTTAAGGTAATATATTTTGTGTTACATCATACTATTTTGAGTTTCCCGACAGTTCTTCTTTTCATTCAGATATCAACAGTTAAAGGCATTGTGTAACCTTTTATTACTTCAGATATTTGACGGTTTAAAAGAATTAATTTCCAAAGGGATTGAACAAATACCTCATAATATATTTATTTTAGTGGCATACTTTTAAAATGTCTTAACCATTGATTTCTTTCCACAGCTAAGGAGTTGCCTCTTAAGAGCCAAAAATATCCATGATTGTTTTGGCCTAGTGATTGGGTGGAGATCATGGTAAATCTTGTTATGACATGTTTATTTTTTTTCCTAGTGGTCTGGTGTGGATTACGGTAAATCGTGATTTGTATTGATGAGGGTGAGGTCGTTTAGCCTCAACATGCCTTGGTTGGTTATTTCATTTTGAGTCCCACATTCATGCTTGGAATATGGCATGGGGGTGATTGGATGAAGAGATATTTGGTTCATCCAATCTATGGTCGGGTGGAATGTGGTAGTCCCATCTCCGGTTGGTTTTTACATTCATTAAGGAGAAGTTCATTTCCTTGGTATTTGATGGGAAAATGTACTGGTTTATATGCAGATTCTATGGTTTTTGTTTCCATGATATTTCTTTAGTTATTATGCTGGTTATAATCATGCATTATGACAGTTATGGTATATGGCTCTCCTCATTTTTTTATTTGTAAATGAATAAAAAATGTATCTATGACCTAATAGATGATATTGTAGCTAATTATCTAAGGGAAAAATTCTTCATAGTGATTCTCAGATAAGTATGATACCGTTATGCTCATATCTATTGTTTACAGATGTAGATTACATATTTGTATATGTTTGTTGAAATTTATGTCATGGTTAGTAAGGGTCTAGTCAAGTCCTTATTCAAACAATTTCTTTATCATCATTGTTTCGCTATTTAATTTCATTGCTGAAATTGTCATTGAATTCTAGGAAGTGGCCTCGAATCTAGGCCTGAAAATATTTTTTAAATCCCACAAACACATGCACAGTTCAAGGAAATTTAGTCCCTGGATAGAGGTACGTAGGCTTATGCGTGTGTCCATAGCCTCCCAGATGCATGGATGCATGCCTAAGCATGAGTCCAAGGGGTTTTTTTCATGAAATATCAGTTGGACCTAGGGGCTACAAGTCTGAGTGGTTGGGTTAGCTTATGGGAATTTTGTTGCTGATGTGGAAGGTCTGTGTGATGTGTTTCCCTCGATTCCACTTCCTTAAGGTCAACTAGGAGGTTGAATTAGATCATAGTATCTCTTCATCACATGTTTACCTCGGTTGTCAAGTTACTTAGGTAGATGTGGGATGAGGGTGTTACAAAGTAGTATCAGAACATGGTTCACCCCTTGGAATGGATGGGCAGTGTGTTGGTCATTATTTTCTGTTGGTTGCATAGGTGTTTCTCCTAGTTGTGTTGTATGTTCTTATTTCATCCACATAGTCTTAGACATGGTTCCCGTGATGTCACCATGTGTAGGTTGATGGTGTTGTTGTACATTGTGTCTTCATGACTGTATGACTGGTTACATGTTTTTTATATATGTCAAGTGCCTAAATGTATCGTCCTTGTATGTTTGGTTACATGTTGTTACATGTTGTCACAAGTATTATCCATTTATGCTTGATTACATGTGTAATGTCCTTGTGTATGCTTGTGTATTGTCCATGTACATTGGTATGGTTGATGTCGTCATGCATGAGGTCATAGTATGTGTAGTGATATGGTTATGCGATGATGACTAGACTCTAGCTAGAATTTTGTTATGTGTTGGTACACTTAGTTGTTATATGTTTATATGTTGTTATGATTATGTTTATACATGTATCAAACTGACTTGGATGATCTTGCAGATGAGTTATCCTCCCCAAATTATACTAAGGTACGTTGGTTATATGATTTGGTTTAGCTAACATAGTATGCCTTGCAGGATAAAGATAAAAATGAATAGTAAGATGGTGGACTACAAAGAATCTCCCTATGAATCAGATGAGCAGCATGGTGGGCACTCTTCTAATCTGGTAGATACATTGAGAAGCTTAAAGGAAGAAATAAGGATTTTTAATGAAAATAATGATAGGATCATACAGGCATAATAGAAACACGTAGAGGTTAATGCAATACTTCTTCAAACTTTGTCAGAATTGCAGCGGAAAGGGCCACTTTGGATTAGCCTTAGACAAGAGGACATAACTAATGGGTCATATTGTTACACAGTAATTTGTCACCGTCCCTACCATTCCCCGTCCCGCACAATGGAGGACCCATTTTGTGACCTGTGAACATTGTCATGCCTTGAAATCATCATCAATGCATTCCTCTAAACATGAGCTTCAATTGCCCTAAAGACATCTCCTTGCAAAAATTATGAAAACATCTCCTTTTGCATTGGCGCAGGCAGACAGTTCATCACTCGTGCCAATGGGGAAAATCCTACAAAGAGGCCGCGCCAACTAGCGCTCTGTCCCAGAGCATCAGTCGCGCCAGCCAATTTAAGGATTGTTTTTTAAATAAAGATGGCGGAAGTTGTGTTTCAACAAACTCAGAAACCATTGCCTATCTTGAGTTGGGAGGTTTGGCTGCGGGATTTCCATGGAAGGGAAGTGGTTTGCCACCTCCCATGGAACCTTCCTTGTTGATAGGGCCAATCCCACAATAATAGGGATCCCAACTCCCTCCTTCCCCATCTATAAAAGCTTGCTCAATTCCATTGCAAGCTGGTCTTGAAGTGCCTAAGCTTTGAATCTCCAAATTCCTAAGAGCCTTTGTGCTGTAAGAGCCCTCTTTCTTCCCTTAAGGCCGACTCAAGTAAGGAGACTATCGTCGAGAGACTCTAGAGAGGTTTGTCGTTTCCCTGGTGAGCTTTGTGAGACGTGAACGACTGGAGACCCATCCGAAGGAGACCGCGACGTCAGAACATTGGTTGTACTCTCTTTCGATTGTTATTTAATGAATGATTACAGTTATGGTTCCACTCTGTTTTCACTTATGTTAATATGAGTTATATCCTTTTTGACTGATATATAGTTGCGTATTCTGGATTTTATGCTTGTATTCGTATTGTTTCTTGCATGTTCAGGTGTCCATCCGCGGAGATCGTGGGAGGGTCGTGATCTGCCGAGGCTGAGGAACGGGAACTCTCTCTTATACGAATCATAGCATTGGATTTCAGGTAGGCCTCCATCTTTGGTCTTTTATTCGTAACTAGGAACTTGCGCTGTAACATTTGATGATTGTTGCTAGACCCCTGCTGGGCTAGTAGGGATCGCCTCTGTCCGCAGAGGGGATTTACCTCCTCAAAAATTTGGCGACTCTGCTGGGGATCGTCTAGATTTCACTGTCTCGTTTGGATTGTCTCGTTTTGATTGTTTTATGATTTTCCTTGCTTGGTTAGTCTTCTGGGCTGGGTTCTTTTGCTGTTTTTTGCTTCTTGGTTTGCTTAGTTTACATTGATCTGCTTCTGGAGTAGTTCTTTCTTGTTTTTGGCTGAGAAACTCGACTGGCGCGCTTTTTAGCCCGACAGTCGCGCCAATTGGCGCATGTTGCTTTTGTATATCCCGCGCCAATTGCTTTCTGGCGCCAGTTGCAGCCTTATAGTCGCACCACTCCTGTAGGGTTTTTGAGTTTGCTCAGTTTTGAGCTCTCTAGGTCTGGTCAGTGCTTTTCTTCTTGATTTTTAGACTACCTGAGTGTGTTGGGGTCTTGTTTGACTGGGAATTTTCTTTTGGCCCTTGGTTCTTTTCTTTTATCTATCGATTTCACGTTTTAAGCCCTAGGGCATCTAGTGGCTTTGTGTATCGAGCCCTCCTTGGGAGTTTTGGTGTTTGGTTCATCCAATCAACTCTCTGATTGCTCCTCCACATTATTTTAGTAGTTGTTCACTGTTTTGTTGCGATTTTTGGGTGATTGCTCGTTTCTTCATTCAAATTTCGTTTGGTCTTGCTTTGGGCCTAGATCACACGGTCCATTGGAGCCTTTGAGTTTTTTTTTTGGTTTTGAAAGACTTTGGTCGATTTGAGATCTGATTGCTTGTGTCATTGAGTGAAATTTGTTTGTTTTACTCTCTCAATATCGTTTCTCAAGTTGTTCCGTTTATTTTCAGTTTTTTTAGTGCATCTAGCTATCAAACGTTGAAAATTACAAAAAAAAAAATCTCTTTTGCTTTTGGTTGATTAGTGCAAATTGAAATTTTTCGATTTTACTAGTAATTGGTGATTGGAATGGAAAATTTTCGATTTCATTAGTTGCATTAGAGATCTCATTGTTTGTCTTCCGATCATTTGGTTTGTGTAAAGACTCTCAACTCTTCTGTAGCTAGTTTTCATCGAACGAAATGGTGTACTGTGGCATGTAGCTTTGCATTTAGGAGTTTTTGAAACAATACATTCGTTAGGGCCTGAAAATTAAAACTTAATTGAAGATCAACTTTAAAATATATTCAATTAACCTAAGGCAGCATTGAAATCTAACGAAACATATTTAGAGGTCTAGGCTAGAGACGTGTTCCGGCGTCTTTAAACCTAGCAGTTGTCGTTCGCCTTTTGGCTTTCGACAGTGCTAGTACGGACTTGTGCTCCCCGTACTGTCGCGTATATAAAGGGATACCCCTCTAGGTTTTCAATCCTTTATCCACAGGAAGCTGAGTCTGTCGCCCTATACCCGTGATACACCGAACACAACATTCGGGGAGATTGCCTGCACGTACGGAAAGTCCTTGGTTGATTTCTTCTTCATTATTAAAACCAAGGTGCATATTGCAGTTCACGGTTATTTGGTACACCCTTTGTGCCTAGTATTCCTGAGCAGTCATTTGGTCTTTTCTGACTCCCTAAATTTGAAAAGACCGTCAAGCGCTTGTCCTTTCACGCTTGTGTCAAATCTGAAAGAGATAGAGTCATATTTTATTGTTTCTCGACTCTTAAAACATGAAACGGTGAAGTTTCTTATTTTTCAATGTGGTAAAAAATTAATCACCCACGATTATACGCCCTGTTAGATATTGCTTGTTGACCGTTTGATCGTGTGTCTTGACTCTTTTTCAGCTCGTGTGTGTGTTTGCTTCTTTTTCTCTGGTCGTTTGCCACAGTGGCGGAACCTTCGGTTTCGTCTACTAGTAGTCCTTACATGGACAATTCTTCAGAGGCTTCCCAATCCTCTGCTGAACCGCAACAGCCTATTGTTTCCGAGTTTCCTGACGGGGGACCGGTTCTTGCTGAGCAACCCTTTGGAGGACCAGTTGAGTTCAATTGGCCTTTTTCGGACCCCGTGTCTGAATTGAGATTAGGAGCTGATTTCCTTTCTCTTACATTGGGTTCGCCTTTTGCTGCTGATGTATTTCCTCCTAGTCCTCGCCATCTCTTGCGAGATTTAACGGCAGGATTAACCATGAGTGATTCTGGTGAGGAAATCCCAACGTCTAGTGAAGACTATCAGCTCTTCCCACGAAGATTGTTTCAGGGAGACAACTCTGAGCTGGCTGACATGTCAACAACCAGTCCTTCTTTACCACAGGGATACAGATCTCTAGGTCAGATCATTTCCACAGCAGCCTCTATGGGAGTGTCGTCTCCTACTTCGAGGCCAGCTGCTACTACACCCGGGGCGTCTCCTCAGACGCCCGTTACTTCTGTTCCCGTCCGGCCAACTATCTGTGTGGCCACCTCTTCTCCTGTTGTCACGGCATCCACTGTGAGGGTTGTGACAACTCCTGAAGATGTTTATCTAGCGACTGCTATACCAGAGAATATTTCTCCGGAGGAGTATCGGTTGTCTTTGCAATAGCCAAACGCCGAGGTTGGAACGTCCTCCCAAGATCCTAACCACTCTTACTTTTCGCACTATGCACAGGATGGTACTCTCGTGTATGCTTTCCCAGGTCAGTATGATGAGCACGAGAGATTTTGTGTCTACCCGCTCCTGAGGCTTACCTCTATGCTCAAGTTTTACCTTATAACCAGGCTTATAACCCGCAAGGGCAGCCTTTTCAAGGCCAACTTGCAAGCCAACCTGGCTATCTTTATGATCCACAGGGGCAACCCGTTCAAAGTTGTCCTGTCGGCCAACAAGGGCCATCATACAGTCCACAAGGACAGTATTATAACCCTTCCGGTCAACCTGTTCAGCCTCAGCCAGGGTATCAACTGGGACCGGTCTATGGTCCTGGGGGGCAAATCCAGCCTTCTTTACCGATGCAACCACAGTATCCTGTTGTTTCTAACGTTGCATATCAGTCGGGACCATCCTATGGTTCCAATTCGGGTCAAACCGGTTTTCAGCAAGCACCTGGCCCTGTTCCACCACCAGGCCAACTGGCTCATCTGGTACAACCTAGTGTTCCGCCTCCAGGCCAACCGGCTCATCCGGTGCAACCTGGGGCTCATTCACAACCAGGTCAACCTGCTCAACCGGCGCCACCTGTCTATCCGGGTCAACCTTTTCATTCAGGGCAGCCCTCTCAGTCGGGTCAACCTGTTCATTCAGGGCAGCCCGCTCATTCCATCAACCCTGCTCAGCAGCCGACTCATTCCATGCCGCAGCCAAATCAACAGCTGCGCCCTACTTATCAGGCTCCACAGGGTTCCACTTTTCAGCAGCCTACTCATTCTCAGGGTGGTTATTATCCACATGGTCAATCTCAACCGAATTATAAACACCCCAGAGGCTCTCAGTATTATCCTCCTCCACCCAGTTTTACCTATACTCAGCAGCCAAATCCAAATGCTGCTTACACTAGGCCGACATATAATCAGGGTCCGTACCCTGGTTATCAGACCCCACACTTTGGTTACCAGCATCTAAATCAGTCTGGTTATATGACCTACACCCCCTATGGTCAGAATCCTATGGGAAAGAACCCATGGGGGCAAGGATATTCACAACCATTGTGGAGTACAGGTAACGGTCCTCATCCTGGGTCTGGCATGCTGGTCAATCTGCCATTGCCGTTCCTGGCCACCTTGGAGTTGCCGGATGTTTCAAAGTTGACCAATGATCTGATTTTACATAATCCATATTGGCCTCCGGTTCCCACCAAGATACCAGGTGATTGACCCAAGTTTGAGGGAAAAGCTGCAGAGGACCCCCAGGCACATGTGATGACGTATCATCTTTGGTGTTCGTCTAACTCTTGGGTCGACGATTCGATTCGCCTGCGCCTCTTCCAGCGTACTTTAACTGGAGCTGCTGCTAAGTGGTACATAGAGTTATCTCGCGGCATTTTCCAAGATTTCAATTCTTTAGCCATGGCTTTCCTCACGCACTTCCAGTTACCGGTTCGTTATGAAGCCGAGACACACCTCCTGACTTCTTTGAATCAGGACAAAGCCACTCACATCTCTGATCACATTCATGAGTGGCGGCGCCGTCGTAGACTGATCAAGTTTCACATACCTGATCAGATACTGACTCATTGGTTCGCCACCTCCTTTGTGAATAAAATCGCTCAGGATATTGCGATGGGAGCGTGTGTGACGGATGAACAAGCCATTGCGCGTGCCAAATATCTGGATCTTGTATATTCTCAGTCTGGCACGCTTTATGATATCTTGCCTGATGCCCCACGGTCTGGAACCTCTAAGGCTCCGCCTACCCCTGCGGTGGGTGGTGTCATTGGTTCTGTCTCTCAGAATTCAAAGAAATCTTCAAATGGGAAGCATAAGTCTAATTCTTCCAACAATGCTCCTGCTAATCCCGCCCCCTCTGATTCTGGTAAAACCGCGGAAGTGAATTCCGTTCAGGCCAATCCTACGGAGAAAACTTCCAAGGGGAAAAAGAAGGGCAAAGGAAAATCTAAATCTGATGCCCCGAAGCCAGAATCTAAATCTCGTACTGAGGATGGCTCTCAGCGTAAACTGAAGTACCCTTGCCTCATTTGTGAAGGGGACCATTATACTGAGGATTTTCCACGACGATCAGAGGTTAGTAAACTTCTTAAGGGCCTTAAAGGGACTCCGGCTATTTTAAAAGAGCCATTTCCATCTCAGCAGACCCAGATGGTCGAACAGTCGTCACCATCTGCACCGTTTGGGTCTCAGGTTTTCATGATGAAGAGTGTTGCACCTATCTCTGTCGCTACGCAGTCAAAGGATTACAACGAATCGTGGCAGGCACTTGGGAAGGCAGTTGCGGATGGACCGCCTCCCCTACCTGTCTCTGGTTCATTGGAAATCGAGAAGCATACTCCTGAACCCGTTGTGAAGCCACCCTCTAAAGGTGTCCTTCGAAGATCTTCGTATAATCCGAATGCTCGTGCCGCTCAACATTACATCATTGTTGAGGATTTGGCATAGGCGCCGTCTGCCATGTCTGCGCTAGAGGTTCTTCAAAGTTGTCCTTCGCAACGGAAGGCTTTACTGTCTGCGATCGAGGGCATCGATCCTGCCGACTTGAGTCTTCTCACCTTCGATTTAGAGAATTTCACTCCCCGGCTTCCTCATCAAATCGCTCTTATTATTCAAGTCGGGATTAACGGTCTGAACACTCATAGGGCCATGGTGGATGAAGGTACATCTACCTGCGTTATGTCCTCCGCTTGCTGGAAGGCCATCGGCTCTCCAGCCCTTTCGTCATCCCCCAATGCCCTTGAGGCATTTGATGGTCGGGAATCTAAACCCATAGGTGTTCTCGAAAGTCTAGCGATCACATTACAGGGAAAAGCTGTCAACGTAGAAGTGGAAGTGGTTGACGCTAAACTCAACTACAATATACTTCTTGGCCGTAGCTGGACCCATGCCATGCTCTACGTGCCGTCCACTGTCTTTCGATTCATTAAGTTCCCTCACGAGGGCAAGAGTTTCACAGTGGATCAGTTGTCATTTTTCACCTCTACCTCTGAGAACAACGTGCCATACGTGGATCAGATTCCGAATCCCTCGGACAGTGTGGGACCTAGTCTCTTCAAAGACCCGGTCTTCATGGGTATTTTTCCCGCACCGCCACCGCACACCGCTCAAGTCAACATGATGTCCAGGTCCGATGACCCCTGGCTTATTCCTACGCCTGAGCAGGTGTTTGAGTTTGGAGAATCAATGCCCTTGACGCCGGTAGAGATCAGCTACTATGAAATTGTTGCCGCATCTGATCCTCCACCTCCTTAGCATGCTCCTTTGAGCATGGCTCTCGACGTCTACTCTCAATCCCCCTGGCTTGGTTAGGCTGATTCACCTGATCCTCTCAAAGAGACTTTTCCTTCCGATGAGGCTATCATTGAAACTATGTCTCTTGAGGAGCTGCCCTGGGGCGATGGACATCATCGCTCCTCTTTTATGCCTAGCTTGGGGGCAATGACTGACTGTCTAGAGCGTTATGCTACTAAGGTCCCTACCCCTCCTCTTCAAACGCCCATCTTGACACACGAGGTTTTTTCGGAGGGTAACCTGAGTAACATTACTCAAACCATCCCGATCAACATCTCCGTTAAACCGGGGATCGTTGAGAATATTCATGTGGGTGTGACTTGTTCTCCCGATGAGATTCAAGTCTATACTGAGCTTTTTAAGGAATTCAGAGATGTTTTCGCATGGTCCTACGAGGAAATGCCGGGGATTGATCCCAGTATTGTAGTGCATGAGATTCCAACCTATCTAGGTGCGAAACCTGTGTGCCAACGCTTACGCCCCATGCATCCTCGAAAAGCCGCCGCCATCAAGGCAGAAGTTGAAAAACTTCTGAACACGGGCTTTATTTATCCCATCCGCCTCACAGAATGGGTGTCTAACATTGTCCCTGTCGATAAAAAGCAGGGTACGATTAGAGTCTGTGTTGATTATCGCGACATCAATCGCGCCTGTCCAAAGGATAATTATCCCACTCCGTTTATAGACCAGATCATCGACGAATGTGCCGGAAGTGAGATCTATTCCTTGATGGACGGTTTCTCAGGATATAATCAGATCAATATTGCACCTGAGGATCAACACAAGACCACATTCATCTGTCCGTGGGGTACTTTCGCGTATAAAAAGCTCTCGTTCGGCTTGAAGAACACTGGAGCCACTTTTCAGCGTGCGATGTCCTACGCTTTTCATGACATTCACCATATCATTCAGCCTTATCTGGACGACTTGCCAGCCCATTCGGCTAAGCGAGAGGACCATCCTGAGCATCTCCGCCAGATATTTCTTCGTTGCAGGCGCTACAATATCAAGCTCAATCCTCATAAATGCGTCTTCTGCGTTGATTCTGGCCGTCTTTTAGGATTCATAGTCTCGAAAGACGGAATTCGCCTTGACCCTTTAAAGGTCAAGGCCATCATAAATCTCCCATCACCCTCCTCCCTGTATCAGTTACAGAGTCTGCAAGGGAAAGCGAACTTTCTTCGACGCTTTATCCTGAATTATGCCGAGGTGGCCAAAGGATTCACTCATTTATTAAAGAAGAACATTCCCTTTCATTGGGACGAAATTGATCAGGAATCCTTTGAGAGGCTGAAGACGTTGCTTGTCAATGCTCTGTTGCTTCGTCCTCCGGACTACCACTGCGACTTCACTTTATATCTAGCCGCCGCATTTAGCACCATAGCCATGGTCTTGGTGCAGGATGACGATGACGGTGATGAACATGTTTTTTATTACCTATCACGAAACATTCTCGATCCAGAAACGTGTTATGCTCATGTCGAGAAGTTGGCATTAGCAGCAGTACACGCTGTATAGCGCTTTCGCCATTACATCCTTTTGCGTACGATAACAGTGGTTTCAGAATGCAACCCTATGACGTATATTCTTTCTAGACAATTACTGGGGGGCAAGTACTCCAAATGGATTGTGATCCTGCAGGAGTTTGACTTAGAGTTCACTACCGCTAAGTCAACTAAATCACTGGTCTTCCCGGATTTGATATGCTCTCTCCCTACAGACTCTGCTCCCTCACACTCTGAAGACCATATACTGGACGAAAGGCTTTTCCTCATCAGTACTCGTGACCCTTGGTACGGTGACATAATAGTGTATCATCATACCTCGATGTTTCGGTCTGAGCTGGATAAAGCTGCCCGCCATCGGATTCAGCACCAGTCCCAGCCCTACCGTATAGTAGGAGATACCTTATACCACATTGGAGTAGATTCTGTGCTCCGGCGATGCCTAACCTTGGAAGAGGCTGAAAAGGTCCTAAATGACTGCCACAGTGGCGCCTGTGGTGGAAATATGTCTGGGTATGCTACTGCCCAGAAGATTCTGCGAGCAGGTTATTTTTGGCCTTCCATATTCAAAGACTGTATTACTGCAGTTCGTAAATGTCATGCGTGCCAGATATTTCAGCGCAAGATGCGCACGCCGCCTTTACCATTGCATCCCGTTATTACCGTCAGCCCTTTTGCGAAATGGGGCGTGGATTTTATGACGTGTAACCCTCACTCGGCCGGGGGGCATGCGTATATAATTGTCGCCGTCGACTACTTCACCAAGTGGGCCGAGGCAATGCCTACACTAGCTGCTGACGGGAAAACGGCTGCTCAATTTATATTCAACCACGTTATTGCATTATTCGGGGTTCCTCAAGCCATCTTCACTGATCACGGTACTCATTTCCGAGATTATATGATGGCGGAGCTTACTTCAAAGTTGGGCTTGCGTCGCGACAGCTCAACACCTTATTACCCTCAGGCGAATGGTCAGGTTGAAGCAGTGAACAAGGTTTTGGTCACTATGCTTCAGCGAACAGTTGGTATCCACAAATCCAATTGGCATCTCCAACTGTTCTCAGCTCTCTGGGCATACCGAACATCTGCAAAGAGTGCAACTGGGTTCACACCATTTCGATTGGTGTATGGCCTGGAAGCAACTCTTCCGGTTGAATGCGAGATTCCTTCGTTGAAATTAGCTGTGGAGCTCTTACCTAATACTTCTGCTGAGGAAGAATTTCTTCTGTATGTGGAATGGTTAGATGAAACCCGTCGTCTGGCTGCTTTGGTTATTGAAGCACAAAAGAAGAGGGTCAAAACTCATTTTGATCAATCTGTTTCTCCTCGTTCCTTTATCGAAGGAGACCTCGTCCTCCTGTACGATCAAGCACATGACAAGCTTGGAGCCGGTAAGTTCCAGCCTATGTGGCATGGGCCCTATATAGTAAAACGCGTTTTGAAAAACGAGGCCTACGAGCTTATAGATTATGAAGGAGTTCCGCTGGCGCAGCCCAAAAATGGGTTGTACCTCAAAAAGTACTATGCCTGAAGTAATTTCTTGGTGTGGTGTGTGTACATAGGTGTGTGATTTTCATTTGTGTGCATGTATAGTGTGGTGTGCCTTGTAAACATCTTTATGCTGATCAGGTCTTCCTGGTTGTGCAGATGTCTATTCATCCATTTTTTGGTTTCGCGATGGTGCCTCCCGCAGTACTAGGAATCTGTCTTTAGCAGCTTGGGTAATCTATGATCCTGCTGGTGAGTTGGTCAACCTGCAAGGAGTGTGTCTAGGACGTGCTACGAACAATATCGCAGAATATAGTGCTGTGTTAGAATTACTAACTGAGGCAGTAAACCTTGGTATCCGTGAATTTCTCGTGTATCTAGATTCGCAACTTGTAGTGTTACAGCTGAACGAACACTATTCGGTAAGAAACCCGTCCATTTTACGTCTGTATCTGCGTATTCGATTACTGGAAAGGAATTTTGACTGCATTACATATCATCATATACCCAGGAATTTGAATACATTAACAGATGCAATAGCAAATTTGGTATTAGACAGACATTTGCGCAATTTGTAAATCATCATCACATATAAAGAAAGATCCATCCAGAAATAGATATGCATATATATATAGGTATCAAAATGTTTACATAGAGTGTGTCACATAGAGTCAAAATATACATAATCGTCTTAAGTACATCCGGAGACGATACGTCTCTCAAAAAATAGGTGTGGTATAATCCCTAAGAGCTAATCCGCATGGTGCTCATGATAGCATGTAACTGCACGCACTAAGCGTCTCAGGATTCGGTGGATCTGACTTGGAACTCCCACCGTATGACGCTGGTACGCCATCGGTACGTCCGCCAACCGAGCATAGTCCAGGATCCCTCGGGCAATGCCCTCGAGATTCTGGATCAACTCCTCTCCTCCGGTTCCCTCTCCCTGAGGATCAGGGGCGAGCTGAGTCCTCCGTGATATTGGAGACATCCCAACTGGTCTCTCAGGTCCCACATCTACATCCATATATAAAATGTGTTAGGATGAATGTGTATTAACAAAAAAAACATAAAACATAAAATCAAAAAACATGAGGTCTTACCCAACTCCTCGTCCTAGTCATCTCCTTCTGGCAGTGGGAGATCTGGGTCTCCGGTGAAGTCAATTCCTGCATATGGCCAGTCCTCCACAACAATCAACTGGCACCGTAACCACCTAGAGAACTCCGGCCTCCAGGACATTTGTTGGCCGCCTCCAGCTCTGGGCATTAGTGCTTCCCAACGAGCCATTCTTGGCTCTCGTGGTATCAGATATGCTACTATGGCCCCTTGGCCCTGGAAGATTGGTAAACGTTCTAGAATGAACGATACCAGGATGGAACCATAGCCAAACTGTTTCAGTTTAGATTTTTTGCATTTTGTGAGCTGTCTTTTCATGTTTATTGTTACTGTTGTTGCCCAGTCAAACAGTAAGGGACTCATGCATTCTGAGGCAAGCAGGAGTTGGGCCTTTGTGGTCTCGTGCGGTGCCTGCGACCCTGCAGCCCGCGTGATGGTATGTAGGACAACTCTCAATGCCAGATCAGGGATAATGTGGATATCCACCTTTTTTCTTCCTGATCCCATTTGTGCTCCATGGCACACTCGTGCCATCACTTCTTCCATCTTCTCGCCAGATGGTCTACTCTCAGTCAAGACAGGGATCGGACCTCTGCGAGACAATCTGGTGATGAAATACACATCAAAAACCTCCAGCTCCAATACCTGATCTCGTAACTTGAACACTTGTTCATGTTCGTCCCAAATACTGATCAAATACTGGAGGAGCTCGGGCTGAGCTCGTAGACAGGGTGTAAGGAAGAACTTCTTTAGCCCACAGTTTCTGAGGGCATTCATGCAAGCCTCACTTTCTATGGCCTGTTCGTCCTCTTCTCCATGCTCTCGTTCTTTCCATTCAATAACCATTTTTTCTTGATTTCCTGCATCCACATGGTCATAAACCCTTAGTTAGATCTTTGGTAGGCTTCAAATTCCATTCAGTTTGGTTAAAATCTCGAATTTTTAGGCAGAATTTTAGGTTCGGCCGCTGGCGCGGCTGTTTTGTGAAGAGTCGCGCCACATGGCGTGAGCCCTTTGCATAAAAGAGCCCATTGAGCGCGGCCCTAAAATTTCAAAGAGTGGCCACAGAGGGCTGATACATAAGGGAAAACTATTAAAAAATGGATGGAAATGAAGAGCAGTGAAGCACCTCTTACCTGTAGCAGACGAGAATCTGAATGGTCAACTGGATCTGTCGCAATCGCTGTCAGAAGTTTCCACTCCAAATGGACCACTGCTGCTTTTTACCAAGGTGAATAGTAAATGTAATTTTATTTTTACCATTTTGGCATATTTATAAATTTTTGACATAAAATGAGTTTTAAAAAGTTATTTTTATCAAATATTTTAATATGTTATGTCGAAAACGGGTTTTAGGCTTGCTTGGTATGTGCAGCAGCAGGTTTTTGTGACTTTAACGATGGAAACGAGTTGTATTTTATACTTTTTCGGACTCGGTAAATACACGAAAAAGTTACTTCGAAGTCATCTTTCAGCTCTTTTCTGACTCTCTAAACATGAAAATATTGTTGAGGCCCTTGTCGTTTCGATCTCGTTAAAATGGACACGAATCGACATCTACCCAGTATACGTTTACCCCTTTTTCGGGCTGGGATGGATTAATTACGAAAAAGGAATACCCTAGCCTATCGCGACTAGGAGGTTTTCTCGGATATTGTTTTCTACCTTTTCGGATCTGAGAAACTACCTATGAAAAGGGACCCATGGAGTTTACTTTTCTGCTATCTTTTCAAACTCTCTAAACATGAAAAGACACCGAGTTCTCCCTTTGTCAGACTCGTTAAACCCTGATGACATCGGATCTAGTCGAAATGACGTTCTCCGAGTTCCTCCTTCCTAGGACTCGTTAAATGCACTAGGATGGATTTTCCCGAAAGGTGGACTTATATTACAAGCATATGCTATCCCCTTCAAGCTTGTTATCAAAAATAATTGGGGTACTCACCAAAAATGGTGGGGGAAAAATGGAACCATCATCGCTGTCGTCGGCAGTATGTCGCTCTTGAACATGGCACTTGTCTGCATTCGTGTCGGGTTGGGGACATATCATCTCGTTTCTTCACTTTGCCTCCGTGGGTTTGGATAATCATTTTTGACCTCTCATCTGCTCATTGCCTCGTCACCATGACCTCTGATCCGTTGATGTCAAATACTGCCAAGTCCACTGTCGTGTCGTTTATATGTTCAAGAGAAGTTGGCCTCTGCGCATATCAACCTTCCTCTGATTCTCATACGATTCTGATTCACAACAAAAACATCATGTTCCTCTGTCTCGTGTTGATGATGTGGGAAACATTATGGACCACCTTCGATCAAGGTCACTTCCTGTCGACTTCATCTCATTATCCAGGAAGTTGATCTAGAGACTCCTTTATGGTACCTTGGAGCCTGCATGCCTCAATGGCAGGTTCGTTGCATTCGACGAGGGGTTTTCATCATTGGCCTCCGATTGAGTGATTCTACGGGTGTTCAACACTAGCTCATTGATTCACATGCCATAGATTGTACCTGTAGTACCTTGAGGGCCATTGTCATTATTGGTGGTTCCTCTCACGTCTGTTAATAGCTCTCATCATTGGCTGGTAATCAGACGATGTTCTTGCATGTTCGACTTTAGCTTGTATATTCGCATGCTTGAACTTGTACTTTGTTTGGGTCGAGATGGAGTGCAATACCCTAGATTTTGTCTGTTGTAATCCAGGCTGCGATTGTGGATTATTATCATTATGTATATGACTCACTGATTGGATGGCTGCGACCATACCTGAGTCTATTTATTTGATCCTCGCTGGATGGCTGCGCCCATACCCTGGATCCAGATTATAGTGTACTCTGTTTCGGATGGCTACGCCCATACCACATATACATCATGTACTTGAGATATCAGTTGTATTTTTCTGCGCAGGTTTTCCGACGGCGGGGCTTCAGTTGAACATGTTCTCGTAAAGCATTTCACCCCTCTCTCTCTCGGGCCTCATACTTTAGGGGGCATCTGTTACACAGTAATTTGTCACCGTCCCTACCATTCCCTGTCCCGCACAATGGAGGACCCATTTTGTGACCTGTGAAAATTGTCATGCCTTGAAATCATCATCAATGCATTCCTCTAAACATGAGCTTCAATTGCCCTAAAGACATCTCCTTGCAAAAAACCATGAAAACATCTCCTTTTGCATTGGCGCGGGCAGACAGTTCATCACTCGCGCCAATGGGGAAAATCCTGCAAAGAGGCCGCGCCAACTGACGCTCTGTCCCAGAGCAGCAGTCGCGCCAGCCAATTTAAGGAGTGTTTTTTAAATAAAGATGGCGAAAGTTGTGTTTCAACAAACTCAGAAACCATTGCCTATCTTGAGTTGGGAGGTTTGGCTGCGGGAGTTCTATGGAAGGGAAGTGGTTTTGCCACCTCCCATGGAACCTTCCTTGCTGATAGGGCCAATCCCACAATAATAGGGATCCCAACTCCCTCCTTCCCCATCTATAAAAGCCTGCTCAATTCCATGGCAAGCTAGTCTTGAAGTGCCTAAGCTTTGAATCTCCAAATTCCCAAGAGCCTTTGTGCTGTAAGAGCCCTATTTCTTCCCTTAAGGCCGACTCAAGTAAGGAGACTATCGTCGAGAGACTTTGGAGAGGTTTGCCCTTTCCCTGGCAAGATTTGCGAGACGTGAACGACTGGAGGCCCATCTGAAGGAGACCGCGACGTCAGAACATTGGTTGTACTCTCTTTCGATTGTTATTTAATGAATGATTATGGTTATGGTTCCACTCTGCTTTCACTTATGTTAATATGAGTTATATCCTTTCTTACTGATATATAGTTGCGCATTCTGGATTTTATGCTTGTATTTGTGTTGTTTCTTGCATGTGCAGGTGTCCATTCACGGAGATCGTGGGGATCGTGATCTGCCGAGGCTGAGGAACGGGAATGCTGTCTCTTCTACGAATCATAGCACTGGACTCCATGTAGGCCTCCATCGTTGGCTTATTTATTCGCAATTAGGAACTTGCGCTGTAGCATTTGATGATTGTTGCTAGACCCTTGCTGGGCTAGTAGGGATCGCCTCTGTCCGCAGAGGGGATTTACCTCCTCAATAAGGATAGTTCGTCTTCTATCTCAACCTCATTAAAAAATGAATTAGCTCACGAGGATAGTTCTTTTAATGTGTCAAAATCGTTAACACAATGAAACATGTTATCATTTAATTCGAGTCTTTGATCAAATCTCATAAAATACTAGTCAATTATTTCTCTGTTCTTGTCATTTGAACCTTCACTCCATCTTCTTTTCATTCCTTACAGTTGGATTGAAGCTTGAGGGGAATGTACCTCGAATTGAGTCACCATGTTGGGGGCATGCCCATGCCCGGTTTTTCAAGCATAGTTTACCTTTGTTTCAATCTTGTGTAAAAATGAAACCAATTTCAAGCATAGTTTACTTTTGTTTTCGAGCTTGTGTAAAAATGAAATCTTTTGGCTTTGTGTGCTTTATAAACATTTTCCTTTCTTTTGGGTCGTTACTTATTATGCAGATAATTTAACTGATACATTAGCTAACATTGTATTAGATAGACATTTGCGTAATCTGTAGAATCATCAATACATGAAAGACTCATATTAGATAGGAAGATAGATGTATATATATATATCGAATGTTTGCATCAGTATGCATTATAAATTCAAAAAATATGTGTGTTTCTGTTACAGCCTGAGACATCATGTCTCTCAAAATATGCAGACATAGAACCTAGGTGTTTAATCGGCATGATGCTCATGGTAGCATGTCACTGCCCATACGAGCCACCTCAACAAGCAGTGAATTCGATTTGGCACCCCTACGGTATGTCTCTGGTAGGCATGAGGAACATTTTCGAATCGTGCATAGTCGGAGACTTCGAGTGCCGTTCCCTCCAAGTTGCGCACAATCTCTTCCTCCTCGCCTCCCTCGCCATGAGGGTCAAAATTGTGAGGGATTCACGTCGCTATCGGAGACATGCTTGCAAATCTCTCTGGGCCAACATCTGCAAGCACATGGGTTTAACGTCAGAACATACATAGTTAAAAAAAATCATAACACTCATGAAAAATAAAAATGAGTCTTACCCAAATCTCCATCCCAATCCTATCCCTTTGGGAGTGGGAGGTTCAGATCACAAGTAAAATCTGTACCAGAGTAGGGCTATTCCTCCACGACAATCAACTGTCGGTGGAGCCAATCAAAGAACTCTGGTCTCCACGACATCTGTTGAGCACCCCCTGCCCTTGGCATCAGAGCTGCCCATCGGGCCATCCGTGTTTCCCTCGCTGGTGGTGTTGGGACTATGACCTCCTGATGCTGAAAGATTGGTAGTCATTCCAGGAATAATAATACCAAGATAGACCCATAACCAAATTGTTTAAATTTGGTCTTCTTGCACTTTTTCAGCTGGCGTTTCATGTTGATTGTCACGGCCTCTGCCCAGTTGTAGATGGTCAGTGTCAAGCAGTCTACAACAAGAAGCAGTTGTTTCTTTGTTTCTTCGTGCGGTGCTCACGATCCCGCATCTCGTGTGATGGTGTGTAGCACTAATTTTAGTGTCAAGTCTAGGATAGTCTGGATATCCACTTTCCCACTTCCTGATCCCTTATGTGCCCCTGGACATACCCTGTCAATCACCATGGACATGTTCTACATGGAAGGCCAGGTGCCAATTAGGATTGGTGCTGCTCGCCTCCACGATAATCCTTTTATGAAGTAGAAATCAGAAACATCAATCTCGAGTTCCTCATCTCGAAGGATGAACTTTTCCTGATCCTCATCCCATATTTTGATCAAATACTGGAGCAGCTCCAGTTGAGCTCAGAGACACGGTGTCAAGAAGAAAATTTTCATTCCACAGTCTCTGGGAGCTTCCATTCATCTCTCATTTTCCATGGCAAGCTCATCTTCTTCACTGTGTTCTAGTTCTTTCCATTTGATCACCATTCTGTCGCTTAATATCTGCAAACATGTTCATATGAACAGTATTAGCTGATTTAGAAGATTGAATTTGTGAAAAATTAGGTCCTTAATGTGCATTTTCAAAAGCTAACATGGTCTGCGCAGTTGGCGCGCCCTAGTTCAGGAAAATGGGCAATTAGCGTGAGTCCGTGCCCGAAACTCGTGCCAACCGCTGTGCCCTAAAATTTTCATTTTCCTCCTCATAAATCAAAATTGAGGATTGCAGGCAATAAAAGAGGACTTAAATTGAAGGGAAGGATGTCATCTCTTACCTGGAACTGACGGATTCGAGATTGGTTTTTCGGATCGTCCGCTATCGTCGTCGCAAATCACAGTGTAAAATGGGTAACTATTTCTCCACAAGAGGTAAAAAGTGAAAAAGTAATTATTTTTACCATTTTTAACATTTTATAACTTTTCACAACCCTAATTAGGTTTTAAGACATATTTTTTGATTATTTTATTATATTATTTCGAGAAATAGTTTTTATACGTATCTCTTGTGCAGAGACAGGTTTTCAGGTGATAGTGATGAAGTAACGAGTTGTATTTTATACTTTTTTTGGACTCGGTAAAAACATGAAAAAGTCACTACTAGAGTTATCTTTCGTCTCTTTTCTGAAACCCTAAAATTGAAAATATTGTCGAGATCCTTGTCATTTTAACTCGTTAAATGGCTGCGAAATGATATCTACCCAGTATACGTTTACCCCTTTTACTGGCTGGGATGGATTATTTACGAAAAAGGAATACCTTAGCCTATCGCAACTAAGAAGTTCTTTCAGATATTGTTTTCTACCTTTTCAGATCTGAGAGACTATTTACGAAAAGGGCCATGTTGGAGTTTTCTTTTCTGCCTTCTTTTCAAACTCTCTAAACATGAAAAGATACTGAGTTCTCCCTTTGTCAGACTTGTTAAACCCTAAAGACATTAGACTACGTCTCCATGACATTACTCGAGTTCCTCCTTCCTAGGGCTCATAAAATGTACTAGGTTGGATTTGTCCGAAGGACAAACTTACATTACAAGCATATGCTATGCCCTTCAAGCTTGTTTTAAAAAAATAATTTGGGTACTCGCTAGAAATGGTGGGGGGAAATGGAACCAGTTTTTAGTTATGTTAGCAGTATGTCGCTCTTGAACATGGCACTTATCTGCATTCGTTTCGGGTTGGGGACATCTCATTTCCTCATTTTTTCCTCCATGGGTTTGGGTAACCTCTTTTGACCTCTCATTTTGTCTTTGCCACGTCATCATGACCTCAGATCCCTTGATGTCAAATACTGCCAAATCTAGTTTCGTGTCGCTGATATGTTCAAGAGAAGTTTGCCTCTGCATTTTTCAACCTCCCTCTGATTTTATGTTGGTCCTGATTCACTATCATCATGTTCCTCTATCTCATGTCGATGATGTGGGAAACATTATGGCTCTCCTTCAACTAGGTCACTTCATGTCGACTTCAGCTCATTATCCAGGAATCTGGTCTAGAGACTCCCTTCTGGTACCTTGGAGCCTGCATGCCTCAATGGTAGGTTCTTCGCATTTTATGCAAGGTCCACATCATTGGCCTTTGATCGAGTGATTCTGTGAGTGTTCAACGTCAGATCATTGTTCACATTCCGTGGATTGTACCTCTCGTACCTTGAGGGCCATTGTCATTATTGGTGGTTTCTCTACTGTCTGTTAACATCTTTCATCATTGGTTGGAATAAGATGATTTTATTGCATGTTCGACTTCAACTTATATATTCGCATGCTTGAATTTGTACTTGTTCAGGTCGAGATGGAGTGCAAGACCCTAGGTTTTTTTTTATAAAATCCAGGCTATGGGTTCTTGTGGATTATCATGACTTGTTGCATGTCTCTTTTTATTGGATGGATACGACCATACTTGAGTCTATTTGTTGATCCTTATTGCTGGATGGTTGCATCCATACCTCAGATATCATTTTTTGTGAACTCTACTATGGATGGTTATGCCCATACCACATGTTCATGTATCAGAGATATCAGTTGTATTTGTAATTGCAGGTTTTCCGACAACAATGTTTAATCAGAACGTGTTCTCGTAAAGCATTTTGCCCCTCCCTCTCCCTCGTACCTCATGCTTTAGGGGGCATCTGTTAGACATCATTTTTTCAGTCCCTACGATCTGAATCTCATACATTAGAGGGTCATTTCTGTGGCTAATAAGAAGTGTCATGCCTTGCAAAGACCATCATTGCATCCCTTTACCATAGAGAAATATTCCTTCTGTTGACAATTCCCTAACCAGAGCTTCAGAAACCCCTGTTTTTGCCTTGGCGCGAGTAGCCAGTTCTACCCTCGTGCCATGAGGAAGATTAACGCTGGGCCCCGTGCCAATTGGCACTATGTCCCTGTCAGCCACTCACGCTGAGATGTTAATGGAATGTTTTTTAAAAATAGAGGCGGAGATTCCACTCTAACAACTTCGAGGATGAGTCATTGGGAGTGGTTGGACTGAATAACCACAGACTCCCTCCTTTACTTTATGGTTTCCACCTCTTGTGGGAACCTCCTAAAGGATAGGCCTCCCTTCCACCTTTGTAGGGATCCCAACCTCCTCCTTTTCCTCTATAAAAAGAATCTATCTCTCCTTGCATAAGCTAGTTGAACATGGAGAACTGAGTATACTATACTTGAATTGTTGAAGAGATAAAACAAGAAGGAAATTCATTGAGAGAGCTTAAGTCCATGTCCCCATCCCGTCTGAATCCCCTAACCAGTATCTGAGACACGCTTCAGCTGAACCCTGCTAGAGAAGACTGTGACGTCAAAGCTTTGGTTGTAACTCTTCCTTCTATCAATACATATACGTGACTATTGTTTGGTTCCCATTTTGCGTTATGTCATTTGTTTAATACAATATTCTTAGCCCTCTTTGACTGGCTAGTAGTTATGAATGAAATTATTATGTCGTATGCTGTTCTTGTTTGCTGATCTATGTACAGGTATCCGAGCATGACTGCAGAAGGATTGTGACTTGTTGAGGCAGGAGCGAAAGGCCACCACCACTACAGCCGCTACGACAGCATTGGACTCCAGGTAGGTCAATCTACCGTGTCCTCTTTTCATTTAGTAATTAGGAACCTACACTCTAGCATGTCTCTTTGTTTCTAGACCCACTCTAGGGTTAGAGGGATCATCTTTGTCTGCAGAGAGGATTTACCTGCTTAACACCTGTGTTGTGCAAAAAGAAAATGAATAACATTGAGAAAAAACAAGACCCCAGTTAGTCTTAAGGTTGAGACTACTAAATGAAACAAAGCATTGAGAAAATAAACGACGAGACTCTGACCATGGCAGATATCTATGTAACAGATTGAGGTTATATAAGTTGTAACTGACCTTCAAACACAATTACGACCATATGATTTAGCCACCAATTGTAAAGAGTTGAAGAGGCCTGGAGTCGACGAGATATCACAACCTTAGCAACAAGATGACCATCTTTCCACCACCCTACGAGAAGCTTAAGGCCTATATAATGCATTACTGATGTGAGGAGATTGGTACGATGAATGAGATGAAAGACATAGAACCTGCACGACAAGGGCCAAGTGTCCCGATTGAGCCCGAGCTCAACCATCCAAAGGAAATGTCGCATGATGAGCTTATAAATGAGCATAAATATCCTATTAGAGTGTTCCCTTCCTGTAACCAATCCTCCATGGCAGAAGCTTGCCATATCAAAGCAGACATAAGGGGTGATATTGTTGATGATTACAGAGCATATTAAAGCTCTTAGCCCCAGTTGCAAGAATTTAATTTGAGGGGCCCTGATAGGTGATCCTCAGTACATGGAGTGTGGAAATTCCACGTGCATTCCATGTGAAGCCAAGTGTAGGGACTGGTTCACACACCAAGGGTCGTTGATCCTTTGGTCATACAAAAAACGTGCATTAAGTTATTACCATGATTGGAAAAATAAATTAATAAAATAACACCTG
The DNA here is from genome assembly GCA_034641835.2 of Pinus albicaulis. Lineage (NCBI taxonomy): Eukaryota > Viridiplantae > Streptophyta > Pinopsida > Pinales > Pinaceae > Pinus > Pinus albicaulis. The sequence continues at coordinate 956,056,069 of CM076575.1, forward strand.
CTAAAAGTTGGTTATAATGCTAGTACACCATTATAGACTTTAATAGTAAAATCATTACTCAAAAGTAGGTCTCTCTTGCTTTATTTAAAAAAAAAAAAAGACAGACCATACCACACTTTAAAAAATAAATAACTTATATCTTTAAAAAGAAATTATTATTTTATAAATTAAAAATATCAATAGACACTAATTTAAGTAATGCACAAAGTACGTGATTATCTAGTGTACTCCATATATTAATTTTCATTAATATATATATAGTTTCCACATTAACGTATATATGTTAAGTTGAATATATAAAATAAGAACACATTTTATGTATTAATTAAATTAATATATAAATGGATGGTTTAGATGTAATGTTCATCAATTCCGTTATGTAATGTGGTCCATTTATATATTTATTTACATTAATTTATATATATTAAGTTAAATATATAAAATAAGTGGAAGAGGCGTTGAATATATAAAATAAGAACACACTTTATCTATTAATTAAATTAATATATAAATGAATGGTTTAGATGTAATGTTTATGAATTCCGTTATGTAGTGTGTTCCATATATTTATTTGCATTAATTTATATATATGAAGTTAAATATATAAAATAAGTGGAAGGCGTTTTTTCTATGGGTTTTTGATGTTTAGATATTGTTCATCGCAATGAATCGGCGAGCGAAGTTTTCGTTTTTCTCAGCTTATCCAAATTTGACACGTGAACCTATCCAAATTTGACATGTAAACCTCCATTTTGATCTTGCTCACTGCAAGCTGGACTGTTGACAGATGTATGGCAGTTCCTCTTAATGGGTTTATGCATGTTTTTATGGCGACGTTTGGCATGCCCAATCCGTCTACGATTTCGACATGAAAATCTTGAATGTACGGAAAATGTATGACGGTTCCTCTTAATGGGTTTATGCAATTTTTATGGCTACGTTTGGCAGGCCCAATCCTTGGCTTTCGACATGAAAAACCAGAACTATGTGGTTGTCCCTCGTCATCCTGTGAACGTCTTGGCTAATTCATCTACAATAGTCTTGGATAAAAAGCTCTATGTCATTGGTGGCAAGAGAAAGGGATCGGTCTCCAATGTTGTGCACATGTTTGACCCTATCACATATAGTTGGTTTCATGTAACTCCCACCATTGTTCCCAGGCATGGGGCTCTTTCCACCCCATTTGGAGGAAAAGTTGTGTTTGGAACGTGCCACTATCAGTCCACAAAACAGTCCTTGGGATGAAGTGTACGAGTCGTCCACTGAGATATGGACACTCATCCCCCATTCTCAAATATTAACAGATGCTCTGCCCAGTGACCTTCCCTGGTATGTAACAAGCACGGTTGGTTTTGGTAACAAAATATTCATACGAGGTTCTACAAAGGAAATGTAATTCGACATCATATCCTCTTCTTGGTCTCCATTCTCATACAATTTGATGTGCCACTAGAGGGAAATATCCATAACAGATGTTGTGAAATGCATGTTATTCACTAGTTATTGATGAAAAGTGCACTAATATTATTCTGATTTCCTGCAGAATGGATCGATGAGTTTCAGATTCATGCTCTTTTTGGTCTCCACTTCCATAAAATTTTATGTGCCACTGGTGGGAAATATCCACAACAGTTGTTGTGAAAAACATGATAGTCACTAGTTATTGATGAAAAGTGCACCAATCCTATTCTGATTTCCTGCAGAATAGATCGATGAGTTTCAGATTCATGGAGAATAGATTGATGAATTTCATGAATTTGATGAATGGTGAGATTAAAAATAAATATTTAAATAGAGAACAAATGGTGGAAAATTTAGCTTTGAAACTACAAAATTTAGCAAACTCAAACTTGAAGCCAAAGCACTGCAACCTATACGAGATTTTATAAAACTACACTTCAAACTCGTGAGATTTTCATAAATTCACTCTTGCAACTTTAGAAATTTGTACATTTTTTAACAAATTGATTAATTCTCTACAAAGTCGGGAAAACCAGCTTGAAATGGAAGCATTTCATTTAGTATTCATCTCGAGTTCAAGCATGCTCAAGTGCCCATTCGAAATGTGAATCAAATCAGAATTCCCTGATAATTTTTTCCCAATTTTTTACTTTTGTCTTAAATTTGCACTGTTTTGCCAACAATCACACAAACAAGCAGCTTAGAAGAGTCGGTAACCTGTCGAACAAATCATTATTCGATCCCAAAATCCAAATCACATGGCCACAAACTTCTCAGCGTCCAATCCCTATCCGGTTGTTGAACGCCCATTCTGCCCAGACGAATTCCTCATATCTAAAAAATTAGAATATAAATACCTTTCTAATCAATGTTATCACATATTATTACAATCATGAAATTATATGTAGAAATTATTACACGAGCAATTGAATTTCTCCTTGAGCTATATCATATGCTCAATATTGTTGATTTTGAAGTAGTAATTGGTGTATCTGCTTTGATGATTGATTAACCGCATTGGGATAAGCGGAGGTGTCGATAGCAAGGGTCATTGTCGGGCCATCTGATCTCTAAGCCTAAATATGTGCTCAAATTAGTAAAAAAAGGTTACCAATGGATTCACAGCATCCAAAAACCCTTGAGTAGCATCTTCTGGCTCTTCAATTGGTCTTCAGGTGAAGCAGATATGGCCTACTCTTCTGGTGGCCCTGGGCATATTTAATCTTCAAGCTGGAAAAATCCCTTCCAGAAGTGCTCCTTTGCCTCTGAAACCTGCACCAATGAGTTATGAATTCTTGAAAATGGTTACCTAGCCTCTTCCTATGCTCCATTTGGTCGAAAACTGCCCAAGTTATGACTTCTTCCAATTTCTCCTAAGAAAACTCCACTAAATTTGGAAAACTGGAGTTAAAAGGGGTTAAACTGGCACTTTCCTCGAATTTGGAGGTCCGCAAATTAGCTTGTCATTAATTTCAAGTGGTAGTTAACACGTTAATTAAGTGTGCTTAACGTGCTAACTCCGCACTTAATTAAATCTGCATTAAGGCTTTGGATTAGTGCTAATGAAGTGATTATGGGTTAATAAATTCGGATTTTAAGTTTTAAATCCCGCTCTTATGTCGAAGCTCTGCCAACGGTCATAACATGTGGTCCCGTGGATTGGGGGTTGGCCTCTCTTACCCTCGCCATAGACTTTGGGCTAATTCAAATATACATTGTTTGCATAGTATGGTAAGAACCATGGTGTAGCGTAGGTGGTAAGTGTTGCACGTGTTGTGGGGGAGGTCATGGGGTCGAACTGACCTTCACCCGACCTCCGATATATAAATTTTTCACCACTGTATAATCCAACAGGGGGGGCACGTGGTGGCCTTCGGGCTTGCCACGTGTCGTCACCCGATTTGCCCAATTTCCAAACCAACCAAACTTTGACACATAACCACACTTCCGAACCAATCATCGGTGGACAAGTGGCATACTGCCATTCGATGGAGGATATTGACCAAAAATTGACCGAAATTGACCTTGCTCAGTCAGCTGCTACGTTAATAGTATGGACTGCTGACTAGGCATCTGACTATTTTTTTTTTAAATTTACCTATTTGGCAAATCGGACATAAGTAATTTCCAGGAGAATACAACCACCATTTTTCATGAAATGAAGTGCATCGGAATTAGGACGATGAGCACTACGTAGTTGTTCATGTTTCGAGTGATTCCAAGAACTTTGATTTTTTAGCTTAAATTTGAGCTCCTCATGATATCTCCCCACTGAAAGACTTTTGGTCTCCAAAAGTTCATTTCTGGATGTTTAGAAATTGAAGGTACAGTTCCTTCATTCTTCTAAACTTGACCCAATCAAAGTTTCAAGTGCCCTGAAGGCTCTTTTTTCATGTTGATCTTGAAATGTAAATTGACCAAGTTTCAAGTTGGTTGTTCTTCTCGACTTATCCATGTCGCTATGAACATGCAATAAAACATCCTCCCCAAGAATAATTCAGTGGCGTTTATCTACAAAAATCCTTACCGAGGATAAAATCCAAAAGACTTTTACATAAACGAATACAAGCTGCACATGGCGAAAAATTGTAGGAATTGAGTGTTGAACACATTTGTACATACAAAATATTTTTCCACTACTCATACAACAATTTTCAAAAATTCTTTCCGACATAATCAAAGAGAAATGCATTTTACAACATGGAGAAACTTGAATCCCAAATTTTCCATTTCAATTAACTAACAACCAAGCCAAACTAGCATAAACATGCTAAAGAAAACATTGTTGCATGTAAGTAATTTATTCATGAATTATCACTTTTAAAAATTACCCACTATGGGGATATGCAACTAGTGCAAACAAAGACTTACAATCTTAAACTGGACAAATAGTCTAAACAATTTTTACCCAACATGGTAATTGAACCCTCTATTTGAACCTTTCCTTCTTTTGAAGTTCTTCATGGATGGTCACATCTTGTGCCACTTTTGCTTTTGTCGCTTCCTCTTCTGGTGCTTGCATGACTTGCTTTCCCTTACCAGGATGAATTGTGGAAAAAATTTCCAACACTTCTCGACCCAATGCCCACTGATATTGCAGTGAGTGCAAAAGTTCCTTTGAGCTCTTCTTATATCACATGCCTTTTTCTTTAATTGAGTTTTACTCTTCTAGTTCTCAATCTCAAGAGACATAAACATCTTCTTGATGATGGATTTTATTTTTTCGCACTCATCTACACAATGGTTAGAAGATATGCAAAAAGTGCATGGAGACATTCTCCTTAACATGTCACTCAAATCAATAGGTTGTTTTTCTTTAGGAGAAGCATTTGAATGAACATGAAGAGTATACCTTTTCTTGGTGTCCTTTGTCTTATGCTTCCTAGATGATGAAATTGCATGACAAGAAGAACTTGAATCAGTTTCTTCCTCAACTTTTTCATCTCTCTATGGAGATACCTTCAAGTCTCTTTTGTATTTGGAGAACCAAGCAAGTACTAGTTCCATATGCAAAGTCCAACACCTTGCCTTTTCATGTCCTCTTTTGTGACAGAAGGTACATGATACACATTAGTTGTCATCAAAAGACCATTCTTTTGCTGGAACATAACCCAACCCTTCATAGTTAGGTCTCTCTTTTACCTCTATTGGGTTCTTGATGCCTTGTTGATTCACACTAAGACCTCAGCCTTCCTTGTAACCCATCTTTTCCAAGAGCTTATACCCAATGCCTCTGTTGTGTCTTTCAAAGGCTGCAAAAGAATTTACATTAACAAATGCATGTAAATAAGGAGCATATGAATGCTCACCATTTTTCTCATCTCTTGATTGAGGCACAAATATGGTTTCATACTCCTTTCTGATTGTGAAGGTGTCCTATTGGACTCTTTTGTTCTCTTCTTTCATCTCCTTAACATGAGGTGCTTATTGAACCTCATCTGCCACACGATGTGGAAAAAAGGAACAAACATGTCCTTCTTCCATCTTGAAAGGACTTTCTACATTAACATTTTACATCAATTTTGTAGAAAAATATGAAGTTTGTGGAGAAGATGGTGGTTTATCACCATTCTTTTTACCTTCTTAAGTTTGTAGGAGAACCTTCTCCTCTTGAATATCTAGAGCCTTCACTTTGTAGTTGTGAGTTACTCTCTTCATAAGTACCTTCACCATCTCTGACATGTCCCAAAAAGCCTTTTTAAATCTTTCATCTTTTGTCAGGCTTGTATGCTCTCCTCCTTGAGACATGCTTACTGAAGTCTTAGGAATATCTAGAGGTGAAACTTGAGGTGGAACTTCTGGCAACTATGGCCTCCTTCTCCTTGTTCCAAATTGGGAATCTGCACCAACAAGTTTTACTTCTCCTCTCCGGAGCTTTAAACTTGTAAGAATTTTCACCCTGCAAATAGTCAAACCATCTTTTCACAAGCAACAAAAGCCAACAATAAACCTGTAGCTCTGATACCAACTTGATCTAAAAGGAGGAGTATTAGTAAATGCTAAGCTAAGTACCTCTTTTAGATTTTAAACATGCTTGCTTATTATGTGCATAGATTTGAACTTAACAGTAGGTTACTTCAATGGTTTCTTTTAAGTGTCTTTCAACGATGTAATTCGATGAAGAAATTGTAAAGCATGAAATCATAAAACACTTGAAAAGAAATGTGCATCAAACAAAAAGACAAAAGCCATTGATGAAGGAGTTTACACCTCATGGGCTACATATCCTAACCCGTCAACATGACTGGACCTATATTTTATTCGGTGTCAAAAGTACATATCATTTTGCTGCCAATAGCATGTGGTTATTACCCCTTCAAGGTAATGTTCTCCTGCAAAGAAATCTCACAATATCAGCAACACAACATATCTCCTACAGAGATGACATACTTTCACCGGTGAGAGCTAGAAACCCCTCACAAGCACCCTTCAATTCCACACTGAAGAATACAATAAAAAATTTCATGAATAAAGAAGTCAAACCAGAGCTGAACCATGTTGGTCACAACTGTTGCAAAAAGATTTCTGGAGATGGGAAAACCCCTATAAGGTCTCCTCCATTCTCAACAACTTCCAAAATTGCTTCAAACATCTGATTGATCCATACACCTTACTTGTCAAACCTGCAATATGACCCTAAATATGTGCTCAAATCAATAAATAGAGGTTACCAATGGATTCATGGAATCCAACAACCCCTAAGTAGCCTCTTTTGGCTCTTCAATTGGTCTTCAGGTGAAGTAGATATGGCCTCCTCTTCTAGTGGCCCTCGGCATACTTAATCTTCAAGATGGAAAAATCCCTTCTAGAAGTGCTCCTCTACCTCTGAAACCTACACCAATGAGTCAGTAATGCTTGAAAATGGCTACCTAGCCTCTTCCTGTGCTCCATTTGGTCGAAAACTAACCAAGTTATGACTTCTTCTAGTTTCTCCTAGGAAATTCCGCTAAATTTGGCAAACTGGAGTTCACTGGGGTTAAAATTGCACTTTCCCCAAATTTGGAGGTCCGCCAATTAGCATGTCATTAATTTTAAGTGGTATTTAATGCGTTAATTAATCACGCTTAACGCACTAAGCCTGCACTTAATTAAATCTACATTAAGGCTTTGGATTAGCACTAATGAAGTGATTGTGGGTTAATAAATATGGGTTTTAAGTTTTAAATCCCGCTCTTAAGTTGGATCTCCGTTAGTGGTCATAACATGTGGTCCCGTCGACTAGGGGCTGGCCCCCGCTTACCCCCACCATAGTCTTTGCACTAATTCAAATATACATTGTTTGCATAGTATGGTAAGATCCATGGTGTAGCGTAGTTGGTAAGTGTTGCGCGTGTTATCGACGAGGTCGTGGGGTCGAACCTGACCTCCATCTGGCCTTCGATATATAAATTTTGCACCAATGTATAATCCAAAAGGGGGGGCACGTGGTGGCCTCTGGGCTTTCCATGTGCTGTCACACGATTTTCCCAATTTCCAAACCAACCAAACTTTGACACATAACCACACATCCGAACCAATCATCGATGCACAAGTGGCTTCTTGCCATTCGATGGAGGAAATTGACCAGAAATTGACCAAAATTGACCTTGCACAGTGAGCTACCACATCAGTAGTATGGACTGTTGACTGGGCATCTCATTGTATTTTTATTTTCAATTACCTATTTGGCAAAGCAGACATAAGTCGTTTCTAGGAGTATACTGCAACCATTTTTCATGAAACAAAGTGCGTCGGAATCAGGAAAAAGAGAACTATGTGGTCATTTAGGTTTCGAGCGATTCTGAAAACTTTGATTTTTGAACTTAAATTTGAGCTCCTGATCACTAGACATGTTTGCTTCTTCAAAAAACAAAGAAATAGATTACAGGTTATATAGTGAGAGCTCTAGCTATGGTTATGATGCTAGTAGGATGAGAAGTAGTTAGCATGCAAGCACATGGCCCCCAAACTTCCTTGCGAGGAAAGGATTCGTTTCCCTTTTCGGAACATGGGAGCAATGACAACAAAATGGATTGAATTATTTATGTGCATGTGTTCGAAGAGAAAATTGGTTAGAATGTAATGCACGTGACTTGAGAATCATGGTGAAATATGGACGCATCGTTCCATAGGAGACCATATGAAAAAATAATGAAAATATGAAACAAGGGAACACATTAATCATGAGATAAGAGGGAATTGGGAGGATGTAGAAGACGTTTGATTGATCGGTTAAGCATTTGTCCCCTGTCAAGTTATAAACATATTTTTCTTTAATGTTTTTTAAATTTGTTTTTAAAAAGTGACTTGTGATTCCTTAGTTAACAATAAAATTATGAACGAGAAGGTTGATTGACATCAAACATTTCGTTCATGCTATGCACAAAAAAGAATATCCATAGCTGATCAATGAAATTGTGGAGTGTGTAAAATACAATAATAATGGTAGCATTTATGGTTATCTCTTTGGCTAGAAACTCATAAATCTTATACAATATAGAGGCATCCACATTAAGTAATATTAAAAGTCAAACAATATCATGTTGGGTGGATAAACATTGCATTGGGTGATATATCTTTGTAATGTTGGGTTTGATCTATTGGATGGGAAATGACAAATTAGGTTAACTACTGTAATGGATTTTACCAGACTTATGATACTCAAAATGAGTGATCGATACCAGAGGCTTCCTGGCCAAATTACAGACTCTGTCTCAGAGCTTTATACACACAAACATATAGTTACAGACTCAATCTAAAGAACTGGCCACTTTAGGTTCTGATCTATGCCGAGCACATAGACCCGCAGGCTTCTCAATTCTCCTATGGACTGTGAGTCAAGACTCCGTGATGCAAGCAGATCGCAAAGATTGCGCAGATGCAGAGCAGGGAGCAAAACTCAGACTCAAAACACACAAATGCAAAACTCAAACTCCAAATGCCGATGGTTTCAAATGAGCCTTACCCTTCCTTATATAGATTGGAAGAGGGGACCAACATTCCTGTATCCCATCCGATTATTGACACTTGGAAGGCAGATCATCGTTTTCGGGTAACCCTTGTCGGGACATCCGCATAGAGATTCGATCCTTCCGACACAAACATGTGAAAGTGAGTGAATGTACACAGTGGATACCTTTAAGTACAAGGCCTACGAGGAAACATAATAATTTATTACAGTGAGGATGCTTTTCGGACAGATGAAAAGCCCTCGAGAAAAGCTCTGTCACTGTTAACCTGTGACTAGGTCATGTACAAAGGGAATACTTTGATTTTAGTGGGGCTCCCGAGACCCACTTGTACTGGTAGATGCAGCAGTTGCAGAAGGATCCAAGATTGTGGCATCAGGATATCTAAGTCTTCCGTAAAATTCATCATCCCAGGCCTTTGTGTAGATATGTCTGATGATCATAGACTTGTTGAGGATGATCTGATGTTTGATCTTGGTCATGACGAGCCACTGATAGTGCATTTGCATGTAGGACTTCAAAATAGGATTCCTCATTTTAAGTTCAAGTCCTGCAATTTCTCCTACTTTCTGACAGGGATAATGAAAACATTCACCAGCTGGACCTTCGAGACAGTCAGTACAAAATCTGTGGCAGTAAGTTTCATGATAATTCGGATCCATACTGAAAGGGCTAACACCATAATGATGCCACCAGTCAGATAACCAAGGTACAACAGGTTCTCTTGAATTTATCCATGTAGGGGCAAATTTCAACTTCGTATAGTGGTTTTCTTCTCGTCCATCTTTATTTAGTAAATCCCACCACAGTTTCTTATATCCTGCAAAATCATAAACAGTGTCAGGAAAAATAAGATTTGGATTGTTTTCTGGCCATGTTTGAAATTTTCCGCTTGTATATTGGCCAGGATTCCTTGTCCTGTTTATGGTATAAGACTTGTAATAGACTCTTGATCTATCTCCACCACCAGTACAAATGACGGAGAGATCCCAAAAGTCTTGTGAGAGTGACCTTTCAGCTTCATGGGAAGCCATCATGCTATGTGAATACATCATGTCATGTATCCACCGACTTCCTTTAGGGTACACCCTTCTCTCAGGTACAAAGTGCTGGATATCATTATGACTCTGTAGATTTGCATCTAGCACTTGTGTATTTCGGAGTTGCCAAGTTGGACTCCACTTTTCTGCATAGACAGGCCATGATTCTTCATCTGAAATATATCTGAGCTGTTCTCTTTGGTTGGCCTGGTCCCATTCTGTGAGAATGACCATTACATGAATTTCTTCTTTTTCAGGGTCATTTCTTTGTTCTTGGTGCTGGAGATACTCCCTGCTTAGAAAGTCTGGAAGACAATTTTCAGAACCTTTGATATGTTCTACCTTAAAATCAAAATATGCAAATAAAGCTTGCCATCTTGCAAACTTTGCATCTTCTGGGTTCTTTATTACCTTAGTAATGACTTTTTCCAGAGCTTTCGCATCAGTTCTTAGCAGAAAGTGTTTATTAGCCAAATGAATGGAAAACTTACTTATGCAATTCCAGGCTGCTTTTACCTCCTTTTCTATTGGAGCATAATTTTGCTCTGCTTTGCCCCAAACTCCTGATACAAACTGCACAACCTGTTCTTGCTCTTTCGGGCTGTCTTCATTCAGCTTCTGTTTGAGGACACCTCCCCATCCTATGTTGCTTGCATCTGTTTCAACAACTTTGAATACATTATCGTCAGCAACATACAAAATAGGGAGATTACGAACCTTGGATTTGATTTCCCTGATTGCTTGAGTGTGCTTCTCCGTCCAAGGTTTTGGATCTTTTCATAGTATCTGATTGAGCAGAGACCTGTCTATGGCACATGAGGGATAGAAATTGCTCACATAATTTAAACAACCCATAAATCTCTGTAACTGAGTTTTATCCATTATTACATCTGGGAATTTGTCTGCAAATTCCAGTGCATGATTCTGAAGAGAAATTTGACCATTTTCAATTTAGTGCTCTAAAAACTTGATTTTAGTCTTGCAAAGCTCCATCTTCTTCTTACTCAAGACTAAACCATTTCTCTGGACCAACTTCATGAATATTTTCAGATGTCTGAAATGGTCTTGCAAGTTCTTGGAAAAAATGAGCAGATCATCAATATATGCAAGTAGCCATTTAGCATATGGCCTGAAAATCGAATCCATTACCTTCTGGAATTTAGAAGGTGCATGCTTTAAACCAAATGGCATTACATTCCATTCATAATGCCCGGCTGGAATGTTGAATGATGTTTTCCATTTATCATTCTCTGTAATTGCTACCTGCCAGAAACCAGACTTTAGATCAAACTTGGAGAAGATCTTGGCTCCTGAAATTCTTCTCATCAGATCACCTTTGTGAGGGATCGGATAAGTGTCATCTGCTAAAACATTATTCAGAGGTTTATAATTAATAACAAGTCTTGGGACACCTCTGACTTGCTCACTTCTTTTATTGACATAGAATCCATAGCAGTTCCAAGGGCTGCTGGATTCTCTGATTAGCTTTCTTTGGAGAAGCTGTTCAATCTCTTTCTGGCAGAGTTCTTTATGCTCAAAAGACATAGGAATGGCTCTGGACTTACAAGGCCTGCCAGTGTAATTTTCCTTGTAAGGAAAATCTATACAATGTTGCTTACAGTGCCAAAAGGCATTTGGCTCTTCTGAGCAACATGTTTCTTCAAACTCTCTCTGAATTTCAGAGATCTGTTTCTGGACCTTTGGAGAACTCAACTGTTCTTCAATCCTAATTGTGCTTTTGTGATCCTTGAGTTCTTCCAAGCTGTTTTCAGCTTTGTGAAGTTCTTTCATGGCCTGAACCATGGGTGAAATTCTGGGTCTAGAGATATAGGGCAATTCAATTCTCTCCCCAGAAATAGTAATGAAATATCCTGCAGATTTGTCAGGAAATCTAAAAGACCCATGTGGCTCTACTGCTGCTAAAAATATATTTCCCAAAATACAGTCAACTGGAATATCAGAAACTGCAAAGGAAAGTTTCACACATTTTGAATCAAAACACACAGCAGCTTTAGAAACTTCAAACTTTAGCTGTTTTGTTCCTAATCCCTGTACTTCTTTATTCGAAGTGGTCCAATACTTCGATGGGACTATTTTCTTTGAGATCAAATTTATATCTGCTCTTGAATCAATGAGGGCAGTGACTTTGTAAACATGACCAGAAATACAAATATTTACTTGAACATGGTGTTGCTGGTACTGGATTGCCATGACTTGCATATCACCTATCTCTCTGAATCCAGTTGAGGGATCAAATTTGCCTTCTGCAAACTGAACCTCAGCCTTGGGAGCAGAATGCAGAGTATAACTTGTCTGTTTCCCTGAAATAGTTGTAGAAGAGGAAGACGGTTGTTGAACTTGAGCTTTCAGGACATAAATTTCATTTTTCATGCTGCGAATTTCAGATTTGAGATCATTTATCTCCTTGCTCACCTCCCCCAAAGTGAGTGCACGAGCTTTGTTTGAATTGTGGAGGAGATACGTCTTTGTGTTACGCTCATAGGAAGTGTCAACAAAATTGGGTTTCTTACCAGTGGAGGAACTGGAAGAACCAGAAGAACCAGGCATATTCTTCATGTAAGCTGCAAGAAGGGCAGCTTTGAGATCACCTTCATCCATGGCTCGGATTTGAGCAAAGACTTTCAAATCATCATCTACCTGGGCCATGAGGACATGAGGAAGTTCTTCTTCAGCAGAAGAGAAAGAATCAAAATTAGACTCAGAACAATGACAGGCATCTGAGTTGGAGCAGTGACAATACATATTGACTTGTTCCTCGGAAGAAGAAGACGAATAGCCATCCGAAGAGGAAGAGGCAGAGGACTGCTCAGCATGTTCCTGGATGTGGAGAGGCTGAGCATGATTGTGACAATCTGCTGTTTTATGGAATGTAGAATGACAGTGAGCACATCTAGGTTCTTGTTTAACAGTTTGACTGGTAGATGGCTGTTTGAACTTAGCAGATTTCTTACCAAGAACTTTCTTAGATTCTAAGGTTGTTGGACACATGTTTGAGGTATGACCAGGCTGACCACAGAGCCAACAGACAACTTCTTTCATTTTAGTTAGCTTGGCATCCTTGGGACGGATGTCATGTGGCTGATAATAAAGAGTCTTGGGCTTATACCTGTAATGTCCCCTTCGTTCTTTAGGCCTTCGGCTTTCTTTTGGCCTTCTGAGCTCTCGTCTTTTACCTGAGCTCAGGCGATAAGTGGAGGCTTTACTTCTCTTGTAAGCCTTCTTTGCATGCCTCTTATGCTTTCTGCGATGTACCAAAGGATCATCAACTGTTATTCCATACCTGCTGCAGAAAGACTTTGTACCAGGAAGTCTATTGAGCTTATCTATAGACTTTTGCATTTTAGAGCTGGTACACAATGAAATCAAAACTTTAGTAATTATTGCATAAAAATCTCCCCAAAGATAAACTTCTAGTGGCAAGGGGAATGCTTCTTGTAGCTTCAAAATGTCTACCAACTTAGATGGTAGAGCAGCAAGATAAACTTGCTTCCACAGGATATTCTTTGGGTCTTTGACCAAGAATATTCTCTCAATCCAATCTCTGTGGAAGTCTTCATACTGATTTATGTTATTGCACTTCAAGTTCATCAGTATCAACTAATTTTTATCTGTGAGAGCAAATTCAGCTCCACAGAAGTGCTCCTGGATTAGTGCAGTGAGTGCACCAATCATATTTGTCTGTGCTGTGCCATCATGATTAAACATAATATCTCCCTGTTCATCTTTGAGAATTTCTTTCTCCATCTTGTCTAACATAACAGGGGATGACTCTAGCTCCCACCATCTTGCCAGAGTACCAGTAAAACACTGAATGAGTGTTTTACATGCTTCAACTTCAGTTTTCCCTTCCACACACATCAGTTTATACTCAACAATCATCTGGTCAAGCAGTTGTCTAATCTGTGCTGCAGATAGACCATCAATGTTCCACTCCTTATGACTCCCTTCATGGAAAGTTTCTCTGGGTGGAATCTTTCCTGCACCATACAGGTCTGGGGCAACATGTCTGGTAAACTGAGGTTCCAGAGGTTCATAAATAGGAAAAGCATGTTTTTCAGAATCTGAGATTTCTAAAGCAGTGGCTATGGTTATTTTCTCAGATTTTTCTTCTGGCGTAGACTCAGGTTGCTGGGTGAGCTGTGGCACTTCTTTAGGAAAGAGGTGAGGAAACTTGGAAACAGGGCTTTCAAGTTCATGGGGATGAATGCTCTTTCCTTTTGTCAAAAAAGAAGCAGGAATAGGCTTGGATTGCTTCTTTAAATTTAATCTGTCAAATTTATCAGACAGATTTGCAATTGAATCCCTTGTGGAAATACTTTGCTCTATTATACAATTTTCCATATCTTCAAATCTTTCAAATGATTTTTCAGAAATATGTCTAACTACTTGCAAATCACACTGAACTGAATTCAAAACTCTATGTACATCATTTACAGAAACTTGAACAGAATCAATTTGGTCTTTAACCAGGGTAGTTTTTGCAACATTCTTCTCAAGACCCGTCAGAGCAGTGTTAGTCCAATTTACCTGCTCAGATACTTTCTGAATTCTACCTTCTCTGCCTATTGCTGCATTATCCCTCTGAACCAGAGGATATGCATTTGCAGAACTTTTTCCTTCCCCAAGGACAATGCTTTTAAAAGGAGGGTAAGTTGTATGGGTCTCTATTTTGCTGCCATCTGGTGCAGTCCAGGAATGTGAAGAAGAGGCAACTGAATCTGCCATCAAAAATACATTAGATTCCATTTTCTTTTTCCATGAATAAAATGAAATCCATACCTTCTCTTCTTCCATGTAAGCTTTCCATTCTTCAGCCATTTTCATCTTTTCTTCTTTCGGGAAAGCTGCAGCAAACTCATCAGCCTGTGGATGGGTAAACAGACCCCAATTAATCATCTGCTTCATCCATTGAGCAGGGATCTGGTTCTTAGGACAGCCATCCATCAAAGTATAGAACTTGTGGATTTCAGGTACTGATGGTTTCTTACATCTTGGAGGTAAATATCTGAATCTACATTCAGGGATCAACTGGTCTGCTTGTTCAATATAACCCAATCCATACTTTGGGCTATTTGCAGGTCTCATGTTCATATAGATGGAAGTTAGCCTTGGATCTTCTTCCTCTAGAGTAGGTACAAGATGCATCATAAGAACATGCTCATATTCATGTGGAAAAGGAATGTCAGAGCATTTAGGATTAGGACATGGGTTTTTTGAAGACGGAGGAGGGGCTTCACCAGTCCTATTGTTATGGTTCGTATGAAGAACTGCATAGGCTAGACTCTGCAAATTGACATGCTGACTACATTGTGGACATTGGAGGCTCAGGGGTTGATAATTTACAAACTGAGCAAATTCAAATAAAGCTACATGACTACAATTGGAAACAATAGAACTACAACCAGTATCTGTACAATCTGGGGAAATAAATCTGGGAGACTTTTTACATTCCTCCTCAATCCTTCTTCTATCAATGGTTGACCTTCGGGGAAAAGACAGAACTGCTGAGGATTGGTTTTCTGTGATGTTGGCTGAGGTGATTTTTTGTACAGCGAGAGGCTTAGGGTTTGGAACCGTCCAGTGTTCTGGGAAAGTGAGATCTTCCCACTTAATGGCCTGATGTTCTATTTTCTGATTCTTAGGATCAGTCAGGACTACGACACTGGTTTTTGACTCTCGGCTGGGTGCATGGAGGACTGCCGGAAACATAGTGGAGGTATGGCGAAAACATCCGCGAAACTGGATGGCAATGTTTTGTCTTTTCTTCCTCATGTCAAATCCCATTGTTTGGATTTGAAGCTGCAGAATGTCTGCCAGAGTTTCATCTGTGATTGACACCAAAAAGTTCGGATAACAATCAAACCACACCGGTCCATTGGATAATGGAGCAACAATTCCTCCAATCAAAGAATCTGTGTATTTATTATGTGTTAGATCCCTT
Organism: Pinus albicaulis; assembly: GCA_034641835.2. Classification (NCBI taxonomy): domain Eukaryota; kingdom Viridiplantae; phylum Streptophyta; class Pinopsida; order Pinales; family Pinaceae; genus Pinus; species Pinus albicaulis. The sequence continues at coordinate 956,071,980 of CM076575.1, forward strand.
ACGGTAGCTAACACATATGCATCAACACCCGGATGCACCAATGCATGAATGCCAACACGCACACAACCCAAATGCAAAAATTGGGTTCCCAGTTTTCTTGCTTCGGCTTGAAGTTCTTTTGGATTCAAGATCGGGATTAACTGTACACGATCTGAATTTTCTTCTATAGAGTTGACCGACTCTTTTATGGTGATCCTAGTGGCAGCCTTGAGATGCCAAACACCTAGGTCACTATAGACTTGAGAGGCGGATATTCTGGGTAAAACCCATCTAGCTTGGGGCTCAACCTCTTCATATAAATGATCAGACTCATTTATGACTCTACCGCTACTACTAGCAAACATATCCCTCAATGGGTTTTGTTCAACTCTATCTTTCTCCTCTAGTTCTCTGAAAGAGACTGACTTTGACATAGATGAATCCATTTATAAAGAGATATGGATTAAGTACTGACCTTTTCTGAACCACGCGAATCCGACTTACTGGCTCTGATACCAATTTCTAGCAGAGGCTTCCCAAGCTTGCTTGCTGCTTCAAATGCAGACTTGGCCTTGTTAAATTTCTCCTTAACCTTCTCAACACTACTTTATGTGAACCCAGATGAACCCATAAAAGAACCTACTGAACCTTCACGCAACTAGCGGCCTTACACACGGCTTCTCTTGCCTTCACATGGCCTTGGCGTCCCTCAGTTTTTTCGCGAACTTCTGGCGAACCTCCAGCGAACTTTCAGTAATATGAGAAGATTAACAGTGTTTTAACAGCATTTGACAGTGCACAGAGTAACAATACTTAATATTGCGGAATGAATGAAAACTTCTCTCTTTATTGATAGCAGAATGATTTCACAATCAGATTACAGACTTATATGAACTCAGTACTCTTTATAATAAATAATAATGGTTAGATAGAAAGTTTGTCCATATTAACTAGATTTTTTATTATTTTAATTAAATTTATGATATTTTGTTATTGTAATTAAAATTGTAGGTAGTAAATCACTTTTAATATTGGATGGGAAATGACAAATTAGGTTAACTATGTCAATAAATAATAGTGGTTATATAATAAATAATAATGGTTAGATAGAAAGTTTGTCCATATTAACTAGATTTTTTATTATTTTACTTAAATTTATGATATTTTGTTATTGTAATTAAAATTGTAGGTAGTAAATCACTTTTAATAGGATTATGGAATTTTATAATTTTCAAAATAGTTAAGAGTGCATTTACTCATGTTAGGATTTAGTTTTTTTTTAATATTTTTTTAAATATTTAAATTAAAGTTTTACATTACTATATTGAAGCTTTCAAGGATGGATGGAGAAAGATGTTTTATGTTTATATTATTATTTTTAATAGTGAAGTTTTATAAGGATGAGAGAAAGATGTTCTTAAATTATTTGATTTAGATTTTTTTTAATTATTTTGTATTAAAATTGTATTTTTTTAATGGAGAGAAGAACGTTCTTAAATTATTATATTTATAATAATAGTTTTTATTTTAATTATTTTAAAGTATTTATTTATGTTTTTATTTTGGTGCTTGTGAAGACTAAAATTTGTGAGGGGTTTCGGGATGTCGAGGTTCAAGGGAGACTCAACGACCCTCTTGTATGAGTGATTGTACCATATGACCTGGTGGGAATGGGAATCGTTGGTCCTTATTATAGGATCACGAGAGGCATAGTATATGTGTTCCAGGAAAGATATGTCCAGAAGTGGCATGGGCACTGGGGCAGGGGAAGGGGAAAATCTCATCTTGGGACCGGTGAGGCTAAGTTGCGTCATCAAATGGCCACGCTCATCATTGTAAATTTCTACATGTTGTTGTCATTGTTGTTGCTCTCTCTATTGGATAAATTGGATATGCAATCAGTGGAAGGTGATGATTCTTTGCGGTGGGGAGCGATTGGAAGGAGTGGGAGAGTGACTAGATCGTCTCTATATTCTTCAGGGTTTATAAGAAAATAGGAATGAAAAAAAACATTGGCTTTCGATTACAGAACTTTGCGATCTTGCAACAAAGACTTCAAATAACAGGAAACACCACTAGGAATTTTCATTTGCATCTTGCACAACAGGGGCAAGAGGGTCCAGGGTTCGATACTGACATCACTTCAGCACATCTGACACTTCAATCTCCCCCCTCTCTTTTTGTTATTGGCTTCTTGATCACTCAGTGTTCCTTTGCACCTCTTGGTGCAGTTGTTAGTATTTAAATAAATGGTTTATATGATATGTTCATCAATTCATATATTAATTTAAATTCGTAAATATAAACTATATTATAAATTATATATTAATTTTTTGGTTAATCAAATTTTGTATTCTCTCAATTAAAAAAGTGAATACATGGCCTAACATATAGGTTATATTTAAAAAAATAACATTATCATTTATTATCTATGTTATTATATTATTTTTTTGTTAAAAATAATTTCTTGTTGTAGTATATCTAGAGTGTCGTGGAGAAATATGGAGATGATCCAAAAGCAATTCATAACCTATAACCTCAGGATCAAGGGGAACACTCCCTATCCTATCCTCTTGATCAAACTTGGCATGTCCCTCGTTGAAAGTACAGCTATGTTTAGATATCTGATGTATACAAAGAATCTTTGCAATATGGAATCCAAGAGGCTCCCAAAAATTTCTTTAGTAACTTTAGTCAAAACTCCCACTTGAACCTAAAGCGCGAGTGGCATAAGGATGTCGAGTCTTGGCTCAACCTATGGGGGATTAAGGAGGAGATCATCATGGGAAGCAAGGATAGTATATCAAAGATACTATTACATCCAATTTTAAGGGCAGGATGTGGGATGACAAGGAGCTAGAGGGTAAAAGGAAGCTAAGATACTATAAGGAGGTGATCAACCCCACCCTTGATAACCAAAATTATCTCTCTATGTTGACCAACACTAAGAAGAAAATTAACATCACTACTATAGAACAAATTGTCGTGAGCTTCGGAGTGAGACCGGGCAATGGTCTACTCGTAAGACTCACTGGGACGAGAGAATCTCCCAGATTTGTGATACTAAGAAGGTGGAAGATGAAAATCACTTCCTTCTATACTTTCCAACCTTTGTCCACATCTGCTCCCAATTCCCTAGCATCAACCACACCTCCAATATCCTTGAATTATTAAGCCAACCCAACTATAGTGATCTTGGAGCGCTTCTTTCCCTTCTCCTTGATCACAAAAGCGAGATTTTGAAGAATGAAAATTGGACACTTTTCTTGAGGTCCGATAAACCACATTGGTCTTAGTGGACGTTAATCATCATCATCACCAATAAATATTCTATTTTGAAATTTAAATTACTCAATAACTTTAAAAGTAATTCTATTTCTAGATATATTAATAAATTTTTTTAATTAATTAAAAAATAAAAAAATAAAAAAATATATATCTCTCTCTCTCTCTCTCTCTCTCTCTATATATATATATATATATATATATATATATATATATTATAGTTAACTCATAAGAAGAGCATTAGAGACTATAAAAACAATTTTTAATTAAATTTTATTTTTCAAAATGTCTCTTCAATTTAACATCATAAAGCAAGTATTATTTTCCTTCACAAAATGATTATTTCATAATTTTTTAATTATTGATATCAGATATCAGAATTTTTTTAGTAAATTAATTTTATTATTATTATTTTTTGTATTTTCATATTTCTTAATCTTCCTTTAAATATACATTTTTAATATATGTGACATCTTTTTAATAAAGTGACATAGTTATGTATTTATTATTTTGTCAATTTTTAGGTTTCATGCTTTTCATCATTCATTTTTTTTCTTTTATATTTTACTTAATATATTCAATCTTTTAGACTAAACCTTGCTAGATGACATATGATGATTCAAATATGAGTGTGAGTGATATATTTTTATGAAATGATATATGAATGAAAAGAGAAAGATGGAAACTATTAAGTATGAGTAGTATATGAATTATGTTAATTCAACTCAATTCCATGTAGTATGACTTGAAGAAAGTCTAGAGAACACTTAAATCTAAAAAAAACTATGTCCTCTATATTGTTGGTAAAGCAAAAATAGTTGGTAACACTATGTTTCTGCCTCAAGAAAAAATAGTTGGTAACGCAGACGCCCAGGGTGGTTACGAATGTGGGGAAGGGGGGCCTCGCAATGAATCCGACTCATTGATCATAGGAGGGTGGTTTGGCGTTAACCCTAACCAAGGGCCCCCCTACTTGTTAAACATCGACTACAAATGGGGCCTCCTCAATCAATATCAACCACATATCTCAGCTGGGTAGGTATTTTCCCCAGCTAACTCGCATGGATTTTAACACCCCTTCCATGGGAAAAAAGCAATACCACTCATCATATTTATGGGTCAATCAGAGCAAGTTTTTACCTATTGGAAAGATTTTTAACCTGATTCAAGGGAGGGGTGAACCATTGGGATGATACCATGTGTCATGTCATCACCACTTCACCTACCACATCATTTCTACATCAATGTCACATCATCACCACATCACCTTCCAAATAGTGCCACATCATTTCTGCACTACCTTCCACATTAGTGCCACATCACCTTCCATGTCAAAACCACATCATTTCCACATCACCTTCCACATCATCGCCGTGTCACTTTCCATTTCATTTCCATATCACCTACCATATAATTACCACATCACCTACCACGCCATCACCACGTCACCTGCTACATCATCTCAAGGTCTCGACATCAGGAGTTTCCTCCTCATCTTCCTCTATTAAAAGTGTCGACATCTGAGATCCAGTGGCTAATTGCAATGAATCAATACTCCAAGTTTCACATAACTCCTTATCTTATCATGTGGCATCCACAAGTACTCTAATTGGTCCCCATGTCATTTCCATGCCAACAAAGTGTGGGGTCCACAAAACCCTCCAATACACCATAGGTGCATTCAACCTTAATTAACTCTAGGCCTACACATTTGTGGAATCACTTTCCATCCCCAGATCCTCAAACTTCTGGATATAAATCAACTTGAAAGAGATTATTCTATGGAGTATCTTATACCTTCATAGAATTTTTGGCCCTTTCTAATCCCGAATTCCTAGATTTTGACAACTTGTAAAGGAAATGGGAAGACAATAAAATTTTCAAGGAAAAACCGACGATATGAACACCAAAATTCCTCAATTCTAAGGCACGAGGGCCGAAGTATCAAAACTCAAATTCTACTCAACATCTAGTACAAGGAACTGGTGCCCATGACACCCATTATGTAGTCTCAACTTGAAAGAGATTATTCTATGGAGTATCTTATACCTTCATAGAATTTTTGGCCCTTTCTAATCCTGAATTCCTAGATTTTGACAACTTGTAAAGGAAATGGGAAGACAATAAAATTTTCAAGGAAAAACCGACGATATGAACACCAAAATTCCTCAATTCTAAGGCACGAGGGCCAAAGTATCAAAACTCAAATTCTACTCAACATCTAGTACAAGGAACTGGTGCCCATGACACCCATTATGTAGTCTCATAAAGAAGAAGGGGTAGAGCCCCAACATCAAAATTAATTTTTTTTCAACAAAATCACACTGGGAGATTATACTTGATCAATCCAACACTAAAACCTCTTGCAAGGTGGTCAAATTCATTCAAAATCATGCATATATTAATCAAATAATGTTAGGATACAAACTATGATATAAATATAATAGGAGATAAAAGCCCTCTAATGAACAACATAAGTTCTTTGTACAACTGGACTATAACATTTCTTAGCTATAAAAAATAAGTTAATAGACATCAATTCACAGTTTATCATTTTAACCATGAACATGTTATTATATAGCACATTCCAAGAATTCATTAAATCCAAAACAACAACATAACATGCCAACCATAAGGATAATAGTGATCTTCATTGCTTGGGAATTCACTAACATTTAGGGATATACAAAATCTCGTGCAAACATATGTAATTCATGGATCATCATAGTGCATAACTCAATATGTCAATGCATGTGACTTATCTGAATGTGTAAAGATGATTGGAAAATGAAGGAGGGACTTCAACTCTCCACCCAACCATAGGTTAGTTGCATTGCAAATTTCTTATAGTTGGCCACCCTTGAGTTGGATCCAAATTTTCAGGGGATCCTTGCTCAAGGAAAATTCACACGAAGCTCAGTAAGCACTCAAGAGATGGATTCCACTATCTACGTTGTTTTTCAATTGCCCTCTGGTAGTAAACATCCAATGACTCACTTACTTCTCCGACTCCATTTACAGGGATTCACCCAAGGTCCATATGGGGAAATGCTCATGCCAAGAGGCTGAATCCATTGTCTAGGTGATCTCTCAATTGTCTTTTCATAGCAAGAACCACACGGCTCTGCATTCCACTTTATGGGTGGTTAATAACTCTCTTCATCAAGCACTATTGTGGTTTAAATTTCCTTGTCCATGTGGTTAACAACTACACAACCAAAACCACAGCGATTTTTTCATCCACTAAGCCTCCCACTCACTAGTCCAGTTTGGACGCACACAACCTAGTGGCCTCAATGACATCAACATAGATAACACCCGATTTCAAAGCACCTCAAATTTGCTGTCAAATTTTAAATTCATCATGCCCAAACACTCAAAATTTCTTCCCATTCATATTTGGCACCATTTGGGCATGAATTATGACTGTCAAAAGAAATTTATTTTCTTGTAAATACCAATAGGAAACCCACTTGAAAATAAACTCGTTTTTCACTCATGGGTGCTCTCATTTTGCTCTAAAATCTTCCTTTTCACTCCTACATACTTAAATAATGTCTCACTTGACCCCCGCATGAATCTACCTTTCTTTGGCCAAGATTTAAAGGTTTTGTGTTAGGATATTTCTTGGGTTAGAGCTTCGAAATCAAGATTGGTACTTGTAGCTTGAGATGGGTACTTGTTGTACCCTACTTTAACTATCTTCATTTACCCATTCATTTTATACATGCCTCCATAACTGTGGGTGGTTGGCTACCCAACTACGTAGCTCCCTTTAATAACTAATTTTGGGGAAGTGGGAAAAAGGGAAATAATTTCAAATTCAAATTTCGGCGAGGTGGAAAAATGGGTTTTTCGGTAAGGCTACATACTTGACAAGAAAGGTAGTTTTCTCAAAGCCCCTCAGTGATTATTGATCATGGTATCATGGCTAGTCCCATTCTCCACCCTTAAGTTAGTTGGTCGATGATTTTCATTAATTAATGAAATACATTTATATAAGTTAAAATATGTCTATCACAATTCAAAAATCACTAAAACATTGATTCCATGATTTAAAATGACACTGATCATGACTATGATTATAGACTTTAAGAATTTTTTTTTTTTTACATATGGTTAACTTTATATTGCTTGGGTTAACGATGCTTATCTGTCAACATTTTAGATTATGGATGACAACCCATAATTAAGCTTTTTAGTGTTGCAAGTAAAGTACTTATAATGGAAAAGTATTCATAAATTACTTATGAATGTAATAATCATAATAATAATAATAATAATAAGGTCACGATGAAACCAAACACCAAATTGGTGTATAAGACCCCCTTGTTTTTGGGACAAGGGCCCTGCATCCATGTAATGATTTGATGATTGAAATCTGGATTGGGGGAAAAATTTACCAAAAGTTAAACATACTCAGAATCACACCAAACCAAAATGACCGGATAGGGCTCATCACCAGGAATTCGGCACACTTCATTTCACTCAAAACAAAGTTTGCATGAGGAAGATAGAGCATGTTGTTCCCCTTGCCAACAAGTGCATTTAAAAAAAAAGAGGGTCAAACAGGGTCAAAGGTCAAAATTTAGGTTTTTTCACTGGCCAATGGCATGATGACACTTGCCAATTTCTGAGTGGCCCGAATTTCTGGTCACATGGCGCAATTTCATTTGTTTGTGGGGATCCAATTGGGTGTTGACATGTGGCAAGTCTAGAGGCCACCACGTGCCCCCCCCTCCAAGGCCAAAATGTGGTTAAGTGTAAGGTCGAATTCATTTGAATGGTCGAGATTTTTTTTTATTATATGGCTGGGCGGATCTCACGGTCGAACCCACGACCTTCCCACACAAGCGCACATCGTTACCACCATGCCACTAACGTTGATATTAACCATACATTCCAACCATATTTATTTGAACTTTTAAATGGGTTCGGGTGGAGGAAAGAAGGGCCAACCTTTACCACAGAACCATGGCCTGTGACCTATGGTGGGGGCCAATACATTATGCATGGGTTTAAACATTTAAATGGTATTAATTATCCCATAACCCAAACTTAATACACGTTAATCTGATTTTGATTCGGATTTATGCAAAACGCGCTTAACGCACTAAACCACCCATTAAACTCCACTTAACGCTAATTAAACCAATGATTAATTCGGTGGAGAGCTTGGCAGGTCTGCCAATTTTTTCACCACCTTTAGTTTTGGCAACGTTTATTGGAGTCTCTCCAGATTTGGAGGAGTTTTTCTAGGAAATATTGAGGAAGCCATAACTTTGGCATATTTCGACCAATTTTGGCTCAAGACAAGACATTCTTAGATGACGTGGATGCTCTTAGTATGATAGTGTAGGTTTCAGAGGCATTGGAGCAATCCTGTAAGTGATTTTTTGACTTTTAATATTAAAGAAGCCTAGGGCCACCAGGAGAGGAGGTCATTCCGAGATCAACTGGAGACCATTTCCAGATCTTGAAGAGTCTATTTTGAGGTTTTTTTGTCTTCTAAATCCAATTGAGTAGGTTGCAAAGCCATTGGAACACTGTAGGTGCATGTAATCAGAGAATTTACGATTAATCCAAATAGGGCCTAGTCAGTTGAGGTAGATCCATGGAGATGTAGCCTAGGAGGGATGAACTATGTTATCAACTATTGTGTAATATGTTTTCTATGTGTTATTTCTCTGCAATTTACTTGTTGTACATGTGCTTTTAACAACTAATTAACTCATCATTTTCTCATAAACAAACACAAAACTTGACACATAAACCCCCACATAACTGGTTAATTTGAGACGATCTTAAACACATATTTTTAATACTAATGAGGGAGTTAGCACAACAAAAATAGTTTGCCCATATTCAGATAAATTTGGTATTAGAGAACATTTTAGCTCATTTTATCCTGTGATGGTTTGCCAAAGTTAGCTAGAGAACTAGATATTGGTTTTGCATTTGTGGAAGGAGAATTTAACTGTGTGCAAATTTATGTGTGTGAAGAGAAGGTCAAGATTGGGAGCTCAGTTCTCAAAACACAGAAAATAATATTTTTATGCATTACAAGTGTGATGGAAGCTTCATCAAACAATGTTTCTAGCCAATATTCCTTAGCAAAATACTTTGATAAAGAGATGTTGCAGAAGCTCTACATCATGAATGATATGATGCAAGAGATGTATGACTATAAGAGGGGGAGCATAATACTTCAAGAGAAATTGATGGCCATTAAGGAGGAGAAGCAAGAAATTATTCGAAAGATGCATGAGATGGAGAAAACTCCATATTGAAAATGAAAACTTAGCAAGGATGCATGAGATGTAGACTCAACTCCATGATGCCAAGGAAACTTTAGCCAAGCATGTGCTTGAAAAATAGGTATGCAGTTAAATTTTATCCTCAATTTCCTATCAAGATGAACGCGTAGATGCTTTTGAAAGATGCACTAAAGGAATAGGGTGTCGTGAAACCAACTCCAAAAATAGAAGAAAAGAGATATCAATGCCTTAGAAATAAGCCACTTCGAGGGGAAACCTCTAATACATTACATGAATGAACAATTCTTGGATGATACAAATTACAAAACCTCCTTTCTATATATAGGAGTCTATGGGGAAAAAATTTAATCCTAGTGGGGCCACAATGTAATCCTAGCCGACCTAACAATAATAATTTAAGGGCACAATAATAACAATATGGGGGTTACAGGGGTACAATAATAAAAATAAGGGGGTTACACTAACAACAATAAGAGACTATACTAGTAATATAGGGACCTAACATGCCCTTCTCCTTCAAAAAAGTGTTGTCCTCAATGATTGAGTAGCTCTAGGTGTTTTTTTATAAAATTCTCATCCTCCCATGTAGAATATTTAGTGGGTAAGTTCTTCGGCACTTGATGAGATACTCTTGATAGCTCATCGATTCCGTAGCTGTCGAGTTCTTGTTTCTGTGACCACTTCAGGTTTCAATATGATTTTTCCTTCCTCATCAAGTTTTGGCAATATTGTTTGAACTGGAATATTTTCACCTATAACCTTCTTTAAGCATGAAACATGGAAAACTGGATGCAATTATGAAGAAGCAGGAAGCTCCAATTTGTATGCCATAGTACCAATATTTTGTAACACCTTGTAAGGACCATAGTACTTTGGAAATAATTTATTATCCTTCTTAGCTTGCCTGAGGGACATTTTTTTGTGTTGAAGATTGCAACAAGAAACAGTGAAGGAGGCATCCTGAAATATCATTCCTAATCCTAGTTGGAAAATAATCAGCTAAACTAGGTGGGGCCCACATAGGTGAATTTTGGCGCAAAGTCTATTTTTAGACATGTTGATCATATTCTATGAATTGCAGGATTCTATTTGTGGATGGTTGGTCAAGTTGGAAAAATAGATGGACTTCTATTTTTAGACATATTGAGCAGAGTCTATTTTTAGACTGCCAGTCTAAAAATAGATATGTCGAATACTATTAGCTCTTAATAATATTTGGACTGTAAACATTATATTATTCTCTTGGAGCACTTCAGTTAAGTGCACAGATGTGGCACAACATCTGACATAAGGAATTACGCTATTCCTGAGGGTTTACTGGAGCTATTGCATGGAGGACTTCAGTTAGAACTCATGTGACATAGTTTGGTGGAGTTGTAGAAGTAGTTGGTGGAGTTGTATTCAGTTTAACTCAGTTATACTCAGTTGAGCTAGTTGTATCTAGTCTAACTAATTGATACACTAGTGAGAGTGGTGTGAATTAATTATTAATTAATTCACTAAATATTAACTCATTAATTAACTGAAGAATACATCATTTAAATACAATGCATGGACAGTTTCAGTGGAGACGAGTGGAGAGGTAGGTGAAAGAGCAAGTGTGACTATCAGTTGTGACTATAGTGTCGCATTGTTTGCACCACCAATTTAGTAGAGATGCCTTTAAGGATTGCGTGAGAAATTCTGGACCAATTCGAGTTCATTCAAAGCCATTCTTCAGCAACGATTGCGCAGTAGAGGCAGGCTAGCAGGTGGCAAAGTTCGGTGCATGGATTTGCAAGATCTAGCCTGATTAGTGTGTAGCGATTGGATTGTACTGAGAGCTTGTGATAAGCTTTGTATGAGGATTGTTACATGATCTATATGACATATATTATATACAGATATTTGGGGTTTTTAGCTGCAGTCTTTCCCGTAAAAAAACTGTGTTAATGTGTGTGAATTTTTATGGTTTCAATGTGTGCATGTAATTGATTTAATTTCTGCATGTGATGATCAATGGTGGAATAGATTCTGTATTGTGCATGAAGTTAAAATAGTGTGTGATCAGGATAATCTCGGATATATACATGCATCTTGTATATAATTTCTACATGGTACCGAAGCGCTGATCATTGGAGAAATTGTAAATTATTGAAACAGTTGAGTTTTGTGCTGGTGGAATTCAAAATTGCTGCAGTGTTTTCTTGGTGTTGAAGTTGAGCATTCATTAAAATATCTTTCAACGGATTGCGGTTGGAGTATACCCTTGAGGGCAGATCGAATTATATTGCATGGAAGGACAGGATGGAGGTGGTGCTGGAGGATAATGGGTTGAAGGAGTTCATAGATGCAGAAATTCCTAAACCGGGTTCTAGTGATGCAGCCGCACTTAACGAATGGCAAAAGAAGGTAGCAAGGTGTCGAAGGATTCTGTTGGAAGGTGTGAAGGATCAAATTGTGTCCAGCCTTCACGGTAAAGCCACTCCATTCTTAATGTGGAAGGCTTTGATAGAATTGTTCCAAAGCAGAAGTGACCAGAGGAAGTTGGCGCTTAAAGACAAGCTTAGGAAAATAAAAATGGAGAAGAATGACACTATTCCGGTATACTTGACAAAGTTTGTCCACTACAGGGATGAGCTTGGGAGTGTAGGAGTTAGTTTGGATGAAGAAGACTTGGTTAGCTTGGCTCTCCTTGGGTTTCCGAAGAGTTGGCATTCCTATGAGGACTCTGTCAATGGTCGGGAGAAACTGCTAGGATGGGAGCGACTTTGGTTGGATCTTGTGTAGGATGAGATAAGGCGAAGTACCAGGGATGGCTCTTCATCAAAGAATGATGATGACTAGGATTTCTCTTTGGCTTCCAAAGCAAGGAAAGGGAAGGGGAAGAAAAATCCTTCTCAATCTGATGTGGATGGAAAAGAGCGTGACATGTCCAAAGTGAAGTGTTTTCACTGTCACAAACATGGGCATTTCACCACACATTGTCCATAGAAGAAGAAAAACAAGTAGGCTACTGGAGCTGCAGCTGGTGAGGCTCTTGCCTCACAATTTGAGCTGGACTTCTCATTGATCGCATGCATGGTGTCTAGTGCATTGGGATCGGGGTGGTATTTTGATAGTGGCGCTTCCTTTCACATGACGGGAGATGTGAACCTTTTTAGTGACTTGGTGGAGAAAGATCTCCAGTTGCATGTTGATTTGGGCAACAATGGACGATACAATATGACCGACATTGGTACCATTACCTTTCAGAGGGAGTCAGGTAAACTCATTCTTTTACAAGATGTAGTGCATGTTCCAGGGTTAAAGAAGAATTTAATCTCAGTCGCAATGTTAGAGGATAAAGGGTATGATGTTGTCTTTAGTGAAGGAAATTTTTTCCTTCGGTAAAAAGCAACAGGAAAAGTCAAGAAGGTTGGGATTCGAGCCAAGAATCTCTACAGACTTGAAGTAGATGGGATTTCTACGGAGCTTCCTACTATTGGGAAGTGCAAGAAAGCCATGCAATTGAAGCTTGAGAGGGATCTAGATTTGCATGCAGGTAAGAGTGAACCTCGGGATGTGGAGCAGCCACAAGATGAGGATCATGGAATGGAAGAAACCACTCATGCAGAGAAATTTTGTGCCAGATGGGCAGAGGGAGTGCATGCAGCTATACCACCAGGTGAGAGGTGGGGCGACATGCATGAGTAATCCCAAGAGGAGATTTCTGGGCAGGATTCATTGATATGGTGTGGATCTAATGAATTGAACCTAGATACGAGGATCCCACATAGCAACAGTAGCATGATCAGTTGGATTGATGCAGGCAGATCAAAGTGACAATGTCGGATACTGGAGCGCGGTTCAGAGTTGACAGCAAGTGCAGAGTGCATGGGTGCAGAGTTCAACAACGCAGTGGTTCCTGAAGACATGTGCAGTAGCTCGCCCAGTCGAAGACTTTGTGTCGTCCTCAGTTGATTTATTTGTTTAGACATTCGGTTTCGGAAGGTTGCGGGCGGATGCATGGAGTTGCATGGCGCTGCCGAGGTTGCAGGGCGAATGCATGGAGTTGCATGTCACATGCAAAGATAGTCCTTTCTTGTTGAGAGGGAGTGTTGAAGTTTGCAACAAAAAACAGTGAAGGAGGCATCCTGAAACATCATCCTTGATCCTAGTTGGAAAATAATCACCTAAACTAGGTGGGGCCCACACAGGCTATTTTTAGGTGTATGTCTATTTTTAGACATGGTGATCATATTTCATAAGTTGCCGGATGCTATTTGTGGATGGTTGGTCAAGTCGGAAAAATATATGGACTTCTATTTTTAGACATAATGGGCGGAATATATTTTTAGATTTCCAGTCTAAAAATAGATATGTCGAATATTATTAGCTCTTAATAATATTTGGACTCTATATTATTCTCTTGGAGAACTTCATTTAAATTCTACCAGTGTACAACGAGATGGCGAAGGAATTATGCTATTCCTTTAGTCCCTTTACTTGGAGCTATTGCATGGAGGACTTAGTTAGAACTCATGTGGCAGTGCGGTGGAGTTGTAGAAGTAGTTGGTGGAGTTGTATTGATTTAGCGGTTAGTTGAGCTAGTTGTATCTAGTCTAACTGATTGATACACTAGTGAGAGTGGTGTGAATTAATTAGTAATTAATTCACTAAATATTAACTCATTAATCAATTGAAGAATACATCAGTTAACTACAGTGCATGGACAGTTTCAGTGGAGACCAATGGAGAGGTAGGTGAAAGAGCAAGTGTGACTATCAGTTGGGACTATAGTGTCGCATTGTTTGCACCACCAATTTAGTAGAGATGCCTTTAAGGATTGCGTGAGAAATGCTGGACCAATTCGAGTTCATTCAAATCCATTCTTCAGCAAGGATTGTGCAGTAGAGGCAGGCTAGCAGGTGGCAAAGATCGGTGCATGGATTTGCAAGATCTAGCCTAATTAGTGTGTAGCGATTGGATTGTACTGAGAGCTTGTGATAAGCTTTGTATGAGGATTGTTACATGATATCTATGACATATATTATATACAGATAGTTGGGGTTTTTAGCTTCAGGCTTTCTCGTAAAAACACTGTGTTAATGTGTGTGAATTTTTATGGTTTCAATGTGTGCATGCAATTGATTTAATTTCCGCATGTGATGATCAATGGTGGAATAGATTATGTATTATGCATGAAGTTAAAATAGTGTGTGATCAGGAGAATATTGGACATATGCATGCGTAGTGCAGATAATTTCTACAATTTGTATGCTTGTAGCCGTAAAAACACCCAGTCTCCTACATCAAAACTTCTCTCGCTGCGATGTTGATCTGCTTGTTGTTTCATTCGATTTTGTGCCAAATTCAGGTTATCCTCTAAGAGTTGGAGAAATTATTGTTGATGCTTGATGTGATCTTCCACTGCTTGAACCTTCGAATTTTGTCTTAAAGATGATGTGATGGATGGTGGATGATATCCATAAAGTGCCATAAATGGGGTCATTTTTGCTGCAGTATGGAAGGAAGTGTTATACCACCATTCAGCGAGAGGTAACCACTTGACCCATCATGTTTGTTTATCAGATACAAAACAACGAATATATCCTTCCAAACATTTATTTACTATCTCAGTTTGACCTTCTGATTGAGGATGATAAGATGAGCTATGAGCTAATTGAGTACCCAAACAAGAAACTAACTTCGTCCAAAAATTTCCAGTAAAAATGGGATCTCTGTCACTCACAATAACCCTTGGGTTTCCATGTAGCTTTTGAATTTTGTACATAAATGTAGTAGCAACTGTACTTGCTTTAAATGGATGAGATAATGCACAAAAGTGTGCATATTTGGTAAGTCTATCAACTACCACCATGATGACACTCTTTCCTTCGGACTTAGGTAAACCTGTAATAAAATCCATTGAAATCTCCTCCCAACGTTGACTTGGAATGGATAAAGGTTGTAGAAGACCTGGGGTCTTGATTGTCTCAACTCTATTCTTCTGGAAAACCAAACATTCCACCACAAACTTTTGAATTTCAGATTTAAGGCCATCCCAAAAAAATTCTTTTTTCACCCTGTGGTAAGTTTTTAAAAATCCTGAGTGTCCTCCTAAAGGAGAAGTGTGCAATTCCAAAAGAATATTTTGTTTTATTTTGGATTTTTTACAAATATATAAGCGATCTTTGTACCATAAGGAATCATTGGAAGTTAGGGCTTTTTGCAGGCTCCTGAATTTCACTTAAAAAAGTCATCGCGAAATTTTTGCTATAAATTTTTTTCTACGAAGGTTCAAAAGATGAAATTTTTAAAAGCACGAAGCCAACATCCTGAGGAACATCGTCACAAAATTTTAGATCTTGGTTTGCAATATTTTCGGATATATGATCTATGGAAGTTAGGTCTTTTTCAGGCTACCAAATTTCATCTCAAAGAGGTGATCGTGGAAAAATCTTCATAACTATCTCTCTGAGCATCGGATTGGGATTCTGTAAAATGTGACTAGAATTACATGGAATATAGTTTCCTGTGTATAAATTTCAGAGCCAAAGGAGCAAAAAGGGACATGTAGCAAGCCGTACAATTTCGCTCTACTGATCCAGTCCATAATTAGGTCATTCTAGGAGATTGGACATAACTTTGTCTTGAAGAATCCAAATCAAGTCAGACCTATGGAATTTGAAAGAAGCTTCAGAGGACTACTACAGGTCCAAATTTCAGATATTGAGGATCTGCAAGTATAGAGATAATTCAATATCAATATCAAGCTCCTCAAAAGCAAGTAAAAGGTGTGTATTTTTTTCCGAATTGCATAAGTCTTGTTTGAAGAATCAAGTTGAATTGATTTCAAGGGCATATTGTAGAATAGATATCAGTATTGGATTCTCAAATGGCCCCTAAAAAGAATTCAACACCCATTAAGCCTTTAGAAGGCTCTACTATGACTCATGAAGATGAAGAATGGCAACATGGCATATCAAAATTACAAGAGCAAGTGCAACAAATTTCGTTCTCGCAGAGAGAAAAAAAATGGATATGACGAATTTTGATGGAAAGGATCATGTAACATGGATACTATATATGGAGCAATATTTTGATCTCAATAATGTTCAAAATACACTAAAGGTCATAAGTGTGCTGAGAAGAAATTGTTTTACATAGATTGTGAAGATGAAGAAGAAAATGAACAAGAATCTTCAAAAGAAGAGGATATACACGAGGAATCAACCCTAGAAGATGAAGAAATGAGTCTGACCATATCATGTAATGCATTGGTAGGAAATGCCACTCCTCAAAATCTCAAGATAGAAGGACATATCAAGAAGAAAAAGGTAATAGTATTGATTGATTCAGGTAGCACCCATAATTTTATTCATTGTAAGGTAGCTAAGGAATTGAATTGTTTCCTATACCCAACACCAGAATGTCAAGTGATGGTTGAAAATGGAGGAACTATAAATTTCTGTGGAAAATGCCATAATATCAAGCTAACCATGGGGGAATATGTATTGAATAGTCCAATGCTTTCCATTCCTATGGGAGGTGCTGATGTTGTACTAGGAGTACAATGGTTACAATTTTTGGGGATGGTAGCTTTTAATTTTCAAGAACTTTTCTTGAATTTTTTTCAGAAGGAAAGAAAGTCGAATTACGAGGTATTGCAAGGAATCCAAGAAAGTTAGTAAGCTTTGATTCCAAATGTTGTGAAACCAACTCCAAAAATAGAAGAAAAGAGATATCAACGCTTTAGAAATAAACCACTTCGAGGGGGCAACCTCCAATACATTACATGAATGAACAATTATTGGGTGACAAAAATTACAAAACCTCCTTTCTATATATAGGATTCCATGGGGCCACAATGTAATCCTACTGGGCCACAATTGAATCCTAGCCGACCTAACAATAATAATTTAAGGGCACAAAAATAGCAATATGGGGGTTACAGGGGTACAATAATAACAATAAGGGGGTTACACTAACAACAATAAGGGAATATACTAGTAATATAGCGACCTAACATAGGGTCCAAATTATTGATGAAAATGGGCTATGAAGGTAAAGGGTTAGGAAAACATGCACAAGACATAGTTGAGCGAATTGTTGTTGAGGAAAGGCCTAGGTATTTGGGTCTTAGTTATTGACAACATGATGGAGAATTATCCAAATCCAAGGAGGCATATGAAGGTGTTCCAAGAAGGAATTTCATTACATGTTCATTACCTCAATCTTGTGAAGCTTGTGTTCATGAGGAATGCAAAATTTTTACACCCACTTTGCAAGCAGATGCTCATAAGCATGCAGCTAATGAGAATGGAAAACACGAGGATGTTGAAAGCTATAAATTAATTGAAGCCATTTTTGGTGTTCTAAAGAGAGTCACTACCTCATCAAATTCACCTTCTCAAGAAGGAGACAAAGGTGAATGTGGAAGGTATAAATCTACCTTCAATAAAGTTGTTTTTGATTATGATAAACATGGTAAATCTTCACATCATATTTGGAAAAAATTTGCATGTTCCTTTTGTGGTTTGAGTAACCATAATGTTTCGAGGTGTTGGAAGAAGATAGCCATGCATAGGAAACTTTATAAACAAAGGAGGTAGAAATCCAAAGGTCCATTGTACAATGGAAACCATGTTGAAAATAAGATGCAATTGTTTTTCACTCATTGCCATAAGCAGGGTCATCTTGTAGACAAGTGTTGGAGTTTCTATCTGACAAGTCATCCACGACATTTGAAGAAGGTGGGGAGAGATCTTGATAATAATGGAAAAGAGGGTTTCATGATCGATGTGGGTCAGGATGATTCACATGATGAAGTGCAATTGAAAGAAGCGCCATTAAAATGGTTTGGTATGAGATGGTTATATTTCTTATCCAATTAAGGCCTTGCATGTCTTTTTATGATTGATACATTTCTTTGCCAAATTGAATTCATGTTGCATGTTTACATCTG
Organism: Pinus albicaulis; assembly: GCA_034641835.2. Classification (NCBI taxonomy): domain Eukaryota; kingdom Viridiplantae; phylum Streptophyta; class Pinopsida; order Pinales; family Pinaceae; genus Pinus; species Pinus albicaulis. The sequence continues at coordinate 956,090,451 of CM076575.1, forward strand.
GAAGGTGTTTGAAAACTAGAGTTATGTTGACTCACTTAGATGCAACAAAGATGGCAATTTTCACGTGCTTTTGTTTGACTTGAGAGTTAGTTGTTTGAAGAGGCATGTTTTGTCGACTTGTGTTTGGTCGATGGTTTGTACATCAAGATGTAAGAGTACATGGTGATGTTCACATGATGTGACATTTTTTTCTTTGAAGGAGAAAAATGATATGTTGTCAATTTATGTTTCTTGCATGATGTGTTTTTCATATTGATGGTTGTGTTTGTGACAAGATGTCACAGGATTTTTGAAGGTCCACCCTTGAGAAAGAGGCTCATGATTAGCATTCATTCTAAAATCATGGCATGAGAAGCATGTTAACACTCGAGGATGATGGACAAGAGGGACAAGATGCCAAAAATATTGCAACCAAAACATCAGTCATTGTAGACCATTTGATGTGTTGACGCCAAGAACCGAAAGTGGTGGCAAATGCATTCTTCTAGATGTGGAATTTAGAACTGTGGAGGTAAAAGGAGTGGTAATTTCCTTTCTTGTGATTACTGATATTGGAACTCATTATTGTAATTCACTCAACTGAGCTTATCTTGGAAAAGTGGTTTCCAAGGAGAACCTTTCATCGAATGCATGTATGTGCAAAGGAGGAACGTGATTCTTAGTGGGAAGTCCATTAGTCAATTTTCCAAGCACCGAGGGATCACTTTGGTACAACAAGGCGTTTAATCAGTGAGCAAGTAGCCAACAAGTGTTAGATTGGGTTAGCAGTGAAAAGGAGAACATTGGTTGAAGTGCCAAGTCATTTGCAAGGAAAGGCATCTTAGTGAACCCAAGTGGTTTTCATGGATATTTTTCGAAGTAGAATCAAGTTGTTAAAACTTGGGAAATAGAAGAGTATTCATATCTCATTAGATAACCAGCTTTTTTGGGTCCAAAATCCTGTCAGTGCGAAGGAGTGATCAAAATCTGGATTGGGGGCAAAAATTTGCAAAAACTTCAAAGTGCTTAGAATTGCACCAAACTAGAACAATCGGATAGGGCTCATCTCTAGGAATCTGGCACACTTCGTTTCACTCAAAATGGACTCCGTATGAGGAAGATAAAGCCTGTTGTTCCCCGTGCCAAACATGCGAATTTAAAAACAAAAGGGTCAAACAAGGTCAAAGGTAAAAATTTGGGTTTTTTTACCGGCCAATGGCATGATGACACTTGTAAATGTCTGAGTGGCCTAAATTTCTAGGCACATGGTGCAATTTCATTGGTTTGTGGAGAGCCAATTGGGTGCTAATACGTGGCAAGCCCAAAGGACACCACGTGCCCCCCCTCCAATGCCAAAATGTGGTTAAGTGTAAGGTATAATTCATTTGAATGGTTGAGAAAAATTTTATTATATGGCTCGACGGAGTTCGGAGTCGTACTCGCGACCTCCCCCACACAAGTGCACATCGTTACTACCATACCACTAGCGTAGATCTTAAACCATAAATGCCAACCATATCTATTTGAAATTTCAAATGGGTTTGGGTGGAGGCAAGAAGGGCCAGCCCTTCTCACAGAACCATGGAATGTGACCTATGGTGGGGGCCAATACATTATGCTCGGGTTTAAACATTTAAATAGGATTAATTATCCCATAACCCAAACTTAATACGTGCTAATCTGATATTAATTTGGATTTATGCTAAACGCGCTTAACGTGCTAAACCACTAGTTAAACTCCACTTAACGCTAATTAAACTAGCACTTAATTCGGCAGAGAGTTTGGCAGGTCCTCCAATTTTGGCGCCACCTCCAGTTTTGGCGGTGTTAACTGGAGTTTCTCCAGATTTGGAGGATTTTTTCTAGGAAATATTGAGGAAGCCATAACTTTGGCATATTTTGACCAATTTGGGCTCAAGAAGAGTCATTAATAGATTATTTGGATTCTATGAGCATGGTGGTGCAGGTTGTAGAGGAGTTGGAGCACTTCTGTAAGTGTTTTTTCCACTTTTAATATTAAAGAAGCCTAGGGCCACCGGGAGAGGAGGTCATGCCTAGATTATATGGAGATCATTTGTAGAGCTTGAAGAGTTTATTTTGAGGTTTATGGGTCTTCTGAATCCAATGGAGTAGGTTTCAAATCCATTTGGAGAATTTTAGGTGCATGTAATCAGATAATTTCCCATTAATCCAAAGAGGGCCTAACCAATTGAAGCAGGTCCATGGAGATGTAGCCTAGGAGGGGTGAACTTTGTTATCATCTATAGTGTAATGTGTTTGTTGTGTGTTATTTCTCTACAATTTACTTTTTGTACATGTGTTTTTAACAACTAATTAACTCATGATTTGCTCATAAAAAAACACAAAACTTGACACATAAACCCTCACATAACTGGAAAATTTGAGACGATCTTAAACACATTTTTTTAATACTGATGAGAGAGCTAGCACAACAAAACTATTTTTCCCATATTCATATCATTTTACCTCTAAAATCATGGGCCTCACCCAAGTTATTCCAAAGAATTTCTAATTCACTATAATTTAAAACAAGCAGAGTCTAAATGTGAATACTCTACCCCTCTAAATTTAAACATGTAAACACAATTTCTTGATTATTAAACCCACTCAAACTATATTTTTGAAATAAAATAATTTTAATATATAAAAAAATACCACTTCAAAATATATAATAATAATAATGGAGAAAAGTTTTGAACCCTAACCCGATGGAAAGCGCTACTATTTGGGTTCTCTGTAATGGCTTCCTCTGCGGCACTGGATCAGCCGCCCCCACACGTTTTGAAGATTGGAGGCTTCTTTCCAGCCTGGAGACTCTAAACCCCATATGCAGGTTTCCTGCTCTCGAGATACCTCCACGCGCTTGCAGAGGTAAATGTTATGCGCCTCTTGCAGATTCACGCCTCTCTCAACCTTGCTCTCGCTTGGAGTCTCGACTCGCCCCTGCATCCCTTGTTATCTACACGATCCTCTGCTATAAAGAGCACTGGATTCTCCTCGGCACTGTGGCGGACGCTGTCGGCGTGGTTCCATATCTTGCTATCGCTTCTAGCAGAACGGAAAAAGCCGCCCTCATCGTAATGAAAAGGAGTTCAGATGAAGCCCAATATTGGGGTTTTTTTCCTCTTCACTGGGCTGCCACCTACCCTTTTGTTGCTCGGACTTCGGTGGCTCTCTCCAATGGCTCAGTCGCTTTAGAGACTGCTCATCTGCACAGCAGATTTATGGCTTATAGATGGACGGTGGTTGCTTCAGAACTTGCGATTCACACAGATGAGGCTTCAGACTCTGCCTCCACAGATTGCCGGAAGCAGATTTGTCTTCCGGACCAGCTAGCTCTGCCAGAAGAAGCACCTGTTTTTCAGATCCAGATCAAACTCCTCTCTGGCAAAACGATGATGCATTGGGTGCGGGCTACTGATATTGTGGAGGATCTTTTGTTAAAACTCGAACTCCAGCTGGGGATCCCATCCTCTTTCCTGAGATTGCTTTATCAAGGTAAACAGCTTTTGGATCCCCTTCCCCTCTCCTTTTACTGTATTCAAAAGGATGCTTCTATTATGGTCATTTCTTGTCTAAGAGGAGGGTCCTTTGGGCAGACCTCCTCTGCTCCTCCTTTCTCTTTTAAAGATGTAGTCCATTAAGGTGCTACCCATCCTCAGTCATCTTCGAAAGCTACTCTACCAACTATGGCTTCCAAGCCATTTCTGGTGGATAAATCAGAGGAAATACCTTCCATCGAACTCTCTCATCCTGCGATTGACGATCACTACCAGCAATTCACAGAATCCGCAATCATATGCAGATTTAATGGTCTTTGGCCTCGCACAACAGATTTATACCAATGGATCCATACCAACTGGACCATTAAAAGCAAGATCTACTTATGCTCGAAAGGCTTCTTCATTGTGGCTTTTGACTTAGATGAAGATTACCAGAAAGCCTTAACGGGAGGCCCTTGGTTTTGGGGTTCGGCTGGACTTTTTCTCACTCCATGGTTTCCAGACTTCGACCCTTCTATAGCTGTCATCACCAAACTTCCCATATGGGTTAGGCTGTCGAACCTTCCGGCGCATTTGGCACATCTCTATTTTCATAGCCATTGGAGACACCTTAGGACACTATCTCGCTACAGATTCCTCAAGGAGGGAGAATGGCCTTTACACCTACGACAGATTATGTGCGGAAATAGATATCAACAAAGGGTTGCCAGATCAGATCAATCTCAAGATAGGGGATTTCCATTGGACACAAACCTTGGACTATGAAAATACAGCGTTCCGTTGCCGCCATTGTCATCAAACGGGGCACCTCCAAAATTCTTGTACCCAGTTCCATGACAAAAAGAAGAATCTGAATTGCAAGCCCAAATCCAAGAGCTGGAATCCCTGTGTCCCCCCCCCCCCCCCATGAATGACTCTGATTCCTCCAGCTCGAATGAGGAGGAAATTGTAGCAGATGGGCAGAATGTTGGGACTCCGTTGGATGTTCCCTCAGCCAGTCCTGTGGATCCCTCTACCCCGCCGATCTCTCAAAAATGCACTCATGTATCTTCGTCCTCGGACTCTGATAAGGATATTCCACCCCCTGGGCAGAATAGTCTACAACTGGTCATGGCTCAGCCAAATTCCACTGGCTGGGTCAAAGTAAGCAAGAAAAAAGGGAAAAAATGTCGTTTGGCAGTATCCACCCACACTGGGTAGACACCTCTATTCTGATCCTGCTTCTCTGCTATTCTTTGTTATCTTTTTGCTCACCCTCTGATTGTCATCCAGGAGCAAGGTTGATAGCCTATCACCTTCAACTCCCAAGCATTTTCTGCTTCACTTGCTTGCAAGCTTGATTGTACCATATATTTCTCCTCTTAATAGAATTAGTCTTATTCAGAAAAATAATAATAATAATAATAATAAAACACATATTATTTATACTTTATATTTTAAATTAGATAAGAAAATATTTGATTTTTAAATTAAATAGAAATTAATTTATAATTTTCCTAAACACCCAAATGTATTAAAGATAACTCTATACTCTATATATTAATTAAATTAATATAAATAAATATCCCCACAAAAATATAATTAATTCATATATAAAATAAAATATAAATTATGTTGTTTTTTTTCCATGTACTACATAATTTTATGTTGTTTTCTTCCTATCGATTCAATCATAAAGCTTGATCTAGAGAATACCTAAAAAATTGAATCCATGGCATTTCAATAAAAAAATGGTTTACAAGGTTGCTTTAATAACAAAACTTAACGAATCAAAATAATGTTCAAACCTTTTTTTAATTAATTTATATTAATCTAACAAGGATACATTATATATATATATATATATATATATATATATATATATATATATATATATATAATATAATTTAAATAATATCTATCTATCTATCTATCTATCTATATATAGATAGATATATTATTTAAATTATATTATATATATATATATATATATATATATATATATATATATATATATATATATATATATATATATATATATATATATATATATATATATATATATATATATATATTTATTAATAATGTATCCTTGTTAGACCTTCAAATTAATTAAGTTTTATTTATTAAGTGACCTTGTAAATTTAATTTTTGACCAATGCCATTGAATTCAGAACTGTTATTCTCGTCAAACTCATTGAGCTCGATAAACAATAGAAAGTGATTATTTTAGTGAATCTTCATAGTACAAATCTTTCATGGAATTAGTGGTCAATGATCTCCAAAATTCATGAACCACATAGAAAAATAAATATATTAATATTTATATACTAATTTAACTTATATTTTTACATTATAGTAAGTTAAATCAATATATATGTGAAATATTGTTTATATATATGTGTGTTAATTAGGGTTATTTGGGGTTGTTGGGAAAAATGATTGTTATTATCTCCACTCAAGTTCAAATGCCTACTAATAACATGATAAGTTATAATGCCTTAATAAATATTGTTGTAATAGCTTTGTGCTTATGCATGTTATTGTATCGACTTCAAACTTTATAGACTTTTAAGTGAGTATATCTTATGATTTTTTCCCCATATATCTATATATATATATAACGAAGGAATATAAAATTCAATTAATATATGAAAAATGTGAAATTACAAATTTTTTATATCTAGATAAATTAATATATGGAGTATTTTGTAAAAGGTGAGAGGTTCAAATGCAAAAAAAGATTTAATATGTACATCTTAATAAACTTTAATATTTAAATCATTACTCAAAAATAGGTGTCTTGTTTTATCAAAAATAATGGTATGCTTACTTGTAATTTCAATAATAATTTATTATTTTATTAGTTAAATATATCAATAAATATATTAATTTAATTTATACTTAAAGTAGTGATTATAGAGTGTACTCCATATATTAATTAAAAATAATATATATATAACTTTTCACATTAACTTTTATATATATATAGAATACAATTTAATGTATTAATTAAATTAATATATAGATAAACGGTTAACAAATTTTATATATTAATTAAATTAATATATAAATAAATGGTAAATTTTATATATTGATTAAATTAATATATAAATAAATGGTTTTAAATGTGATGTTTATCCCCTATTATAAATTAGATATTAGTTTTTTAATTTATCATATTTTATATTCTTTTAATTTAAAAATTGAATACTATTTAAAAATAAACAAATTATTATTTATTATATAATTATTACTTTATGAATATTACTTTTTTTATTAAAATAATTTATATATTTAAAATAAATTAAATAATTTATTTTAAAATTAAAATTACTCTCCCACTGGGAAAAGTAAAGTTAAAAGTAAAGTTATTTTATTTCTAGTGATATTTATAAAAAAAAATTAATTAATTAATTAAAAAGAAAAAAAGTATATTTATTATTTTAAATAAAAATCAAAATATATATACTCTAGTTAATTTATAAAAAAGACTTCAGACAATAAGAAGTTTTAAATAAATTTTATTTTTCAAAATATCTATTCAATTTAACATTATAGTGCAAACAAAATGACTCTTTCATAATTTTTTTTATTATATTTCTGGGAAGATTGATATTAGATATCAAAATTCATCATAGTGCAAGAAAAATGACTATTTCATAATTTTGTTATTATATTCCTACGAAGATTGATATTAGATATCAGAATTTATGGAGTAAATTGATTTTATTATTTATTTTTTATATTTTTTATTTATTTCTTAATTTTTTTTGTTTAAACATATATTTTAATATAGGTCATACGGGTAAGGTCTTTTTAATAAAGTGATATAGTTATATATTTATTATTTTGTTAATTAATTTTTAGGTTTCATGTTTTTCAATATTTGTTTTTTGGTTTTATTTTATTTAAGATATTTAATTGGTTAGACTAAACTTTGCTCGATGATATATGATGAATCAAATATGAGTGTGAGTAATATATTTGTATGGAATGAGATGTAAATGAAAAGGAAAAGATGAAAACAGTTAAGTATGAGTAGTATATGAAATATGCTAATTTAACTAAATCCCATGTAGTATGATTTGATGAAAGTTTAGACAACAATTATCTAAAAACAATTATTTCCCCCATGGTACAATGACCCAATATACTAAAATATTTATTGCTAAGAAATGTTTTTAGATCATACCTAATGTTTATTACATTCATGACTAGGTAATAAACCATGACACCATGTCTAAGCAAAAAACCCACACATGAGAGTATAGTTCATCAACTGAAATGAAGACCACGAATGAAACACCATATGCAAGTGCATGTTGAGGTGCAAGTAATAGGAGATGATATAGGTTGTCAAAGTCATTTGAAAGAAATCATGAGTGATTTATAGTTGGATCATTGTGTATTTGAAGGAAGAAGCAGAAAAATAGGCCTGAATCAGAAAAACGAGCAAAAGAACTTATCCAACCAACATCATCACACTTGAATGAGTGTATCTCTAGAATTACTTACCCTCTAGGGATAAAACATCTAATTCAAGGGATTCAAATTAAGAATATATTGGCATAGAACTTATCCAAACGTTTAGTAGCATTCATGGCAATCAAAAACAATGTCATATAAACCTTATTTTGAGAAAACATTACTCTATTTGCATCTTCTATTACATGTTATGAACATAGATAACATAAAACAATATAATAATAATTAATAATTAGTATTAATGAAAGGTCATGACTCTCTATAAAAGAGATCTCCTTAGATATATATAGACAAGACCCTCATTTGTAATTCTCATCATATCACTTTTGCATCCAAAAATTTATATATAAATATTATTTGTCTTATAATGAATATCCAAATATTTTGGATATTCTAGATATAATTGTGTGATATAAAACCTTGTTCGTATCATTGGGTATTAGAGGCAATTTAATTAGGCTTTTGGCCATTAACGTTTTGTCAAAGTTTTGTTGTCATTGCAACTTAACTTTAGACTTTTTATCCACAAATTTTTTTTGGAGTTTTTCCAATTTCTTTATTGCAAATTTGGAAAGAAAAAAAATGTAAAATTTTATTAAAATGCTAAATTAGATTAAAAAAATTCCAAAAGAAAAATTCAAAGTTATATATATATATATATATATAAACCGTGTTATTGCCCACAATTTTTAAAGTTTGTATGGTAAAGTAAATACAAGAGGCAACCACAGACTACACTATGATTTTCGAGTTGTTGTGGTCTGATTAGAAATATGATTTTCGAGGCAATCATAGCTTATATGATTAGAAATATATAAGTGGACCCATACACCCACCAATTTTTTTTTTTGCTTCTCTCATCTTTTTTATTCCAACAAAGCAATTTCCATTGACGTTTTTGGAAATTGTGACTACCATAAAAGCGAACAACATTGTGTCTAGCAGCCTTAAGAGTCATAAATCTGACTTGACTTAGTTTTGTTTTTTGTTTTTTTTTTTTTTTTTTTTTTATTAATTTCTGTGAATCGTGCTGCATAATTGAAAATGGGGCAATGCCACTAAATCTAGAATATTCTCTACAAGCACATTATCTTGGTCTCTTTAAGATGTGATTGTTGCTACAATAGAGACAACCTATGAAGAAATCATGACTTTTTGGATTATAATAAATAAAATTGGTAGGTATTCAAACAATCTGTCGTTAATATAGGATGAGAAGATATCAGCTTAAGACGATTTGGATCAACTAATGCTTTTATTTTCAATTTTTTACTATACCCTACCTCACTCTTTTCTTTTTAAATCGAAATTCTATATATATGTGGGAGAGAAAGAGAATATTCAAATTGATAGCAAAGGCTATATATATATATATATATATAGTGTGTGTGTTAAAAAGAAAAGAGTAATTCAAAAAAGAATAGTTATTTTAAATTAAATATTAAAGGGGTATTTAAGGTTTCTTTAAAATGGACACTATTATAAAAATTATTATTATAAGATTAAAAATGGTTATACTGGGATGACTAAGTGGTTGGCAGAATGGATTGTTATCCTCTCCACCTAGTTTCAAATTCCATAGGGGGGCATCTTTAACCCATTTTGATAAGGTTCAAGGAGTAGGCTCCCCCACCGTCTGGAGTCTCGACTCTTTCTAAGTCATAAATTTATGGTATATCTGGATTATGGGTTATTGGATATACTCTTGGTGTTATAATGGAAACCACAAGGTTGATCTTGGGCCTTTCTCGGGTTACTCCAATGGGTTCTCAATTCACCATGGTAAAAGAAGAAGGGTTACTTTTAAACCCCAAGCTCATCTTGGAAAAGAAAATTGGATAATTCGAAAATGAAAGAAGGAATATTCTCCTATATGAGTTGTCCTATTGTATATCCTCGATTATTTAGATTAAAGAGGAGTATCCAAGGAAAACAAATTGCAATCATTATCAACATAAGCGACAAAGGAAATTACATCAATATTGATTGGGAAAATTAATTATCAATTCCATAATCAAATATAGTTGAAAAATAATATATTTTTCATAAGAAACAAAGTGAAATAAGGAATTACAAGTAATAATTTATTATTATTAACATATATCTCAATTTGGTGTCATAATTAAGTTGAAAAAAATTGACATAATTCTTGTTTATCCTCATTCGAAAAACTGGGTGCCTTCATATTAAACACAAAGAACAAGTTTTTGAATTTTTACCAATAATGTGAAGGAGGTGACACTTGAAGACATTACAACGAGATAAAATTTGATAGTACCTTTATCTAAAGACATGAACGATATATCAAATATAATCAGTCAAGAAAGTTAAAAGTCAATATAAAGAATGCAGAAAGAAATTAAGGAAATTATTTTAGATAAACATAAAGAAATTTCTCACTTAAAAGATGATGGTCAGAAATTATTTGCACAAGTCAAGAAATCCAAGGCTATGAAGCAATCATTAGAAAGCATTAGAAAAACTTATCTAGATAGAAGCATCGAATTATTCAAGTGAAAATGTCCAAATTGAAGAGAAGGGAACAAATATAGATCCCATCAACTTCACAATTTAATAAAATATAAATCTATTTGTAGTGAATATATATTCAAATGTTGCAGTAGAAACAACAAAAATGTGAAGTGAACATTTCACGATCTACCAAGAAACATTTATATTTGCAGGAAATCATATACTTGAAGAAAATTGAGTAATCACCACAAACATGATAATAGAAAATTGTGTCACACTAACTATTTATCAACACCCAAATGATAAGAGTATACATTTCATCCAATCAACCTATCTAGATCACTTAGGACGAAAATAAAAAACTTATGTTCCGAAGAAGGTTGATGTCATTACAATTAATTTTAACGATAATAATTCATCTAAGTATCAATAATCAAAAGGCTTTACAAAAAAATGATTTAGGATGGTTGTATCATTTCACACTGCAGCAATTTTGTACCATAATTAGAAGGTCATATCATTTTTCATCATTGAAGAAAAGAACTCCAAGAATTCAGAAAAATGATAATAGATTACATTTCAAAGAAAAAGATAACACAACTTTCCATCGACATGCTTTGAGCACAAACATTTCAAAAGGGGAAGTCAATGTTATAAACATAATCAACATAAAATAATATATATCAATAATTAATAATTAATATATCCCCGATCAGGGCGTGACACGATTCAGTATCCTTCTTGGGATTTGCAACATGATTGAGAAGACCTTTGGAAAGGTCGAAGGGTGGCCACCTCCTAGGCTTCATGAGTGTGATCGTTGTAATGGGATGGAACGAGGAATTTGCTTGTTAAATGAGGTATGGACGAGTTATAGAGATCATAAATTCCAAATGGAAGGGGCATTTAATCTCATGAGCGCATCTGTCATGGTCTGGTGCGAGTTTCTAAAGGCTATTTGCAATCGTTCAACTCATTCGTTCATGCTTGTTTGATTGCGTTGACGTCGTTGTGTTCAGGACGGGATCAAGTCTCTCTCAGTAATGACATTCGCAGGCAGGTATGTTTCCTCTTCTAATCCTTTACCTTAGCGACTGTGGTTTGTTCGGTATGTTTTTCACCACAATGGCATTGATGCACCCGCTGATTGGAATGTTGGACGAAATAGATATGGGTGCTTGGAAAATTGGAAATTCTCAGTAGTTTATATCTTTGCTGTGTGTGATGTTTCTATGCCAGTGTTTGTTTTTTTTGGCATTTTATTGTCTAGAATGGGAATGTATGTTCGATTTTGGGTTAATTTTTGTGTAGAGAATGATTGTATTTCTGACAGTGAGGGATATTTTCATGTCTTACCCATTCTGAGCATAGAAATGAAAGTACACTTTCTATATTTGATTTACTCTGTCCATGAGGTGGAATTTAAGGGTTTGTGGCTTGGGGAGATGGTCTGTAGTATATTTTTTCTATTTTAGAAGAAGCCACTTTGTCTCTCTTTGTATTATGGAAATCCTAAGCACATAGTGCAGGACAATGATTTAAACTAGTATTGGAGTCCTCCCCTGTTGAATTTATGCCTTTCTACTGAGATTTTTCCTAACAATATTCGTTTTTTGCATCTTTTTATTGTCTTTGCACCAGGTTCTTCTAATTTGTGTTTACACTGTGGACACAACTACAACTACTGGAATTGGTCCTCGGTCTTCCTTTTTTGTTGGTCTGCTTATAGCCTATTCAATTTGGAAATAAACAAATGGTTTGCATTTCCCTTTGTGTTAGCTCGTCTGGTAATGGAGGTCAGGGTTGTGGTAGGAAGAATGGAAACTCTGGCTGCAGAGGCTCCTCCTCAGCTTGGCCACTAAAGAGAAGTGGTTACAGATCATATGCTCAGGTAATTTAGGAAGTGGTTCAGGGATATAATATTAACACTCCAGCCCAACTGAAACAGTTGATCTGGTCATGGGAGGTTGATCTTAATCAACGAGCTGAAGTCGAAGTGCAGGTGGAGGGTTGGCGAGTTCTCAGTCCAGATCCTGGTCATACTAGTGGTCACACCACCCAGTATAAACATGCAGTGCATCTTTATTGGCTTATGAAGAGTCTTGTGGCTAAATCCATTATGACTTTGATGATTAACTATGGAAAATCAAACCCTGTTCTTCAGTAAATCTAGAAGGAATTGCAACTGATTCAATTCCAAATTCAACAATAGAATGTTCGCCTTGGTTGTATTGAAAAACACATTTCGTGCCTCCCCCAGTCAAAATTACCTAGATCCCGTGCTAAGGACCTTGCCCCTGTGGAGTCCCCTTATGATGATTAGTTGTTAGTTTTTGTTATGGTTGTTTTTGTTTAATTTTTTGATGTACATGTCAGCTAGTATCATATATTTCATCTATGTAGATGTAAATGAAAACTGGTTTTTAGAAATTCGGGCCTATAAGGCCTTGTTTGACAAACTTAAGTTACTAATATTTTGGATGGCTTATAATGTGTTTCCATGGCCAAAATACCTGGTTTCCTAATGGGTAGGTTGAGTCCACCAAACGTCTTTCATGGATGTAACCTACTTTTGAAAATGAACGAATGAAGAGGATATGTGAAGCTTACAATTTTTTTTTTAGTATTTTATATTAATGAAAGGACATGACTCTCTATGAAAAAGCACTCCCTGGGTATATATAGGGAGCCCTCATTTGTAATTCTCATCATATTAATTTTTCATTCAAACATTTACATATAAATATTATTTATCTTATGGTGGATACTCATATATTATGAACCTTGTTTGTATTAGATGCCATATGATAAATCAAACATTAGTGTGAATAATATATTTTTATGAAAAGAGATCTATGAGTGAAAATAAAAAGTTGGAAAATTTTAAGTATGAGTATTATATGACGTATGTTAAGTCAACTAGATCCCCGACAGTATGACTTTATGAAAGTCTTGGCAACACTTATTAAAAGAAAATTATGTCTCCATGGCACAAAGAGTCAAAATACTAAAACATTTATTTTTAAGTAATGTTAATAGATCATACCTAATGTTTATTACTTTCATGACTAGGTAATAACTCATGACATTATGTCTAAGCAAGAAACCCACAGACGAGAGTATAACGCATCAAGTGAAATGAAGATCATGAATGAAGTACCATCTACAAGTGCACATTGAGGTGTAAGGAATAAGAGATGATATAGGATGGAAAAATTATTTTAAATAAATCATGAGTAATGTATGGTTGGATCATCATGTATTTGAAGGAAGAACCAAAAAATAGGTATGAATTGGAAAAATGAGCAGAAGAATTCATCCAACCAATATCATCATGCTTGAATGAGTGCGTCTCTAGAAGTACTTACCCTCTAGGAGTAAAAAATATAATTCCATAGATTTAAATGAAGCATGCATTGGCATAGAACTATCAAAATGCCTATTAGCATTGATGAAAAACAAAAGCAATGTCATATAAACCTTATTTTGAGAAAAATTAACTTTAGTTGCATCCCATATTACCTCTATGCACTCAATTTCAATTTCAATGGTTTTTATTAGTAAATTTAGTGAGTCACGCATAGGTTTTGGTCTTAGGGATGCATCAATCTAGCCCTCGAGATTTAGAGTAGTATCTTCAAGATGTTCAACATGTGAATTCATCATATTTTAGAAATAGGGAAGAGAGCCATGTTTGACTACCTCATTGAGATTGCCATAAAAAAAGGGGTTGCACTCAATCCTTATAAGGTCATACATGGGTATTATTTCCTTTCTTATCATAAGGATGCAACGGAAATATATGATGAAATTTTTGCAAGAATTATCTTTGATGAAATATTTACAAGGAAAGTGTTTGACAAAAAAATTACTTAAAATGATTTCATTTTATGAGAGGATTTTGATGGTTCCGCTAGCTTTAAAATCATGATTCATGGTCAAGCCTATTATAAGAAAAATGTTACTCTTGGGAGAGAAATATATTGATTACATGGTAAACCTAAAGTACAAAATGTATCTCATGGAGGGAATCTTGATGGAACAACGTCACCTTCTTGATGGCAAAGAAGTAGAACCTATTGATCACACTTTATTTGTTTTTAACTTGCATGGAGTAGCGATGGTCAATAGAAAACCCTCCTCATCCAAAGGATACTCTTTTAAGGATGTTGGTCAATAGGAAATCCCCTTAGATTTTCATTGATGCACCATCCTTGTGATTATATTACGGAGAAATCCGATAAGGTTCCAACATTGGAAGTAATAGAGGAGATAGTTCTCAACCTCATTTCTTATTATGAAACCAAGGAGGTAATATGTCTCCTTTGTAGTTTCCAACTTCTTATGTCACATTTTGGCCTTGGATTTATTTATAGAAGATAAACGATTTCTAGGTATATCTTATTTCTAAAATGTTTTTATGGTTCAATTTCACAATCTTGTTAAGTATCATAAAAAATTCAATGAGGCTCCCTAGTTTTTGGGAAGAACACATTTATTTATCACTCCATGGTTCTTAGAGTTTAACCCATCCAATATGTATATAACCAAAATCCTTGTTTGGGTATCCCTCCCAATTCCACCAATTCACTTTTGAAAGAGATCAATTTTTGAAGGCATAAAAAATACCTTGGGTAGATATTTAAAAACTTCTATATTGGAATAAGTTTGGTTTTTTTACATATGAACATATTTATGTGGAGATCTACATTTGCGAGCTTGGAATATGAGAACATAAGCTTTAGAAGAAAGGATCTAGATGAATGCAAGAAATGGATTATGAAATTTCAACATTTTGGTGCCATATATGTTAACAAGTGGGACATTTGGAGGATTCATGTCCTCTTGCATGAGCTTATCTTGAAAGAAAAAACTACATAAACCAAAACCCAAAAGATTGAAATAATTTAAGCAAAAAATTTCGGATGATGAAGAGGAATAGAGAATAGAAAAATCAATTGAATATTTATTTATATAAGGTAAAGAATTGATGCCAAAATGTTGAAGTTAAGGAAATAATACTCCTCACAGTAGATATAGAAAAATATGGGAATAACATGAAGGTGGTAGCCACAAATAAAGCCCCATTAAGGGGAATGAAGAGAATAATGAATTTGACAACTCTAATTTGAATAAGGAGTTAGCACGTGCCTGACAACTCTGATTTAAATAAGGAGATAGCACACCATTCAAACCTTGTACATCTTGTTTCTTGGTTATCAATAGTTACTAAGGTCCCATGAGTTTAAAAGGAAGGAATATAAGAAAGGCAGAATCAAGAATATTTTTCCATACACACACACACACACACACACACACACATATATATCTTTCTTTTGTTTCTAAGGTGTCAATAACTTGTGGGACTAGGCCATGGTCTAAGACATTAAAATCTATGAACATCTAAGTAATCAAAATCACTTGAGCATTAATGTTACTCTTGCACAAAGTTCTGAATCTTGACCATCTTACAAAAATAAATTGTCAAAATCATATTAAAAATACAATTTTCATTCAATCTCACAATAAAGATGATAATTTAAAAAATAAAAGGTAAAGAAAATAAGCTTGAATGAGACTAGTGGTTAAGAGCATGTATCTCCTCTTAGGAGGCCACACAAATCCAGAAGGGGGTCGAGTATGTAAAAGAGGTGAGTCTGTTATCCGACAAACAAAGGGTCTTGTAAACCAATTTAATGTTGACTTAGCCATAACCTTAAAATTAAATTATTATTAATATTATTATTATATACTCTAAAATAATATAATAATTATAAGTTAAGCATTAAATAATAAATGTTATTAGTTTTAAATTTAAATTATTTCATATATTTTTTTAAAAATAAAATAAATTTAAATTATTTAAATTGTATATTAATTTAAAATTAGTGTTAATACTAGTAGCAACTCACAAAAGTAATTAAAAGTTAAATATTTTATAATAAATAATAATAATTATAAATTTAAACATGAGGGGTTTCTGCAGTGAATTATATTAGATATCATTTTTGGGATTCAACTGCGTTAAGTAAGTAATTCATCTATGCCCATTTCCATGAGGTAGTCATAACTGACTAATCTCTCATGATTTTTGAATAGTCCACTTAGCACTCATTGCATCAGGTGATGCTCATAGGGGTGAAGAAGTGGGATTGAAACTAGTGAAATGCATCACATAGCGTCAATCATCACTTCTGGGGCTTGCACCCAGTAACCAGGACTTCCCGAGAGGTCACTTATCCCATAACTCCTCTGGCTCAAGGTTGCTTAATTGTGGAGTTTTTCTGCTAAGTGGGCTTGATTGTGGGGAAAACATTCACAGTTAAGCGCACTTGAGCCAGAGGAGTTCTGGGATGGGTGACCTCCCGGGAAGTCCTGGTTACCGGGTGCAAGCCCCGGAAGTGATTATTGACGCTATGTGATTCATCTCACTAGTTTAAATCCCACTTCTTCACCCTTGTGAGCATCACTCGATGCAATGAGTGCTAAGTGGACTATTCAAAAATCATGAGAAATTAGTCAGTTACGACTACCTCTCATGGAAATGGTCATAGATGAATGACTTACTTAGCCCAGTTGAATCCCAAAAATGATATCTAATATAAATTTAAACATTAAACAATAATTCTTTTATTATTAAATTTAAATTTTTTTATATATAATTCTATAAAAAATTAAATTAATATTATATTAATTTAAATTTAGTGTTAGTTAGAAGAGACTCGACATCAACACTAGGAATCCATATATGTGACATCATAAATAAAATCTATTTAACTGATTATATTCAAGTTAAATTTGAAAGGCGTAGTATACCGAGACCACAATTTTTCCTGGATGGCTAATTTCTCTTTTAGAATTTGGCAAAAAAAATTCAAGAAATCTAATTATTACATTGTTTACATCATTTTTTATGGCGGAAATGGATTCAACACCATGAAAAACCCCTATGGCACCTAAAGTTTGTAAGCTCGGCAGTTGTAACCTGGATTTTTAAAAATTTATGCAAGATTTTCTCAAAATTATTCCGGCAAAATTGTGGCCTTTTTACACTATGTGAAATTAAAATATATGTATTTCAAATAAAGAAATACAACTATTACAATGTTTTCATCATTATATTTTAATGGAAAAAATTGATTAAGCACCATCAAGAATCCCTAGGGCACCCAAAATCTTGAAGCTTGACAACTGTCCTGAATTTTCAAAAGTTTTTGTCGGGTTTTCTCAAAATCATTCCAGAAAAATTGTGACATGTTTAGACTACGCGAATTTGAAATATATGTATTTCAAATAAATTTTAGTGTATTAATTTTAACTCGAAACTGTTCTTTAAAAAATCCATGGAATATTTCCTAATAGGGATGTACACTTCAAGATCATTAAATGTTTAACGAGGTTTGGGAACCCACTTATCCATTATCGGACACATCATGGAACAATGTGGTTACTACGCATTCTTCGACCAACCTACATCCCTTAGTTTTATATACTCGCATTCTCTCTCAGGTGGGGTGGTGAATTAGCATCATGTAGTGTTGTGAAGGTGAGGTATTCTCCTCACCTTGTGACCATGGATTTCTGGTAGTTATAATCTATGTGAGGCCATGCTTGAGACGCCATACAATAGCATGAGGTGGTTTTAGCTCTAGTTGTGTTGGGACTATGGGTGGATATCAGTTTGGGGACTTGAGGGAGACATACCATCACTCTGGGGATACTTGTTGTCCTTTGAGGTGGGGTGTGATGACACTTTGTTCCTGCTTAGGGGTGAAAACGATATATGTTAATGTGGTTGTAGTTATGTTTCTTACAATGTGTAGTCCATGTTTTTTGTACTATTCTTGCATAATTCTGAACGCGGGCTGGTCTTTGAGCTGATGGTCATCCTCTCCAGTTTTGCCTTCTCGTTTCAAGAATTGGTGGGTATCTCATTTCCCTGCCATGTATTGCTATGCGGGTGTTGGTATCCAAAAGTGTTTTATGTTTGGGACTAGCGAAGGGGTTTTAGAGTCTTGTTTATTGGAAGTCAATCACTTTTGGGTTTCATGATGTTTTCCTTCTTGCAATATCAAGTTATATCTTGTGTTGAAGAATTGGGTGTTTGCTAGTTTCAGTGCAATTTGTTTTTTCTTTTTTGCATATCGAGTTATATGGTTAATTCCTCTGATATATATATTTTCTACATGTTGTTCATGGGGTAGGTTTAATTTGAGGTTTGTTACCTTCTTATAGTGGGCTTATCCTATAGGGATTATTTGGGATATGCCTTGTTCATGGGGTAGGTTGACGTTGAGGTTTGTTACCATCTTATAGTGGGATTATCCTATAGGGATTATTCGGGATATGCCTCTTTTGTTTCTGACAACCACTAGTCCCTTCAAAATATTTCATGTCTTAACTTCATTTTAGGGTGTTGGGGGCATGATTTGTTCCTTTTCAACTATGTCAGTTTTGCTATTGTGTGTTATCCCACTACCTTTGTTGTTGGTGTGACTCTTTTTCCTAGTGGTTGACTAGTTATTGCTATTATGCCTCCTTGCCAAAGGTAGGAAAGCCGTAGGGGAGGGGTTAGACAGACACATTTGCATCTTCGATGAATTTTCAAATGGGATTTTGTGGCTTCATACTATAACGTTGTGCTTCTGAAGATAGGAAAAGAAATTCGACAAGTGGAATCTCAGGAATTTGGTGAATGCTAGGATTTATCTGATTTAGAAATTGGAGATAAGGGCCTTCAATGTCTCCCAACTTCAATAAGGTACTAGAAACAAAGGTTATATTTTCTCTATTCCTTGTTGGTCCACCATGAACTAGACACTTTGTTTAGAATGGTATTATGAGATAAACATGTGGAAAATTATAGACTCTTTGCTGGATAGGAGGATATTAAACGAATTCTTTGTAATCTTTGTTATTTCCTGGATGATATAAACACTGGTTTGATTTAGGTGGAAGGTTGTGTGGTATCTGATTCTGCATCAAGAGATTCGTGTGACCCTCCTAGCTAAATTATGGTTCCTTCCATTGAAAATCCTCCTAATTTCACACAGTTATATCTTCTAGCTAAATCTCTTGCAGGTTATTAGAATTTTTGATATACTCCTGCAGTTTCGCTTATATAGTGCTTGTAGCTTTATTCTGGATGTCTTCTGTTATTTTGGTTCTGGCCTTAGCCATCATGAGCTCACTGTGTTTCCATCTCTCGGGATTTGGTGTGACTCGTCGCGAGTTTATAGTCTTTGCATTGGTGGTTTGGGGCCTAACTCTATAATGCCCTCTTTTTGTTGGAATTTGACTCCTTACATCTTGAAACAAGGCTCTCGGAGCCTTATCATGGATGGTTTCTGTTTGTTCTCGTTTTGGTCTTAGCCTTCACTGTCTTACTCTAGTTTCATGTCTCTCGATTTGGTGTGGTAAATGACAAGTTTATAGTCTTTGTGGTGTTGGTTTCAATTTGGACTCTGATATCTATGTCTTAATTAGTAAATATTTGAAAAAGTCATGATGCACCTGCTATTTCAATTTGGCTTTTGGTGTATATTCCTTCATGGAGGATGTTGTTTTTAAGTGGTCATGATGATGTTATTTTGTGAAAGATTTGTTTACATGCTCGAATGTACTTTTATATTTTAAATTAATAGAAATCGAGAGTGCACAAAAATAAAAATCTATACTAACTTCAAATGTGTGTAGGGACCCACTTACTATTCCCGTGAGTCGTCTAAATTTGTAGAAAATATCTCATTACGAAGTAGGCACTATTTATTCAGTGTGAAAGAACATTTCATAATAAGGACAACCGAATCAGAGAAAAAATCCACGCATCGCTTTTGGAGGGTAGCGAAGATTTATTTTAATAGTAAGAAAAATTTGAAAATGTCATCCACGTTGCCTGCCGTGTCACATTGAACCCACCAAATGCCATAAACCAACTTCCGGAAAGACATGTTTGCGTCATCGATCTATGGAGCCGCCTATAAATGACGGGGAAACTCGTGAGAGGCAATGATCAAAATTGAACATGTCAGAGCTCTTCAAAGGGCCTCTAGCACGTCAGAGAAGTAGGGAAAAAAATTTATTAATCAAAAAAAATTTAAATTTAAATTTTTACCAGTTATAAAAAAAAATTGATGAATATTATAAATTGTCAACAGAAGTGGTGTCAACCTGTCAGCGCGTCAATTTTTTTAAAATTCCCAAATATAGTAAAGCCTGACAGCCTCCAAACCATCTATTGTAGCGTTCCAATCTTAGGTGTAATGCACATTATTCTAAACTTAATACATACAACTACTTGTGCAGCCTTTGTATTATTTTATTGCGTAACACACATATCTAAACTTAATACATTGCTACAGGGCACGGGGCAACAAGGCACCTCCAGTGGCCAATATATTGACTGCCTTCTCATATCTTCCAGCGGCCAGAATATTTTCAAATGTCTAAAGGGGAGGTGCTTTACAGTTTGTAAAGTTGTAGACGAATGTGCTTTTGTCGGCAACTTATTCGAACTCCTTTTCCTTTACATTTCTAAGACTGTATTTTTCAAATTCTAAACAATAGACCAGGTTGGGCTTTCCAATACATCTAATCATTTAACGATATCGTCTAGAAATTTCCACCGTCCACGTCGAGTTATAAAATGTTAAGTGACTGAAATTATAATTTATATATGTGTGAAAGTCTAAGAGAGTGAGAAACAACAATCTAGTGATTCAGTGAAATTACAATGGCTTTCAGATTTATGGTTATAGCATTGGTTTTCTTTATCATATGTCTTATGTTCGTTAAAATTGAAAGTGATGAACAGCCGCACTCCATTTCTATGAAATCTGCATAATAAAAAAAAAAAATTACCATTGGAATATAAAAATTCACTTATTTAGATTTAGGGAAATCTATGACTGCCTGCACATGTCCAACATGAGTCAGAGTACCTCATTGTGTTTCTTCAATAGGCTGAAGACAGTCCAATCATCCAAGTAAAGTTCCAAAAAAGTATGTATAAAGTCTTTGAATGCTACAAACACCACTCGAGGAAACACTACTAGTGCATTCTTAAACGGAAGGGCACGATGTTATATTGGAATGATCCCCACTCTATAGAAAATGTTGTCAAAAGTAAGGTTCAAAAGGTGATTTAATGTTTCCAAATTTTATATGGTGTATTGTGTTTTGGTTGGTATTAACAACAATTGATCTTATTGTTTTTTTGTTAAGACAATTTTGGCTTGGAACTGTGTCAAAGCATTTAATTAAGAGTTTAATTAAATTGGATGATCAATATATTAAATTTTGACACTTGTAATGATTGGTATTAACAATGATTTTTCTTATTATTATTAACAACTTTCATATTATTATCATCATCATCATCATCATCTAATTTTAAAGTCACACACTAAATTGGTGTATAATACCTCTTTGTTTGTGGAACAAGAGACCCACTTCCACTATGGAATTTGACTACTCTGAAGTGAAATAAAACTAAAAATAAATCTATTGAACTACCTCAGCTGAGTGCATGACATACTACACTTGTTACTATTTTCCAAAATATTTAGCGTGAAGGGATGTTGAGTAACCTAATATATCAAGCTTTGGCTACTCTTTCCGAGTATAAACCTAAACAGTAATCACCTTCCCACAAAATTGTTTGTATTACTAACTTCTATCCACTATCTCTTTATCGAAGGTTTATATCAAAATATTCCTTTTTAAATTTAAATTTATACTTTTTAAATTTAAATATATGCTAGTTATGATTTAGGTTTAGGGAATAGATTTTTTTTTTTTTTAATTTCTGAGAATTTCCATTTTTCTTAAATCATAAGATCTAGTATATTTGGTTTATAATCATAAAATATGATATATTTTTTTTATAAATTGTTAAATATATTTTTGGTTTTATAAAATAGTCCAAAAGTTATCTTAATCCAAAAAAATTACCAAGTTCACCAAAATTTTTACTATACTTCATAAAGTAAACTATTAATATCCAACTTGACCTTGATGCCAGGCCACTCCTTGTCTACATATATGAGTCACAGGTGGTGACTCATGAGTCTTGGGCTCCATGCTACCTTATATTTTTATTCATTTGGGTCTCCCTTGCTTTTCGTGCATTGCATAGCTTTGTGCAGGCTCCAAGTTTGCACATCGCTCTTTCCCGTCCCTTCACTCTCGAAGTCAGTAGCATTCGGTAATTCTGTACCTGATCACTGCTATACTGGTATTTCCCCTGACACATCACCGCCATACTTGCCAACCAAATAACCATGGCCACTGCAGAGTAATATATCATTGCCATTTGGAATAAAGCCATCTTCAGCTAAAATTGCCACTAAAATCACCTGTTCCGATCACACAGGAGATGATAAGAAAATATTGAATTTGATAGAACACAGTACCTGAGATATTTAAATACAAGGCATACAGTGCCCAATTACCCACTGCTTGGCTGTATTCGCTGTGGAAGGAAGCAATACAGCGTGAAGTCACCAGAGCAGCCTCGTGTTATTCGGAGAGATCCTGGCGCCGGGCATGCTTATAATTAGTTATAAAAATGTAATTGCGAAGCCACTAAGTTGTGAAGCGCGTTCACAAGCCATTTTAAAGGCAATTGGCATAGTCGATGGTCTAGGTTTTGTGATTTCAAGATTGTTTTGGATGATTTTTAAATGTTCATGACAGTTGGCGAGTCTGCATATAATTTTATTTTCTTTGGGAACATCATGCACTTGACTTCAAAATTCATATTCAAAGTGGGCCAGGCAATTCTTGCAAAATTTCAAATAGTTATGTTGTTTTAAACCATTATCTTTCAAAAGTTCATGCCTTGGATGCTGAAAATGAGAAAAAGACTTTGGTATGAAACCAACTAGTGAATAATTTCCAGCAAAACAACCACTCCCAAGACATGATTTAGAAATAGAACATATGTACTTATGATGCATAGAAAGATATCCTTGATGCATTGTCAATGTTTAGCTAGGGTTATTTTTGGAGAAAATGACTCCTTATTCCTAGAATGGTGATCTTCAATACAAGTAAATGCCAAAGAAGAGAGACCATCGTGTGACATAACCCTATTAACCAAAAGTGAACAGGGAATGATGATTTATTATGGCATACTAAGTTGTGAGTGATTTTGACTATTTGTCTTTAACATTTAAAAATGTTAAATGCCAAACTTACAGCATCATGATCTTGACTAATTGTCCACCATGCTCATAATTTCATTGTTGTATTAATATATGTAAACAATGTTTCAAATAATAATAAAAAAATCTATAAGAAAAATCCAGACTTCCATGCTGCTGCTCCTTGTCAGACAAAATCAAAATTGCATTACACAATCTGACACATAAGAATCTCCTATATCCGGGTGGTATCCATCCAAATTCTTATAATAGTGTCTTCAAGACTTATGTTGACATTGCCAATGAGAGATTTAAGCAATGCAAGATGGAGCCTCCTTCACTGTTGTATATGTAACAATGTTTTATTAACATAAAGATTGATGGTTTTGTCTTTTGAAAATGAAATGTAAAAATAATTTATTGTGGTCAATTGAAAAGTTCTTTTTTTTTTAAGCTTTTCATCATTGAAGGGTGACATAAATATATGCCCTTCTAATTAAAATTCGGACCTACCCTTCAAATTTGATCACTGGTGAGAAGGTGCATTCATTTGAGAAGCTTGGTATCTACTAACAACGTCTCATTAGCGGGAGGATTTCGCCAGCATTGTGAGTGAAGATATTAAATATTCACTCTCTCCGTTTTCAGTTTTAGAAAAAGGAATGTCGCTTGTGGCAATAATCTGGTCTGAGGAGATGCAGAAGCTGCGTGATCGCGCCATACAAAATGAGGAGCAACAGCAGGAGGGAGTTTCGAGTAGTGTGCACCCGCAGTCCACAACTCATAAGGTGGTCGAGATATTGGCAGGAGATGGGAATCACAATAACAATGTTGTTGCTGCTGCTAATTCTGTTTCATGCCCCTCTTCTTTGGCCGTTAATAAGATGATGGATTGTTTCTGTTCTTGATCCACTTACATTTCTCTCTGGGTGTCATGTACTTTTTGGATAATTTGGGTGTAGGAAGTTGTAGCATCTATGTAATACATACATATATGTTTGAACTTTGATATGTTAATGGGGCGAGAAGTCTTGTACAAAATATTATAATTTTGTATTGTTTGTTTGGGTAGATTAAGTTTTTTATAAAGTAAATTTTTTACTGAAATAGTTTCAAAATGATGATTTTATAGTGGAAGTTTGTTTGCTGGGTTTTAGCAGAATAAGGTGGTTTTTTTTTTAAATATTCTATTATTTTTTCTTGGTTTGTCAAGTTATTTGTGATTCTTAATTTGTAGCTTGAGGAACAGAGGAATGCACAATCACACCAACTCTGAGCTGACTAGAATTTTTTAGCATGTCTTTTCCCCTAATACATAGCACAACCACCTCATAAAATTTGATCCTGAATAACCTAGACTAAATCCACCCTCAACAGATTATACTACTAAAATTTAACATATCTTACTATTTCTTTTTTAAAATAAAATAAAATATTTTTCCCCTCAGATCCTCTTAAAAAAAATGCCCTCAAAGCCAAAACAAAAATCATAATTGTAAATTAAATAATCAAATAATCTTAAAGATGAAGTTCACAACGCCGTACTGTGACAAAGTTAATGAAAACACATCCACTTTTACCTTATTAAAATTTCTTTTACTACATAAATAAATATATTTGTCCAATACAAAATGCGGTTTTGTTGCCATACATAGTTTACCAAATTCGCGCGAATAGGGGCAAACAATACGAAAGTTCGACGATAAATAGGTTAAATCCTATCTGGTTCGTCTGAAAAGCCAGGGTTCTTAGTTTATCCCAGGGGAGGAGTTTGTTATTTAGTGGGCACAAGATGCTAATGGCAGTATCTTTCTGAACACAAATAGATGGTTGCATACCTACATAAAGAAAGGAAAGGGACAATACCTACAAAATTGGGAAAAAAATAATTTTCAATTTCGAGGGCTAGCAAAGGATTGGAAAGGAGAGAATTGGATTCAAGAATGAATATATTGTTTATTTAAATAAATGCTGTAGGCAGATTCCATTACTGTTTATTTAAATGGTGCCATTATTGTTTATCTAAATGATGCTGTGGGCAAATTCAACTTTATTGGAAAAATCTAGAAAGTAGGAGAGGAGAGAATTGGTTTTAGAGTGAAGATATTGTTTATTTAAATCCATGTCGTAGTCAGATTCCATTATTGTTTATTTAAATGATGTTGTGGGCAGATTCAACTTTTTTAACCATGTAGTTGGGGCAAGATACTATTGGTGAGATCCTTTCAGTTATTTGGGTATTTGGCACGCACTTGTTAATTTTGACGGGTATTTATTAGCATTTCACTTTTCCAACTATTATTTATTGGCAGTAGTTTTTAATTGTTAGTTTTTGAAAACAAAATGAGATGTAATTTGTGTAGAATCTAAGCGGTATTCATTGAAATAAAAAAAATGATAGATGAGCTTTTCACAATCCATATATATAATCAATAAATCAGTTTAAACAACACAAATCAAGATTTGGTCACAATTTTTTTCATAATTCATATATATAATCAATAAATCAGTTTAAACAACACAAATCAAGATTTGGTCACAATTTTTTTCACCTGATTTGACTCTAACTCCAAAAATTCACACTTAAAATACTACATTTTATAATTTGCATTAATTAAATTAATTTTTTAAATGTCAATTTAATGGGTATATATATATATATATATATATATATATATATATATATATATATATATATATAAAGTTTTGATTTTTCTAGCAAGTAGTTTTAATAATAATTTTTTCATAATTTATAATGGCGAATTTGATTTTTTACATAACTAATTATTGGGTCAAGAGACTCTCAAGCCCTAGGTGGAAGAGATGTTGTAATGTCTTCTTATGTTATGTAAACATTTTGACTTGGTAAAATAAAAATAAAATTAATAATTTAAAAATGATGATTTTTACGTTGTAAGGCGTCCTTCTTTGAAAACAACTCCCCTAGTTGTTTTCGAGTTATAATCTGTATCATTCGATCTTTTGTTAGACGATTGGGTTATCATTGCCCGTTGATTTAGAGTGTGATAGTTGCCATGTTGTCTGTAACCGTTTTTCATTACTCTCTAAGTGTTAATTAGATTTTATTTATGCAAAGGAGGGTTTTCTGGTTCCCTTGGTTCTAGTATTTGGAGATTTCGAGTTACCACGATCGTTGATCTTCCTTCTCACCCATTGGACGGTTCCAATTTTTGGGTAATCACCCAGTTTTTTCGCTGCTCCAGAAGGTCATTCAGAGGCTTGGCAACACTTAATCTTTTGAGGTTCCTCACCACTAACCTCTATTGACCTATTATTCATAGAAATCATAACCCAAATTGAATGTACTCATGTTTAACAATGTCTCCACATTATTATAATATAAAGATGGAAAAATGAATTTAATTCCATATTTTTTTCCAAAATGTCTCACTGCGTATATGACGATGGTGATTGATGCAAGTCACAGGGCAGAATATTACTAAATGGGTTTTTAATATTTACTCATTTAGTTACTAAAAAAAATGATCATTTAAATGATCATTTTTTACTAATTTACGTCAGTCAACAATTTTTATTTTCCCTTAAATTTCAAATGTCAAATTGAGTCAAGATAATAACTAAATGATTTTTTCTAAAAATTAAAAGGATTTCACTAAGAAATAAGTAATTTAATTGAGTCAACATTACCATTTGGTAAATAAATAAGGGGAAGTGGATGAATTAAATTTCCATGGTGTTCAAATTCTAGTGCATGTTAGTGGGTTTGTAGGGGCTCATAAAACATTATTTAGTATTATAAAGAGGGGTCCATGATGGAGTTTAGTCTAGAATTTGCACGAGGCGTGGGAGATTCCTTAAGACAATGTAGATGTATAGCGGTTGAGATGATTTTGCATTAAAACAAAAACTTAATGTGGATGAAAAAGTTTAAAGGTTAATTTAAAAATGCAAAGAGTAAAAGGGAGATAAAAAATATTTGGAAATAAAAGCTAAAAAGGGAAGGGTCTAGGGTTTGCATTTGGATGATGCGATTCATAATAAAATTATATTCACCTCTAGGTCCAATGGAATTTGGGATATTCTACAAATTGAAAATAATAAAAGGGGATAAATATTAATTAGCATAAAGATGAACCACAAAGCATTGATATTCACTAAGCCACTATCAAAGCAAAAGGATATGGAGACTATAATTGTCTTGAATACTACACATAAGTTTGTTGAAGAAATTATAAAAAATTTGTGGAATTGTAGAAGAGCATCACGGTCAGAGACATTAAAGAAGTCACACCATTAATGAATGCAAGAATAAATAGGAGTAATTGATACAGGGATAAGTTTGAAAAAATGAGCATTGCATCGTTGTCTTCATAATCAGTTATTAACCTTCAATCAAAGGAAGAATAAATAAATGTATTTTAATGCAAGAATAAATTGGAGTAATGGATACAGGGATAGTTTGAAAAAATGAGCATAGCATCATTGTCTTCTTAATCAGTTAATCAATGTTCAATTAATCATTCAAGAATTGTTCAATTAATAGATGAATAAATAAATGTATTTTAATATGGGAGAAAATTAAAGTGGTTGGCACAATAGGATGTTAACCTTTACATTCCGTTTCAAATTTTATGGGGACATTTTTGACCTGTCGTGTTCCTTTTATATATTTAGCTTATAGATCCTCTCGAGTCAGTTTAAATTTCACAGGGTGGGTTCCTGGTTTATCTTGGCTTAGGGGTTGTTGTTGGATATACTCTTCGTGCCCATATTACACTAAACTTTTGGTGTTGGGATATATGGCTTTGGAGTTGTCGTGGTAGGTGCCCAGATTAGTCCAAACTCTTGTTGTTATTGTGGCAGCAACATGGTTTAATCTTGACCCTCACTTCTTCATGTTATTGTGACAGTCTCATGCAACTGATTTAACAAGAACTTGTTGTCTACTTTCACTTCCCATGTAGTAAGGAAGGCTTTAATCATTTCATCCCTTCTTTTTATATTATATAATGATAAGGAAGGCTATTGTACCAAGCCTTAACACCATCTTCAAGTTTTTTAACAAACAATTTGACATAAATTTCCTCATGTTCGTTAGCCATGTTATTGTTATTATTGAGAGAAGAGTCTCAAAGTTGCATTTTGTCTTCCATTAAGCAATATTTAATAGGGTTCAAGTATTCATATTCCTAGAAATCATGTGACACTGATTCAATGCTTCCAAGAAATTTGTTTACTTGGTATGGTGAAAATTTGTATGGTTATGCTCCACAAAAAACTGAATATGGTTATCAAATTTTAGGTGGTTTAAGTTGTTATTATATGTTTGAAAAGACAAGACCCAACAATTTCTCAGGTGATTTTTGCTATAATGGTTTGTTACCCGAGGCTTTTGGATGTGGTGAGGATCATAAAATTTCAGTTGGGGCACAAGGACCTCCAAGAGTTTCTCCATTGATGAATGAATTATCACTTCAGATATATTCAACTGACAATGGACACTTTCAAGGATTTAATAGCTGACATGAAACTGCTACTTATGATTTAAGACAATTGAATAACATTTAGTTTACTAATTTTTATCTTCATTGATTTTTTGTATGTCATGATGCTTCCAGAATTTATTCCTTACGACATTTCCTTTGCAACATCTGGTGCAATTGCTAGTTTAACTCCTCACAACTCATGGTTTTTCCCATGATGAAGTCTATTTCATCATGGAATGTAAGCGTAGTGTAATTAATTTCTATATATCAATCCAGTCAATTTAAACACACACACTTAATGCAAAATATGTAAGTTTTAATTTTTTTCAACTCGTTTAGATTAGAAAATATTTTTTGTTTGTCCAATTGTATTATCATATGAATGGAAATTATAATTTATAAGTAAAAATAATTTATAATTTTTGAAAAATAAAATTATAATATTTAATTTATTCATTTAAAAAAAATAATTATAACTTATAACTTACTATTATAAAATAAATGAATATTTTCACTTTTACTTTGAAAAAGGAATGTATATTCATATAAATATTTATTGATTTTTTTGATTTGGAAAATAATGTTTAAAATTGAAAGTCAATTTTATAATTAATCATATTTATGAAGATTAATCATATTTATGAGGGTTAAAGTTATATTTTTTTCATTATATTTATTTATCATCAAATCACATTATTATTTCTTTATCATCAAATCACATCATTTTTGAAGTATATGTTTTTCTCAATCACTTTAATTTAGAGAGATTCATTCAACAATATTTTCCTGTAAAAGTAGAATTTTCTTTTATTTGTCTTGAATCATGTTAGATACATTCCTATTCATTCCCCACTCATGTGGTAGAAAAGATTTAAAAAGGAATTCACTCATGTTGCAACTCATGTTGCAACAAAGTCTTAAGGAAAATCTCTTCCAAAATAACTATTTGTTATAGCAAAAAGATCAAAAATCGATTCTCATTATATGATATTTGAGTACAACTCTCTTACTATTAATTTAGTTGTAAAAATTCAACAAATTATTTTTGTAGATCTATTCATTACATGAAGCTATTTTCTTGTATGATATTTATATAAACTTACTTTAAGGGTGATTTCCAACCACATGAACTATATCAACAAATAATTATATATTATCTAGATTTTTTGAAATTGATCACATAGAATTTCCAACCATTTTTTAAGTTATATTATATTATATATATATAACCTGCAAAAATATTCTTGGTTTGGATGAACTTTATTTAGAGTTACTACCATAACTCAATTATAAACTAAAAAATCTTCTTGGAAAATATTTAGGGAGGAGCTTTGTTTAGAGCTACTACCATAACTCAATTACAAGAATTTTGAGATAAAAAATGAGCTTCAAAAGAAAAAAATTCTATCAAAATCAACTTTACAAGAATCAACCATATTTTAGAGGATACCATTATCCCCAATGGTGTCACAATCCTAGCCCCTATGGTCCTTTTAAGAACAAGGTTTAAAATGTTTAATCCATGAGCTTGGTTTAAGGTTTCTAAGCTTGGATTAATCTCATCACAAGTGTAAATCTAGATGCACATACTTCATCATTAAAGTCTCAAAATATTTCTCTCTAATATTTTGAAATTCCCCATATTACAAAGACGGGACTTATCGCTCCAAAGGAACATTTCCTTGCGATATGAAGATATGGCCCTTATCACAATTTTTTTTACGGTAATGAGAAATTTTTTATTAATTGCAAAATCTGGTGACTGGAAGATAGTTGTAAATCAAGAGATACATTATGGTTTTCTTCTATCTTTAGTATCACCTATAGGCTATTTGACCAAAATTACATTCCGAAGAGGAATACAACTGACACTAAGCATATATATGATTTTAGAGGTGAATACCTTCCAATAGAGCCCCAAACCTATATAAAACTTGTAGTACATGTAACCTACTACAAAATATAATTCTTGATTACAACATAGTTCCTCGGATCCACTAGATTATTCAATCTTGGAAGTTCCTCGGATCCACTAGATTATTCAATCTTGGAAACTTGAAGTTAGAGTTGCTGGAATAATACTTGAACATAGGATTCATGCTTAATCCATTAAGGGATGGAGGATGGCCTTAATTGAACATTAACAATCAACTCTACCAACTTCAAGTTGCAACCATTGTTGGGACATTGATATGCTTCATGGTTATTATCACTTAGAATGTGCTTGAAAATCATCTTTGGGATATCTTATGATACCTTAATTCGATTCATGAGATTATCCAAAACTTTGTCTCGAGGGGAAACCTGAAATTATTTGGCAAGAAGAATGCCTTAGAGTAAAATCATCTTCCCAAAGCCCCATGAATACTATCAAAATTTGATTTATTTGGGGCCATAAAGGACGCCTCCCCCTCCTACCACCCCTTTTCCTCCTTATCACTATAGAAAGAAGTTCTCGTGCAAAATTCAAAGCATACATATTTTTTCTCTTCTCACCTCATCATTTCACAGTAAGGGTTTTGTAAATTTTTTAACAATAAATTTTCCACGATATGACCATATTTATATTGCAAGATATCACTTCTCTGGTGGTATAAGGACATGTGATGCCTAATTTTCTCACCTCCTTATTACTAGCAAAAATAATATTATCAATGACACAAATTTCACCCTCTCATAATTAATAGAAAAAGTGATATTTTTAGCAACATAATACTTTTGTGCCTCTCCTTATCACTGGAAAAAGTGAGATTGTTAGTGACATGAGCCTTTCCTCCTCTCCTTTTCACTAGAAAAGTTGATACTGTCAGTGGTATATCACTTCAAGGAATATTACCATGCAAATAATAACCACTAAATCTAACTCTTACTCACAGAATTTGAATCCACTCATTTTAAGCTTTGAGGTATTGGTTGATCCTTGGGTCGATATGGTTTGGAGAAGGGAGTTTTGACCCAACCTTACACCATTAATTAGGTTTACGTTAGGCACATATTTAGGGTTGATAGGGAACATGTATAATACATGGATAAAGACGAAGACTATAATGGAAGATCAAGGAAGTGTGGTGCAACAACTCCACCATTCTAAAATTTGAATTTCCCTATCACATTTTTACATAAAGAAGGCCTAAAATGTGGCATATTTTCTAGTTATTTGTTGAGAGAAATGCACAACTATGCATGTTTGTTTTTCAATTAAAGAAGAATAGTTATCATCCATAGATTTTTTATAGGTTTAACATTGCTAAATTCATATTTCTATCGAATCAAATGCTACTAGTTAAGTTCTCAATTCCAATAAAACCCCATCCCTACTTTATGAGTGACTTCCATGCTTCAAATTAATTTAGACTATAATGACGAATAATTTATAAGTCTAATATAGTAAAACACATGCTTTAAAAGCCTTTAGCAAATAAATTTGAAATCCAAATTTAGTGTCCCAACCTCCAATATTTTAGGATTTTACTTTGAATGGTTTTTTAGTGAAAAATATGGAAGGTGAGAGTACCATATATTACTGAAAAAGGAACCACCAACTTTGCAATCTAGAAGGTTCATTATACATAGATAAAATATAAACAAGAGTTAATGGGCCATATTTTTTTCAACCCTATCCTAAAGCTTTAAAGACATAATTTTGAAAAAATTAATCCGTGGATTTATTGTTTTAACGTAATGTTAGAGGTGTATATTTGCATATATAAGCATAACTTGCAAAAGGGCACCATAAAATATTACTTAAATATAGGGTCATGAAGTTCAACTATCAAATTTGTTATTAGATCATAAGTGATGCTTTCTTTTTAGGCTCAGAAGAGGCATGTTAGGGCTATCAAAGCACACCACCCGTTGTCCCCCCATATTTTTTCAATTGATAATGGCCATGTTAAGGCCCAAATCCTCTTTAGGGATCAACCTTGCAAGGCTTTCAATGTCTAGCTTCAAATGGATGCCACTTGTCACTATTTTCCACAAGCTACGCAACAGTCCTATAGCTCCAATTAAAGGAATTAAATCTTGGTTGTTAATTGTAAGAGACTATGAACGTCTCAATGTAATAATCAACATCAAAATTTTCAAGTATTTATGTATTTATTAATGAAAATCATACATTCTTGTCCTTAAATGATTTGTGATGATTAGAAACTCCCCAGTCTTCTTATAGAAATTAAGATCTCAATTGTGAAGCCTAATATCAATCCAATATCTGAGTTTCCAATGAAATCTTCAGAAACGCTCTTCAATGTCCTAATTTATTCAACCATGATATAAAAATTATTTTCAAACAATACTACATAACATTTAACATCATAATAGATAATATATTAGGTACATTTATAATTGAGAACATCAAATTAAAACAATTGGATAGACTTATATTCAAGGAGTTTCCTACAACTGAATAATGTTTATTTTCCACCTAACCATAGGCTCAATTGTGCATGTTCTTGCCTACACCTTGCCACTCACTAGCCAAGCCATGATACCACCAATGGAAAACTCAAAATCTTAATAAAATACATAGTTGTGAAAGCAACACTCCTTCACAATAAAATCAAGCCAACAAATCTCTACCTACTAAGCTAGGACATCCATGAATTGTCCACATTCCTTCCTAGTTGGTTAAAACTACACAAGGGAGTACCTTCTCTACTTTGATAATACCTTAGTTCCCTCCCTTATCAGTGCCCACTATCCAACACAACCAACATTAATTTCACAATCCCATTTTTTCCAGTTTAGGTTTGGGGTTTCCTACCTCAAATTTGCAGTTAAATTTAAAATTTATCATGCCCAAATGCTCAAAAAACCATACATTATTGGCATCAATTGAGCAGGAATTTGATTTTCAAAAAACGTTTTATCTTCCTGTAAATACAAGCAGAAATTCCCACTTGCAAATCAACTCATTTTTCACTCGTGGGTGTTCTCATCTTACTCTAAACTCTTTCTCTTACTTAAATAATGGCTCTTTTAAACGCCACATGAATATCCCTAGCTTTGGCCAAGGAAAATCCATGATTTAATGGTTTTTGTTAGGCTATTTCGTGGGTTATAATTTGGAAATAAAGATGGGTAATTGCAACTTGAGATGAGTACTTATTGTACAATCCTTTAACTTCTTCAACTGCCCATTTTTTCTCCCTATACCTCCATAAATGTGGGTGATTGGCTACCAAACTACCTATATCCCTTTAATAACTAACTTTAGGGATGTGGAAAAGAAGGAAATAATTTCAAATTCATATTTTTTTCAACATAGAATAATGGGTTTTTTTTCGCTATGGCTATTGATTTGACAAGTAGGGTAATTTTCCCAAACCTCCCCACTAATTATTTCTCATGGTAGCATTACTAGTCCCAAGTCAGTTGGTCAATGATTTTCATTAATTAATGAAATAAATTTACATAATTTATAATTTTTCTAACAAAATTCAAAAATAACTAAAACATCATCAATGCCATGATTTACAATGACACTAAATCATCACTATAATTACAAACTAGATGATTTTTTTTTTTTTAAATGGTTACCTTTGAATTTATTTTTTGGATTCAATTTGATTAACTTTGAAAACAAGAGATTAAATCAAGGATTACAATAAGTCACTCTGATCTCTCATAGGGAGACTTGACCATAACCAAAAACCATGGGGGCTTCACTAGGGGAGCAATACCATACCACATGCATTCATATTGAGGCATATATATTGAGGAAAAAATGGCATAATATATTGAGCATATAATAGGGGGTAAAGGGTTTTTATATTGACATGTATACAAAATGGAGTCAAAGTCAACGAAAAAATATAAATGGGTATTAAAAAATGTTATTGAAAAAATGGATACATACAATATCTAGTTAAAGTAGGGGTTTTTAAAATTTGGATGGTGTATTGGGTTCGTATTGGTAAGGGGTTAAATAATGTGATTTTTAGAGTCATTTTTCAATATGTAGTCAAATTAAGGGTATTGTTTAGTATGCCACGAACGCACGTGCTATGTTATAGGTTCATCTAGTGAAGCCCCTGTGCCAAAAACATACTCTCTATAGAGACAAGAGGGACACCTAAAAACTAACCAAGCCTAAATCTAAGTAGTTGCCTATCTATCCAAAAAAAAAGTCACAACAAAAGTGGAACCATAAAACCTAACTATAACAGAGTCAAGTAAGGGGATCAAAAACATATATTGCTACTAGCATATGAGTTCTTGAATCTGTTGGATGTTTATCAACTACCAAGGGGATGTCGAGATGGTGTTTTATCCTCGCCAACTTGTGGTTGATCCTCTTTAAACTACTATCATAATCCGTAAGGTGCCTGTGCATGTGATCTAATGATTCAAGTAGGTCCATCTGAGACTCATGGTGCTCCATGATAGTACATCCTAGAAGGAATTTCATTTTCCAATAAAAGTCTATTGTTTACATATATTTATTAAATATTTGTCTCAAATATATTGTATAAGGGATTCAATCTATCTCCTCCACTAGAGCTTCAATATTTGTGGGAAGAGGCTTCCCCTCATACCGATCTAATTCCTCTTGCACATGAGTTAGGGTTTTCTCCCTATATCGGGATGCAAAACCTTCAACTTGATGATGTAGATGGGTATTTACTCTTAGAGGCATGATACTAATAATAAGCAACCAATCTTCTTGCTCTTTCTCTCTATTGAGGCACGGTGTGGATGACACCTAGAACCTAGGGTATGAAACACAATATCTACTGGATAGAATGAACCTGTCTCACCTAAAGCCACCACACTCTGAAATGAAAAAAAAGTACTAGATGAATGGAATGATATTCAACCTATGTGGCACCCTTTTTAGCTAAGCATTCACCCACTAAATTAACTACAATAATCCAACCCCTATCAACTCGCATACACGAAGAAATGGAGAGTTTAAAAAGCCACCAATTAATATGACTTGTTACCAGATTGATGATATGAGATAAGGTATAAAATTTCTACTCATCATAGGTTGAGAATCCAGATCTAATGGTACATATAAAGCCCAGTGAGCCCTAAAAGGGTAGATATCACCATTTACCAAGGAGACTCACATACTAGAGTAGGCATCCTAGAGTCTCAAATATATTAACAGTACAAGCAGGAAAGCAACAACATCCAAGAGATAAAGAACCTAGAGAAACTTCATGACATATATGATAGTAATCATGATTTAACCAAACAACCCTCACCGGACTAACATAGGGCAAGGGTCCTCTTAGACTCCACAAAGCTCACCACTTCCCAAATGACAAGAGATGAACATTTGAAATGGAATATGCCACCCACCACCATACTCCAATCAATAAAGGATGAGGTAACCAAAATTACTTCTAGATAGAGAATATAGTAGAAATAAAGAGAAAGAGGATTATAGGCGTAAGGACAACTATAATTACCTAAAGGGAGAAAAATGAGCTCCACCTTAGGTTCCTGGTTCGAGCAATAAAAACCAATATTAATTCGAAATTCACCATATGAAAGCCTAGTAGTCTACACTTTAGCCATGGAAAGTGGTAATTCCCATATTCATCCCACTAGCCTGAATTAGAACTTTCGAGAATTATAATGCCTAGCTAATAACCAAAGCATTCTTCCCATTGCTAAGAAAAGCACGGTGTGGAGTGACCCTCCACTTTGCATATTTTATCTTGGCCACTCATCGCCCTACTACTTGAATCCTCATACCCAATTTCGGTCTAGGGGTATTGCATTACAAACCATAATATCCCTCTCATGTTATAAAACACAAAGCTATGCAAGTTATTAAGCACAAACATGCAATCCATTATGGACAAATTCCTCATTGTACGCTTCGTGTCGTCGATAGAATCACCCCAATGTATTTTCATCTACCCAATCGAGAGAGGGATTAATTCCCACCACACATAAATAAAATTTTCCATTGGCATTGTGCCATGTCCCCCAGCCTATTGGTCAGGTGGGGCAATTGAAACTCATCCCCCCCCCCCCCCCGCCTTGAAAGTCACCCCATTCAAGGGAATGCTTAACTTTTTATTGCTTGATTTAAAGATGCTCATTTGTTGCATTTTAAATAATATATGACAACCCATAATTAAAACTTATAATGTTGCAAGTAAAATAATCACGTTGAAAATATTTTCATAAATTTCTTATGAATGTATTTATAATAATAATAATAATAATAATAAAATCTAATTTTAAGTTCATGACTAAACCAGACACCAAATTGGTGAATAAGACCCCCTTGTTTTGGGACAATGGACTTACCTTCATGTATGATTTGGATAGTAAAATCATGGGCCTCACCCAGATTAATCTGATGAATTCTAACTCGCCATAATAATAATAAAAGAAAAAAAATGAAAAAAAGAAAAAAGGAAAAAAGAAAAACAAAGTCTACAAAGATAAGCATACTCTGCCCCCTCTAGATTTAAACTTGTGTCATCTTACAAAGAAGTACAAGTTCTTGACCATTAAACCCACTCAAAATATACTTTCAAAATAAAGTAATTTTAAAATAAAATATTTTTTATATAAAAAAAATACCAATTTAAAATAAAAAACAAATAAATAAGCACAAAAATGTTTACATATTATTTATACTTTATAAAAAGATATTTGATATGTTAAATTAAATAAAAATTAATTTATTACATAAATATAAATATATATATGCTATACATGATATACATAAATTTAACATGATATACATGTTTTTTTTTTGTAAATTAATGTTGTATTCATTCATAAAAAAGTAAGTAGATCAGTAGCAAAATTCATGTAGTCTCACCCCGACCAGGTTTGTTGATTACTGTGATTATCATGTGACAAAGAAATATAAAGGAAACTAAAGACATAATCCACGGTCTAGGAGACCAAAAGCACCAAAAACACATAAAACAAGGAGAACACCTGTAACCATGCTAGTCATATGAAGTAATTGAAGTTGGGTTGTCTAGGGTTGTTCCACGAGGAGGTGGAGGGTAGAAAGAGCACTAGACATGCTCTTCAAATTGGTCCATCCAGGACTCCATCTTCTCTACCTTCTCAGTTAGCAGGTTCTGACCTCACCAGACCACCACAACTCACTCTTGAGCATGGCACTAGAAGTAGTGAATTTTTTGAGAGAGGTTATGAGCTCAACATGCTCTTCATGGTGTACATTGTTGAACATTTTTAATTTCTTAAAAACCACTCAATATTAATTATCAACCAAGGGATTCATAATATCTGAGTTACACTGTGTATTGGTTCAGATCTCAGATCTAATTACAGAGTACATGATTTCCTTCCAAAATATATGTTTAAGTACAAGTTCCTATCTGTTCAAATTGGATAAAAACTTTTATCTAAAAGACTCACTATTTTAACAATTTCACTTAACTATTTGAAAGACTCATACATGAACCCTTATGAAATCCATTCCTACTTTAAATAATTCACCTATGTAAACTGGAGTTATACAACTCAAATATTAACCTTTTCAAACACTATCCTTCTAATAGCAAGATCACATATGAACTAATTACCAAATTCTAATTACACTTAACATGAATTACTTATGTATTCAATCCAATTTTTTCCATACCAGAAACATAAATCTAAGTTACATTCAATAAGCTAATGAATGAAAAACTAGAATCAATCCATTACTATGCAAAACAAAGACCAAAATATTATGCAGAAATAAAATCAAGCTCTAGAGTTTCCTAATTCAATCCAATCAGTGAAAGACATTCAATTTAAAGAAAGAAATTAAATCAAATTTCTTAAACATATAAATTCTACAAAATAATTATTAAGCAATCCAAGCTAATGATACCAAAAAATCTGAGATCTACTGTTGAACTAACCCTCCTATTCGACACTGAAAGGAATCCTGAATGATAAGAAACTTGAACTACTTATTCAAAAGAAGGAAAAAGTTGAATTCCTATCTATGATAACCTTCTACAAAAAATATAATTAAAAATAGAGTAAAGACAAGCACACACACTTTTGAAATCAGAGACCAAGATTATAACTACAACTCCTATGAGAAATGAAATGTTCACAAGTCTTGTACTAAACAATGAGATTCGAAAGAAAGAGGATCTATCCACAAAGATCTCAATGATTTACATCCACGTTACAAGACTCAAGAAATTATCATGACTCACACAAAAATTCACAACCCTATGCATGATTCTGATTCAAATAACTTGGAATTCATTACCCAATCAGAACAAATCATTTAGTAATTCATCCTGTAGGGACATAATGAATCATCAAGTATAGAATTAAAACAAACCATTTAAATTCATCAATCACATGATATTTTCTGAGCAATCAAATTAATAAACTAACTCTAGATCTAAACTAATAATGAACCTGGTTCTAGAAGTGGTGGGCCCTTGCCACACCTGGAGCAAGGTGAACTAACTCAGTGGAATTAAATCTAAAACACGATCATGAACAACTCACAATGAAACAAGTACTGGAACTTGTATTAAATAAAAAAGATGGCGTACATAGTCTGGAAGAATACAAGTCCATAATCAACAATTCTGGAATATTACAGTGATCAAAATAGAAATATTACTTATTTACTCGACTAACTAGAACCTCAGCTCATCGGTCTTTAAACAGACAACCGATAGAATAGAGCGAAAATAACTAAAATCTAAACATGGAAAAATTATTAATGGATGGCTATCATGGGCTTGTGAAGTCAATCCTGGACTGACTGTACATGGCTCAATTTGGCTTTAGTTGGCTGCATACGATCCTGGAGAACTTTTTGCTATCCTTGGCCATGGAAATCTCGATGTATGATGCTTGAGGATTGATAAACTACTACTATTTCCAACAAAAGGATGGTCCAACGTTGAATTCCAATTTAAGTACAGGACCGAAACAAGGTTGTTAGGTATAGGATGGCGGAAATACTCCAATGATGAAGCATTTACCTTCTCATGATTTGACCAAGGATTATGACCTGTTCCCACCTACCAACAGTTTCATATCTACGAGTCCAATTAGAATAGATAGTTAGAGATAAATAAATAGGTATGATGTATAAACTATCCAAACTTTAATAAAAAAACACTGAAATAATGTCAAGTAAAATTATTTTACCTCAAATCATAAGATCATAGGTTTTAGCAGTAAATTTTATGGCATAAAAGGTACAATATAGGTGAAAAAGGCGAAAAATGGAGGTAAAGAAGGTAAGGACAAGAGTAAATATGGATACAAAAATGGAATTCAACATTCCCACATGCTGATGTGATTGCATGCCCTCATGTATCAACCACCTGTACTCAAAAAGTCAAAATTGGATGGACCTGGACCTAAATCCCTATTGCTTTGATTAAAACCTCCAGACGATGATGGGCTAAAATTGAAGTCCTCTGAAAGTATGAGGCCAAATTCTGAGCATTTAACTTCTTGACAGGTCGGAGTCGAGTTGTCTTCCACCGAAGGAGTTGTTTTTTTTTTAACTTCAAAGAATCATTATGTGATGTGAGGGACTAATTAATCTCTTCATGCTCTTTATTGGTGTCTCGGGAATAACAAAACAAATTTTTGTACCTATGCACATGTTCTTGTAGCATGGAATTCTTGCTCTGTAGTTTATCAACGAGGGCTTTCAAGTTCTCTTCAATAGCAATAGAAGGTAGTTGTGGGGGCGCTACAGACTATTTAGAAGTCATGCCTCCTTGAAAGCGGCTAATAGCACAATTATCAGTAGTAGAACATTGCCTCTTTCCGCTAGTAGGCTTACTAGTCACATTGTTTGAGGGATATCCTCTTCAGAAAAAGGAGTAGTTATCCCCTCATTTCTCAGACTTTATTTCTTAGCATCTGGATCAAGGGAGGAAAGAACGTTGACGGGCTCCAGACCTAGGGTCTCTGTTATAGGGTATTTAAACCTACTTATACTTCTAGGTCTTCTTCTACCTTGAGCTGAGAGTTTTGCGATAGGAACAGATTTCAAATCCGTCGGAAAGTGCTTTCATTTCCGTTTGAGGGTAACATTGGCTTGTAAATTCTGCTCAAGGGCTTCAGAAGCTAGCCCTTCCTTTTTGGGAAGATATTCTTCCAATGTATCTATCTATTCAGGCTCCTTGGTGTGCTAAGGTTGGTCCGTACGACCCTTCTTTCCCTTTTACTTCTTTCCTATTTTCCCTTTGTTGTTCATCCTTTGTTTCATTGCTTCTTCTGGCTTCATGACTGGTTCTTCCTCAGGGGTACAAGATTTGAGTGTGGACCCATAGGGGTTTTTTTAGAGGTGGCTTCTATGAGGGGGGTGGCTTTAGGTGTAGGAATAGTTTTAGAACTCTGAGGAATTTCTCCCCTTATGCTGCGTGATGACGGACTAATAAGCCTTTGTCGACCTTTGAACTATGCCCCTTCCCTAGCAAACTTATCATTCAGAAAATACTCCCAAGACCTGTGCCTCGCACTTAGTTCAACCATTATGATCATCTTAATTAAACTATGATGATAAAGATAAGTTTCGGGATTTTTACCAGCGGTTTGTACCCCTTGGTCCATCTTATGTAATATTTGTTGCAGATAGTATGGAAAATTAATGTCTCATTGCTCAGAGAAATGCAACAGTAGTCAAATATGGTATAATAAAATGGTAGCATACCTTCCCACGCATGTAAAAAACCTTTGTAGGACCGTGACCAATGGATGCCAATTATCCTCCAAGTAGGTGCACAACAATCCTTTAGACTAGTTGAGTGTATGGTAGGTAGGTTTGAGAAACTTGGTGGAATTTGATGCATTCATGAGTGCTCATTTGAATAATAGGTTGCATGTAGGAGGCAACTCTATAGCCCTGCTAACAGATTCTTCAGTAATCTTAAATTCAAAATTTCCAATATTTACACTTTCCCCATCATAGATTTGCACAAAATCATGTTCGATTATGTTGTTAAACCCCTGGAATTTCCGAAGGAAAATCATCCACCCTCAACCCTCTAAAATCTCCTTGTAGTGCTCATACTCTGGGCTCTGCACAAATTTCCCAAATGTTGGTTCGTGCCGGTCAATCCCCATGTCAATTTGAAGCTATGTCCTCCTGAATTTGGCCTAAAATCAACTTCACAGTCGACAAAAATGTATCACAAAAGGTCAGAGTGGTGTTGCTTCGGCCTTTTAAGTTTAAAACATGTCTCAATGGTCAATCTGACAGATTATACCATACTCTATAGGGGTGGTAAGTGGCAACAGTGAAGCATCAATCATTGGATGTGATGATGAAACTTATCAATTCATCATTTAATTGGACTAAGGGATAATCATCAGGGAGTGAAGTGAAGGATTGACATGTAGGATCATAATTAGGACGAGAGGGTGGGAAAAGAAGAGTAATGATGGAAAGGAGAAATGTCATAAATGAGATGATAATGGTGATGATGGTAAGTAAACAGAAAGAGGTAACACATCCACATAACAATATAATCGAATGCTTACGATCTAGTCTAGATAAACCATAATCACATACCTTTAGTCCTTTAACTTATAATGATTTGGAGTTTGCAGTTTGAAGAACCATGTTGGGCCTATCTTGGAGTCATATCATGGTAGTCATAAATAGTGAGATTTCCGAAATCATATAAATAGTGGAGCTTGTACACAACGTTATTCTTCTAACCATCATGCCCATAAATCACATTATTTGATTGCTATGATCAAATAAGTATATGAAGCTTAGTACAGGAAATTTAAGTACAGGAAGCTTTTAAGAACAAAATGAGCTTCTGACAAAACTGAAAACATAACATCTTCCAGTGAAATTATCACATAACTTGTTGTAGATTTCCATCTGAATTATGCAATAAATTCTGAAACATCATCCCATGGATTTTGACCAGGCCTGGGGTGATTATTTCCTGGAACATTTCATCTTTAGGGAGTCTAAAATATTTAGAAATAAGACTCTAGGGGGGCTTCTTTTCTGTAAGTATTTTGTTGAACCTAGAAAAGAATAATTCTATGCTCAGGATATCCCTAACTACTACTACCTCATGATTTTAATGAGCTTGAAGTATCCATGTGCTCAAGGAATTAATTTTTTGAGAGTATAAATAACCTAAAGCAGACTCTAAGGGGGTGTATTTTCTGTAGATATTCCATTGAGCCCAGAAAAGAATGACTCTGTACTCAAATAATCCATAAATACCACTGTTCCATTGAAATATACGAGGCTGGATCATTCACTGCTCGAGATTTTCAGTTTTAGAGAGTTTTAAATATCCAAAGAAGACCCCAAAAGGATCCTTTTCCATAGTTAATCTATCAAGTTTGGTTAAAGGAATAAAATTACCCAAGACATATTTCTCCTTTATTCTACATGAGATGTGAGGAGAACACCTAAAGATGTGAAAAATATGCCAGCTCACTATATATATATATATATTTAAAAAATAAAATCAATTTCAAGGTCCGGCAGAAGCCAGATCCTCCTTTTGAACTAATTTCATCTATGTATCTTGCATTACTTGCTGTGAAAATTACTAGCAAGAGAGGGGTCGATGGTACAATTTTAAGCGATGGCCATTTACTAAAAATGAGGTCTTCTCATCATCAATAGTTCTAATGCGGACAGAGCCATTATCGAAGACTTCTTCTATTTCATAGGGCCCTAACCATTTTGTTGAGAACTTACCTTTAAAGTGTTTGAACTTACTGTCATAGAGTAGGGCCCAATCCCCTGGATGAAAGACCTTATCCTTGATAAATTTATGGTGCCATCGAGCTCTTTGAACCTGTACTAACATGGTTCTGTGAAATTCATGATGCCTGTTCTCATCAAGCTCATTTAATTGCATCAATATTTGTTCTTGGGTGTCATTCAAGTTCATTCCCAATTGAACGGTTGTTTAGAATGTTTTTACCTGAAATTCAATTGGAAGAAATATGTGTTTTCCATATACTAATTCATAAGGGGTGTGCCCTATTACATTCCTCCAACTGATATGATAGGCCCACAATGCTTCAGGTATCTTTTCAACCAAATCACCATGGCATAGTTGTATGGTTTTGGTAAGGATGGATTCTAAGAATTTGTTTGTGGATTCCACCTGCCCGTTTTCTTGGGGGTGATAAGGAGTAGATTTTTTATGCTTAATCTGATATCGGTTTGTGATGGCCTTTACCAATGTAGATGTGAATTGTGTGCCTTTGTCAGTAAAAATTTCCCGAGGCACCCCAAAACAGGTAAATATATCCTCAAAAAGGAAGTTCACCACTGGTTTCTTGGAAGCAGAATACAAGGCTTTGGCCTCCACGCATTTTGTCACATAATCTTTGCAGACCAAAATATATCTCTTCTTCCCAGACATGGGAGAAGCGGGAACCATAAAATCTAATGCCCATTTTTCTAATGGTTCTACTAATATTTTTGTTTGGAGTGGCATCTCATCTGCTGGAACTGGTTTCCCCATCTGCTGGCAGGCATCGCAACTCGAGACAAACGTTTTGACATATTTGAAAAGTGTGGGCCAAT
Organism: Pinus albicaulis; assembly: GCA_034641835.2. NCBI lineage: Eukaryota > Viridiplantae > Streptophyta > Pinopsida > Pinales > Pinaceae > Pinus > Pinus albicaulis. The sequence goes on from CM076575.1 coordinate 956,135,017, forward strand.
AGTATCCTATATGTAGGAATTTTTAAGCGGTTCTTTCATCTATGAGATTTCCTCCGCAAGGCTCGCTGTGGACATCCTTTAGTACATCGAACATCTCATCTTCCCGCACACATCTTCTCATGATCAAATCAGGTCATGTGTGGAATAGGTCTCCATCTATCCAGGAATAATTTTCACTTCACTAAACGATATCATGTCTCTCACTGGTAGAAATATTTTGTGGCAATTTAGTTGTTGCAAGGTAATTGGTCATATCCGAAAACTAGGGGGTAAGAATTGATATTACAAACAAGTTCTCATCTGGAAAGTCATCCAGAATTGGGGCTAAAACTGTTTCTTGAGAGATATTCATTTGGGATAAGAAATCAACAGCCAAGTTGTCTTTCCTAGGCCTGTCAATCACAAGGATTAAATTCTTTCATCAAAAGCAACCATCTAGTAATTATTCCATTAGTAATAGTTTTATTCATTAAAAATATAATGGTAGAATGATCGGTATGGAAAAAAGTCTCATAACCGGTAATGTAATGTCTAAACTTTCTAATAGCATGAATAACTGCTAACAATTCCTTTTTAGTAACTGTATAGTTTAATTTAGTAGGTGAGAGGTTCTTCCTAAAAAAATATATAGCGTAAGGAGATTGATCTTCCCTTTGAACCAGCACAACTCCAAGGGTAGTGTTTGATGCATCTGTGCAAATGTGAAATTGGAGAGACCAATTAGGCCCTCTCAATACCAGAGCAGTTGTTAACATAGCCTTAAGTTCCTGAAAATAATTCTAACAGTTAGTGTCCCATAAGAATTCAACTTCCTTAGAAAGAAATTTAAACATTGGTGTTGCAATTTTAGTAAAATTTTTAATGAACTGCTTATAGTATCCGGTATGTCCCAAGAAAATTCTTACCTCTTTCTGTGTGGTGGGAATCTAGATATGCGAATTGCCTCTATTTTCATTGGGTCCACTTTTATTCCTTCTGTCGATACATTATATCCCAAGACAATTCCTTTAGTTTGCATCATATTTAATTTAGCACTACTAAGAGCTAGTTGAGCTTGTTGACAACAGATCAATACTATTTCCAAATTTCCTAAGGCTTGATCAAAGTCATCCCCATATACTGTGAAGTCGTCCATATAGACTTCTACACAGTCATGGATCAAATCAGAAAAGATAGCCAAGATGGATCGCTGAAATGTGGCTGGGGCATTACATAACCCAAAAGAAAGAACATGATAGGCATAGGTACCCCATGGGAAGGTAAAGGTGGTCTTCTCTTGATCCTTTGGGGCTATTTTAATTTGGTTATAGCCATTATACCCATCCAGAAAAGAAAAATATTTTTTCCCAGAAAATGTATCAAGTACTTGATCAATAAATGGTAACATAAAATAATCCTACAAGGTGGCCTTGTTTAGCTCCCTATAGTCTACACAAATTCACCATTTCCCATTTTTCTCATTTGGAACTGGTGATACCCATGTACTTTCAGAAATAGGATATATGAAATCTGCACTAAGGATTTTTTGCAATTCATCTTTCACTATTTCTTTGAAAGCTGGGTTCATGCACCTCTGAGGCTGCCTAATAGGTCTAATTTCATAATTTATATAGATATGGTGTATACATGTGTCTGGATGAATACCTTTCATGTATAAATAATCCAAATCGAATGATTTCAACTTCTTTTGAATCGTGCTCACTAGTTGGTGTTTTTGTTATGTAGTTAAATCATTTTCAATGTATAAAGTCTTACCGTCATCAATTTCGATAGGCTCAGTGATTTCTTCATTGCTACCTTCCAGTGCTGCCATAATGAGTGTCACAAATATAGTCGGATGACAAGTTTCTTGAAATTCATTTCTAAAGACATGTTGATAACCATTAAAAGAAATAGGATAATTGGTGGAGGTAATGTCAGAGAAAATTTACAACAACACATGATCTTCTGATTGTTCTTGTAATCCTCGTGATTGTTCCATAATTAATAGAGGCAACATACAATCCTCATCACCATAAGGACTTTCCAGCCAGAGAGGTACTTCAGTAGCCATTTGCGAAGGTGGAAAAATTGTCATAGTCTGATTATTTGATCTGTTAGAAATGATCATTTCTCCATTCCTACACCCAATGACTGCATCAGTAGTGGCCAACCATGGGTGTCCCAAGATAACTAGATGTCCTGGTGTCGAGGTCACTACTATGTCCTCCAAAATTCCCACAAGTTTGATGACAGACTTGTCAGCCATTTCCACTAATTCCCTATAAATGTAGAGATCTCATTGTGTCTATCGTCATGGCATTGATAGCTGCCCCCAAATCCACGAGGGTTTTTGGTAAAAGTGTGCCATTAATTTCTATTGTTGCCACAAGATTTCCCGGATCATTGTATTTTAGTGGTAAATTGGATATCATTTCTGTTATTTGGATTACTACCTTAATGTTATGATTTTGATTCTTCTTTCGTCCTAGCTTCTTGATACAGAGATCCATACTAGGTGTAAATGGGAATGTCCATAATAGCTTGTAACAAGGGTTTATTTATGAAAACATTCCTAAGTTCAGTTTCCAAATCATATTCTACAGGAGTCTTGGTTTTCTTAACAAACAAACTTCTGGGTAAGGAGGTTCTTTTGATTGTTCTTCATCTTTTTCATCTTTTTTATTTTCTGTTTGCGGGTGAATTATGTTTTCAGATTTCTCATGAAGGTCCACCTCTTGAATTATCACAGATGATTTTCCCTTATTGACTGTTTTCCCTAACCTTAATTTAATTTCATTTATAGGGATAGTAGTAATAACATAAGCGGGAAAGAGTTGTACTTCTATTTTTTGCACGGGTTGAGAAGGTCTATTATTGGGGTTAGTAATGGGTTGTGCAGGAAAAAAAGTGGGATGAGGTGGATTAAATGATTGTGATGCCTGCTGAGGTGGTGAGTTAGATCTTCAGGGAAATTTTTTTTGTAGTGGAGGTGGAGGCAACAAGGGTTGTTGATAGTAGGTTGGGTTGCACCCTTGCTGAAATTGAGGAAAATTTTGTTTATATGGCACGTTATTCATGCCATGGTATTGAGGATATGACTGGTTTTGAGATTGAAATGTGTTTCTATAGAATTTTCCCTCCATCCTTGATTCCATGGTGAGTTTTGTGGTTGTTGACTACCCAAAGGAGGATAAGCTGGCTGAAAGTTCCATGGTTGATTTTTCACAAAAATTTGCGGGTTAGGATCTTGATATGTGCTTTGAATTGGCCCTATCCATGGAGAATTTTTATTTAATTGGGATGGGTCATTAGCCCCCATGCTATTTTTGTAAATGGCTTGAAAACCGGGAAGAGTTGGGCATTTTTCAGTAGCATGTTCTAATGCACAGATCCCAGATACTTCAACCATGTTGACGGGTCATTCTCTTTCCATGTCTCTGCGCCTACATTTCAGACAGAAAACTACCATAGCAAATTTATCCTCCTCTTGCTTCTTTTTTATTTTCAAGGTGTCTAACTAGTTGCTAATAGTGTTTAAAATGTTTGTTTTAAAATTTTCTAAGAGGTTTCCCAGTTTGACTCTAGTGACAACATCTGAAACCATTTTTTTTATTTTTAGACACATAATCTTGTGAGTTTTCTTGGATCCTTTTTCCTACTTTGGCCTGAATTCTAGAGTATGTTAGCCATAATTAGGCTATCTCGGAAAAATGTTTCTTGTAAATGTCACCACCACTTAGGAGATTAAGTGTGTCAATACATTATTCCTTCAACCCTTTCAAAAAGACAGTCCTAATGGTCCTTTCATCTAGGTTTCCTCATGATTTATGGTAATTATAGAGGAATCTATCTAGATACTCTTCTAGGCTTTCCTCCTCCATCTGCTGCATCCTAAATATGTCATTAACATCCCTACTTTTACAGTAGTCTTGGTATTTTTTAAGGAAGACATATTTCATATCATCCCAGGAGTAAATAGTGTGCTCTCCTAGGATCATAAACCATTTGAGGGTTGTCTCTTTTAAGGTGGCAAGAATTAATTTGAGTTTTTTTGCATAGTCATAATAATTATAAGTTCTGCATAAAATATAAAATTCAAATAAAAATGCATATGGGTCTTCGGAAGACATACCTCGAAAGAGTGAAAGAGATGCCATTGGTATGTTCTTCATGTTGACATTTCTGGTCACATCCATGATAGGGAATCCAAAATTTGTTTATGTATCTTCCTCCAGATCTCCTCTTGGTCCCTCATCATTCCCTCCTCCAAATAAGGTGTCTCTTGCATCATTTTCTGTATGGCCTTCTCCATGATTTATGTTCTCACCTCCTCTGTTAGCCATGTTCATTGCAGGATTTGGTGGGAGTTTGGTAATAACTTGGCTGGAAGAAGATTCAAGTGGATTGATTTTTTTGCTGGTAGACCCCAAGTCTTTGTGAGACTGTTCTGATGCTGACTCCTATCATGGAACTAGCACCAGTGTTGTCACTGTTGTAGTCCCAAAAAAAATGTGTTCTTGCTGAGGTGCAATTTGTTTTTGTTTTTTGCTTCTTGGAGTGGGATTTGTTCTGTCAATGCCCCTTTACTACCGCCACTTTCCCCTTTTCTTCTGGTACCTGTGTAACGATTAGCTATATTAGTGGGTGGTGTTTTGGTCGGACCAAATATTTCAGGAAATGATTTTTAAATATACCTACATTTACTATATTTAGGTATAATTTTACTCCTACGCATAAGAAAGAAATAGTACAAATATCTACAGAGACAACCGGACTTTGGATCAACCCCACTAAAGTGGATGCGTGTCTCTTCACTCACATCTTATCATACACTCCCCAACCTCTGACTGTCATGCAAATAGCTTTGTAACTTTGAAAAATAAATTCTTATCAGAACCAATTGCAACTCCTCGGCAACGACGCCAAAATGTTGAACGTTTTTAATTTCTTAAAAACCACTCAATATTAAGTATCAACCAAGGGATTCATAATCTCTAGGTTACACTTTGTATTGGTTCAGATTTAAGATCTAATTACAGAGTACATGATTTCCTTCCAAAACAGATGTTTAAGTACAAAGTCCTGTACTTAAAAATGAGATTCGAAAGAAAAAAGGAGCTATCCACACAACTCTCAATTATTTACATCCATGTTATAAGACTTAAGAAATTAACACGACTCATACATAAATTCACAACCCTGTTCACGATTCTGATTCAAACTGTAATATTCCTAAATTAGCTTACAACTAATAGGAATATTAATTTTTCTTTTGAAATCTAGATGGATGAATAAATGGGCAAGGAGGCTCATAAATTTCTCAAGTATGAATAAAAATCCCTCATAGTGTGAAAAGGGATCATGAAATAATTAGATCAAGAATCTGTTGTGGTCCTGTGTTTTGATAGATTGGCTAACCAAAAGACAAGGCAACATCAGAACCAATATTTAGAGTTCCAGGATCTAGTCCTCATGTTCTCAGAGAGGGATCTCTCAAATTGTTTGCAAAGATATGTCTTGTTTTCTTTTAAGTATTGATTTTAGACTAGTTATTAAGTGCAGGTGTTTGTTTGGTTTGTTTGTTTGTTTGGTTGGATTGGCACAACAAAACATGAAAGGTCTAGGTAGTATAGATAGAAAGAGTTTCATTGGGCAATGGAGTCAAAATGAAGTTGGTAACATGCTCATAAGTAAATATGGGATATCAAAGGGCAAATCTAACTTGGCCACAGGATTCTTTAGTTTTTGTGAATGAGATGGACATTAATTATTTGAAAGAGAGTTTGAATTCTCTACAAAGGGAACTTAAAAACATAACTTGAACAATAAAGAGGTATTTGATAGATAGGGCTAACCATGAATTCTACAAACCACACTTTAAGCAAATAATGATTTCAAGACAAATTTCAAAATGAAATCTAAGATTTGGGAGCACATCCTATTTCCTCAAAGATTTTATTTCAAAGGACTTAGAAAACATAAAATATTCACTGATAATTGCAGTCATAGAAGAGGGAACACCTAACACATCTATGATCACAACTATAAATACCTTTAAAACAATTTTTTAAGCAGGGACAAAGGGTATGATCAAAACAGACCTCCTTGGCTAACTATAAACAATGGTACTTCAAAGGGAGACTTCAAAAACAATTTTCAAGTGGCAGCAGACAAGCAGGGAAAACCATAAATCATGCTGGAACCAACTATTTGAACTATTAGAGAAATAAAAAAGCATGAGGACTAAAGAGAAAGATTAAAGACTCTAAAATACCTCGGTAGAAGAAAACATAAAACAATGAAGGATAAACAGGTCTAAGGTGCTTCCAGGAGTCATTTCTTAGCCTAAACTTTTCATCCTACTGTAGTAAGAATTTATGAAACATAATGAAAATAGGAAAAACAACAAATAGTTTAGAATACATCACCAATAGCCAAGCTCAGGGATCCAATGATAGAGCCTTCTCAAGAACAAGCATGTCAAAACATCATCAAGCTTCCAAGACTTCAATTTCTTCTTCAACTTCCAACAGACTATGTATTATTTCAGAGAGTTTCAGTATTACAACTAGTGACCAACCAACCCTTTACAATGTGCTCCTCAAGGACATTTTATAAGAAAATGAGGAGGTGTAAGAGTTCCTAGGGTTGAAGTGTAATTAATTCTATACTAAATGCAACTCCTAGCCTTGAAAAACATGCAAGGCATAAGGTAGGAAAGCATTCAATTTACAACTCTGTTTCATTAACTCCGTTTTCTACTTTTTAGGCTTAGTGGGTGAAAAGATTGACTTTAAGGCTCTTTTTATCTTTTACAATAACTTTGCTGTCAGTGTGAAATATTTGATTTTTCTTGTAATAACTGTTAGTAGTCTTTAGCCTTAATGTTACTGACTGAGATTTGATCCGGGTATTCCTTTGAGGTAGAGAGGCTGCAGGTGGCAATTTTGGTAGTTGGGGATTCAATTATCCCCTTTGATGTGGCATTCAAGGTCTTCTGGATCTGATTTGTGGATTAGGCCTTTGATTCCAAAGTTCATGCGTTGATCCTTTAAGCTTTGATTATATCTTTAAACCTTTGATTATGCTCTGATCTTCATCTTGACACTGATATTCCTTCATTTAATTAACTCTGACTGTGTTTGTTGTTTGTAGGTGCACATAGGATTTGTTGGAGAAGTGGTTTTGAAAAGCCGACAATCACGACTTATCAACCTTCTTAAACATGTAATTAACACTTCAAAACCCTTTAATTTGTACTGAAGCCATGAGGATCGTCATCCTCGGCTAATAACACTGTAATCATCTGTGGGAGGGTTTATCTTGAATTTCATTAAACCTGCATAAAAACACTCAAAGTTAATTAAAATCATGTGAAGTATTGGTTTGATTGCTTAGGAGGGTGTGTGGAAGCAGTCGGATCTATGAGGATGAATGGATACAACAGTGTAGGGAGAAAAACCATGGCAAAAACGAAACAGGGGTTTAAATTTGAATTAGGGTGCGAATTGAGAAGAAGCAGTTTCAGGAAAATCGATAGCGGTTTTCGCATTGCATTTGGGGGGTAGGCGGTATTTTGCAGATGGAGTGCGATATGATACATCGGTTGACACGTGGATTTTCAATACCGCCTATTTCACAAAATTTTTAAGCGTTAAACTCTAGGCGCAAAGATTTTACGACATGCATCGTCAACCGTTGGATCGGAGGACCCATATCCAACGATGCGGAAAGAATGCGATATGAAAGGTGTACGAGGGGGGGTTCTAGTGTAAGACAGGTGGCAGCGCGTGAGTGGACAGGCGCTTTGTGTGGTGGGAGGTAGGCAGGGTCCACGATGACATATGCAAATGTGTCGCAGAGTGGGTTCAATGGTGAGATTGGGTTAAGTCCTGATCATTGGATCATCAAATCGAACGGTTGAGATCCAAAGATGGGGGCGGGTTATTTTGAAAGGAGAAGAGTATGGTAAGTGAACGGGCAGAGGATGAGTGCTTGAGGGCCGTTGATCTGCAGAGATCAACTGTTCATATATTTTCAAATCATAACGTCGGGGAAACGAAAAATAGAAGGTAATAAGGGTTCGGAAGAGGATTTTTAGTCCTTTAAGCACCCGATTGCGGGGCTAAGGCCATATGAGGAAGAGGGCTGACGAATATAAGCTCTCGGGGGCTTAATGCCCTAGGAGTGAAAAAGACTGTTTTAAGGCCAGAATAAAGGGTTTTTAAGGCCAAATGAAGGTTTCAGTAGGCTAGAAAAAGGATTTTTAAACCAAATAAAAGGATGATATAAGGTTTAAAAGAGGGTTTTAATGGTTTGGAGGTTAATATGAAAGGATGAAAGGGGAAATTTGTAAAGGAAAATAGGGGTGGAAATGGAGATGATTTGTGAAAATGAGATGGGGAAGTGAATGATTAGAATGGAGGCTCATGAGCAGTTTTCTTTGGTAAACAATAGGAACTTTAGGACTAATAGTGAAACAACAGTGAAGATTAACTCAAAGGGTAAAAATCATCATAAAACTTCAAAAGATGATAAGTTTTCAAAGGGAACTATCTCTTGAAGGTTTAAAATACAAGCTTAGCCACCATTGAGTATAACAAAATTTATAGGTGGCTAACAGAATCCACATGTGTGAACAATGTCTAAACTATGTGGACAAGTTCAAGTTTGATCAAGTCAACAACATTTATTCTCAAAGAGTGGATCCTAAATAGAGACAGCTCAATGTGAATGAAAAGCAAGCTAGCTTGTTAAAATGAAGACACCTTGAGTGTGGAAGAGGTTTATCACTTGACCAAGTCAACCATGACCATATCTACAGCGCAGTCTAGATGCATTGAACCTCTTTGTGGGGCAACGCAGTTCTAGAAGGAGATTTTACATGTGAAAGAGGCTAAAATAATGAAGTGGTTTAGGGTTTTGACAAGACTCCAATCTTATAAAAGGAGGAGGAGAGCAGCATGAAGGGGTTTTTGTTGAGGATTATTATTTTCTGAAGGTATTGTCTGCTTAGACATCCCTTGTTGGGTTTTCCTGTTTAGGAATCCCACCTCCTTCCTTGAGTGGCTCTTGGAGGAGGGTTGTGCCATCTTGTCCACTATCAGGCTTGGCACAAGCTTCACCTTACACCTACAACACTGATCTTGTTGAGGGTTGGGGTGTCCTTGTGATTTGCAGCAGTGGAAGACACTAGATCTACTCAGATCTAGACTATACTAGTGGATCTTCTCAGTGAGTGTGTCTTTTAACCTCCTGGAAGAGTGCATTAGTTGATTGAGCTTCAGATCCAGACCTTTGCATCATGCCAAATCATTCTCAGAATCTAAAATTCAGTTTCTCCCCCCTGGACTATGTTATTTGCAAAGGAGAAGTTGCAGGGTGTTTTGTCCTCATTTTGGAGGAGAGATCTCCGGTGTTAGGATTCTTCCTCTCACTGTGGTGATCCATGGATTGGCCATCCAATCCATGTTTGCTTCAAATCTGATCTTCTGTCCTATTGTATGATTCAGAAATTTCTGAATAATTCTGCATAGCTGCAACTTTAGATCTCAGATCTACTCTATGTGCTTCAAGTTTTGCACAAACCCCCAAGGGGAATGTATAGATGAGCTTTTCTTGTACACAGATCTGAATTATACCTATATTTTTATGTACAGATCTTATCTAGATCTGAGTATTAATAACCTGCTACTTGAGCCCCTTAAAATAACACTGTCATGTTTATGCAGTCTTTTCTTATGGTTGTAGCACCTCATTTCTGAGGATTTCTCCTGTATATTTCCATTCTATTTCTTGTACAATGTATGGGCTGTAATGTAAATATGATTTGTTGTTATATAACTTATATTTGAGCCCCCATATTATCTTATTTCTTTGCTTCAGTGGATCTGCATTATTTCTAAAGAAGTCCATTGCATATAGCTACAGCCCCACTTTTTGGGTGTTTTTCAGCTAGACTAGGTTGTGGGAGATCTGTTTAACCCACCTAGTTTGATTTGTTTTTGCTCTCCTTTTGGATTTAGATCTTAGATGAGCTGATCTAAGGGATACAGGAGCTGAAAACTAATTTCAGTGCAATTAATTCTCAAAAGTGCGTTATTTGAGCAGGCTGAATATGCAGTCCAAATTTTGGGATATTACAGTGGTATCAGAGCAAGATCTTTGGCTCAGCCTGTGGGCTTCAAGTAAAAGTGATATAAAGAATAGAGTAAGGTCAGAATGATGAAGAGGATGAGCTTACTCTCATCACTTTTTAGATCTAGTAAGAACCTCTCCGAGGAGGTTGAACAAGAAGAAGAGAGAGAGAGTAGTGAAACTCCTAGAGAGTTTCGAGAGCAGGAAGATCTCTCGATCAGATCTAAAATATCTATACATGAGGAAAGTTATAAATCCTCATCTCATGGATATTTTCACTCATCCATATCACCAAATATTTAGTGTTCTGTCATTAATTTCTTCATGAAGAGGAAGAAAGGAGGTGTACCCAAGAAGGAGACTCTTGGAGAGTATTTGTGGAGAGTATTCTTGGAGAGACATAACTTGAACTTCCAAGGGTTCTGCAAGGTAAATGAGAACAAAAACACAAAGGAGGAGCAGCCTGATGTGAGTAGATTCTTTCTATATACTTTTTATGGGTCACCAAAATGTCCAGTTAGGGCTTGGGTGGAGAAGCTAAGCAACTTTGTGCAGCAGCATCAAGTTTCAGAAAATGAAGCCATCAAAATAGAAGCGTTGCATTTTGAAGGTAAAGCATATGCTTGGTGGTTGTTTGAGTCTTTTTCCTTAAAGAATGCAAATACACCTACTTATGCAAGGTTTATTGCAAGATTAATAGAGATGTTTGATGAGACTTCATGTGTGACATCTCCTACTGAGGCTATCAAACCATATCAAAAAAATCTTTTGCATGAGTTGGAAGGGTCTATGCATCCAAATCCATTTATGAAGACCATGGAAGAAGGTGTGAACTTTTTTGATACCTTGCCAAGGGAAAAATCTCCAATTGATGGAGGGTTTTCTTCTCAAGATGGAAGCAAGAATATTCCTTCTTCAATAGAAGACCAAGATCTAAGGTCTCTTATTGATGATGAGGCAACTTCAACTACTGAAGAGGAGGAGGGGAAGGCGGGATATGATAACGCAGTCACAACAAAAACACCTCAAGCACCTCTTGATTGGAGGAAAACTAAAGTGTTCTCTCAACTATGGGCAGAATTTGCATACTTGGCTAAGGAGGGAGCCTTGGGAGAAGCCAGCACAGCGTAGAGAATCTCTCATGAATTCAGAAGAGAGGTGAGCAATTTCTTGAAAGGGGCATTGCTATCTCCCACTCAGTTATCTGCGCTGAGAGAGGAGGAATCAGAAATCTATGATGGCATGGAAATTAGGACACATGGAAACTCCATATCTTTGGGGAAGCCCATGGTATCCTCATTCACAAAGGATATTTCTGAACATGACAAGAGAATGTTAATAGTCTTGCATGCATGGGCCAAATTAAGGAAGTATTGGAAGACAAGAATGTTTTTAGGGGAAGTTGACTTTCATCTACTTCAATCTTGTCTTGAGCAAGATAAACTGCAAGGGAGGCAACAAAAGGATGTTTTTATCACTCTAGCATGTGACCTTAGCATCAAGTATGTCAAAGAGGAGGGCCATGATATGACATGGGCTACATTTCAGACCTCTACAACGATGTCATTCTTGGGAAGCCTGGATCCCTATTGGGATTCCTAGCTCATGATGGAATACTCCAAGGACCTTTTCACATGTGGGGTTCTTGATGGGAAGGTAATGGATGGGAGGTTTAAGGTAGTTGATGGAGTCATTTATTTCTATAATCTTATTTATTTGGTTAGAGACTCCAAGCTCAAGGAGGGACTGCTAAATGAAACCTATGAGATCCTGCTTTCCAAACCCATTGGCTTCATTAGAGCATATCATAATATCTTAAGTGGATTCATGTGGGAAGGTTTCAAGGAAGAGGTGCACTCTCATATGAAGATGTGCATGGATTAATTGCTAGATGAGGAGGGACATATCTCTTGGGAAGAGCCATCATTCACACCTCCTTACTCATTGAGTGTGAGAGGGAACTCATCCATGAGTTACCTCACTGATGTAAAACAAGTATATAGAGGAACTTGTCTTTCTGAATATTATGATGTATCTCCTATATGCTTATATTTTTCTAACACTCATTTGAAGAACATTGCTCCAAGAGGGGGCACTATTTATGATGGGTTTCATTGACCACTCAAGGCCATGAACTATGTTGATGCAGGTCATTCCTTGGAAGATCTTGGGAAGTTATTTTGTCCTTCATGGTGTGATTCTTTTACACCAACTATGATGCACCTTCTCCAAGCATTCAAGAGGGATGGGGCAGAAAACAAGTGTTGGGGGAGGCACTTTTCCTCTCCTATTCTATGGCAGTTGAGGGTAAAACTGCGTTGGTTGCACATGAGGGAACATCTTCCTTCTCCTTTATCATACATGGCAGCTAGCATGCTTCTAATTATGATTCCATATGCTATAAATTTTCTTACTCTTGGGAACATGGTTGGAGGTGAGGCACATTGATGGGATGTGTCCTTGGGGGAAGGAGTTCCCCACTCTTTTTGCACTGCATGCTTCAATGGGAGCATGAGATATTGTATGGTGCCCATGGTAGATCACTTGTCTCTTTGTAGAGTGAGCCATATGGTTGTTGGGAACATGCATCTCATATGTATTGGGGAGGATTTTTTCTATGGATTTCCAAGCTGGGAGGTGATCCACTTCATTTGGATGATAGCATGGAGATGGGAGTCTTTCATGAATAAGGGAATTCCCCATGATTGTCATCACTTCTATCTTGAAGGGGCTATGGGTCAGCAAGGAGGTTTCCATAACAACCTTCCCTTCTTTCATGATGAGAGCCATTGGGTTTACTCACCAAGGGCCAACTTGCACATTGGGAAGGGACCATTGGGAGATAGAACTCTTGAAAAAATTCTGAAGCAATGATGGAGACTATTGGATGAGGAGGCCACAAGAGAGGAAGGGGAGATGTTGCAGCACCCTTGTAGTTTCTTGAGGACAAGCAACATTTGGGGGGGGGGGAGACTGTAATATTCATAAATTAGCTTACAACTAATAGGAATATTAATTTTTCTTTTGAAATCTAGATGGATGAATAAATGGCCAAGGAGGCTCATAAATTGCTCAAGTATGAATAGAAATCCCTCATAGTGTGAAAAGGGATCATGAAATAACCAAATAAATCATCCACATGTGTGAACAATGTCTAAACTATGTGGACAAGGTCAAGTTTGACCAAGTCAACAACATTTATTCTCAAAGAGTGGATCCTAAATAAAGACAACTCAATGTGAATGAAAATCAAGCTAGCTAGTTAAAATGAAGACACCTTGAGTGTGGAAGAGGTTGATTACTTGACCAAGTCAACCATGACCATATCTACAACGTAGTCTAGATGCATTGAACCTCTTTGTGGGATAACACAGTTCTAGAAGGATATTTTACATGTGAAAGAGGCTAAACTAATGAAGTGGTTTAGGCTTTTGACAAGACTCCAATATTATACAAGGAGGAGGAGAGCAACATGAAGGGGTTGTTGTTGAAGATTACTATTTTCTAAAGGTATTGTCTGTTTAGACATCCCTTGTTGGGTTTTCCTGTTTAGGAATCCCACCTCCTTCCTTGAGCAACTCTTGGAGGAGACTTGTTCCATCTTGTCCACTATCAGGCTTGGGCCAAGCTTTACCTTAAACCTACAGCGTTGATCCTATTGAGGGTTGGGTTGTCCTTGTGAGTTGCAGCAGCGGAAGACACTAGATCTGCTCAGATCTAGACTATACTAGTGGCTCTTCTTAGTGAGTGTGTCTTTTAACCTCCTGGAAGAGTGCATTAGTTGATTGAGCTTCAGATCTAGACCTTGGCATCAGGCCAAATCTTCTCAGAGTCTGCAACGCAGTTTCTCCCCCTGGACTGCGTTATTTGCAAAGGAGAAGTTTCACGGTGTTTTGTCTACATTTTGGAGGAGAGATCTCCGGTGTTAGGATTCTTCCTCTCACTGTGGTGATCCATGGATTGGCCATCCAATCCATGTTTTTTTCAGATCTGATCTATTTTCCTATTGTATGATTCAGAAATTTCTGAATAATTCTGCAGATTTGAACCTTTAGATCTCAGATCTACTCTCTGTGCTTCAAGCTTTGCACAAACCTCCAAGGGGAATGTATAGATGAGCTTTTCTTGTACACATATCTGAATTATACCTATATTTTTATGTACAGATCTGCTCTAGATCTGAGTATTAATAACCTGCTGCTTCAGCCCCTTAAAATTACGCTGCCATGTTTATGCAATCTTTTCTTATGGTTCTAGCACCTCATTTCTGAGGATTTCTCCTGTATATTTCCATTCTCTCTCTTGTACAATGTATGGGCTGTAATGTAAATCTGATTTGCTGTTATATAACTGATATTTGAGCCCCCATATCAGCTTATTGCTTTGCTTCAGTGGATCTACATTATTTCTGAAGCAGTCCATTGCATATAGCTGTAGCCCCTCTCTTTGAGTATTTTTCAGCTAGACTAGGTTGTGGGAGATCTGTTTAACCCACCTAGTTTGATTTTTTTTTGCTCTCCTTTTGGATTTAGATCTTAGATGAGCTGGTCTAAGGGATCCAGAAGCTTCAAACTCATTTCATTGCACTAAATTCTCAGAAGTGCGTTATTTGAGTAGGCTGGATGTGCAGTCCCAATTTTGGGATATTACACAAACAACTAACCAATCAAAAAAACTCGTTTAGTAATTTGTACTACACGAACATAATGAATAATCAAGTACATAATTAAAACAAACCATTTAAATTCATTAATCACATGATATCTTTTGAGCAATCAAATTAATAAACTAACTCTGAATCTAAACTCATAATGAACCTGGTTCCAGAAGTGGTGGGCCCTTGCCACATTTGGAGCAAGGTGAACTAACTCAGTGGAATTAAATCTAAAACATGATCATGAAAAAATCACAATGAAACAAGTGATGGAACTTGTATTAAATCAAAAAGTTGGCGAACATAGTCTCGAAGAACACAAATCCATAATAAACAATTCTGGAATATTACAGTGATTACAATAGTAGCATTACCTAGTTACTTGACTAACTAGAACCTCAACTTATCAGGTCTTTAAAAGGACAACCGATAGAATATAGCGAAACTAACTAAAATATAAACATGACAAACTTATTAACGGATGGCTATCATGGGATCATGATGTCGATCCTGGAATGACTGTACATGGCTCAATTTGGCTTTAGTTGGCTGCATAGGATCCTGGAGAACCTTTTGCTATCCTTGGCCATGGAAATATAGGTGTATGATGCTTGAGGATTGATAAACTACTACTATGTCCAACAAAAGGATGGTCCAATGTTGACTACCAATTTAAGTACAGGACCTAAACAAGGCTGTTAGGTACAGGATGGTGCCAATACTCCAATGGTGAAGCATTTACCTTCTCGTGCTTTGACCAAGGATTCTCACCTGTTCCCACCTGCCAATAGTTTCATAGCTATGATTCCAATTAGAATATATATTTAGAGATAACTAAATAGGTATGATCTACAACCTATCCAAAACTTAATAAAAAAAACCGAAATAATGTCAAGTAAAATGCGTTTACCTCAAATCATAGGATGATAGGTTTTAGTAGTAAATGTCATGGCATAAAAGGTACAATATAGGTGAAAAAGGTGAAAAATGGAGGTAAAGAAGTTAAGTACAAGAGTAAATATGGAGACAAAAATGGACTTCAACCTACCCATTCTGCAATTTCCAGTCGCTCCAGCACTGACTGGATCAGTTCCCTGCAATTCTCCAAACAACATTGTCGAACATCCCTCAAACCATGCTCCATGCACCTTGCCTGCCCCTGCCTGCCCCACAAGGGCTTCACTTCAGGAGAAATAATCTAGCACATGGGTTCATATTGGGGGATATATAATGGGGAAAAAATGACATAATATCTTGGGGGATTTGAAGGGGGTAAAAGGTTTTTATATTGGCAGGTATAAAAAACGGAGTTCAAAGTTAATGAAAAAATATAAAGCGATATAAAAAATGTTAATGAAAAAATGGATACCTACAATATATAGTTAAATTAAAGGCTTTTTAAATTGGGAAGGTGTATTGGGTGTATATTGGTAGGGGGTTACATACTCTAATTTTTATAGGAATTTTCCAACTTGTACTCAAATAAGGGTATTGTTTAATATGATATGATCAGACATGATATGTTAAAGGTTCATTTCTGAAGCCCCTGTATTCTTCCTGTGACTCCACGTCGCATCAACCCATATTGTTGTTGGGGTTGTGGATTTAGACCCCCACGACTGGCCACTGAGCCACCCCTACCACGACCATAATGGACTCTGGATGTCAGCCGCCTCGAATGACCACCAGTCTTGCTACCCCGACCAACTCCAACTGTTTCCCCTTCCATTTGCAATTGAGGCTAGTAGCCCCCTTTTCCAGACAAGATAAGCTTTGACAGGGAAGAGGACTGACCGCGGCGAGGAACAAGATGCATTGTAAAAACACCAACACCGCCTTGAGGATACCGAGCAAGCCAATGGAATGGTATACAAACGATTTTTGCAACCAGCAGGGTTCACCCCTCCCACTTCGACGGGACTATACACAACCAGGCCCACAATTCTTAACCAGAAAAATGGGGTTGATCCCACACTTCACCACCCTCCACCATTTATTGGGAGTCAACTAGCCATCCCTCCCAAGAGTATTACTGCAAAGAACACTAATGCATAGACCATTAAAACTTACAGAACCCCGAGGAAGATATGTGTTGGAGGCTAATCCAATTTCCATGCAAACATAAAGGGGAACCCACCACATGAATTCTTCAAGTGGGCAGCACTGCATACAGTCATTGTAAAGGTATCATTGTACTAAGTCATTGTAAATGTATCATTGTAATTATTGTACAAGTTTCTATATGCCAAGAGTTGAAGAGGCAGTGTCGAGAGCTCTAGGATCATCATTAGGTGGTTGTGTCATAGTTGGGGTTATGGTCTAGTATGTATTATTCTTATACATCATTCTATATCATTGTAAAGTGGACCATTTTCCCTGGTACGAGAGTCCAATCTTATTTTATTCTTCTATAGGGTGGTAGAGTGGTGTTAGGCTGGTGCGTGAAGTCACCAATAGGTTCAAGGCTATGAAAACTTCAGAGTGGTAGGGTGGCACTAGTGTGAGGTGTAGTTCATTGGGTGTTGGGGAATTGGTTTAGTTGAGTACTAAAGAATATCGGACGTTGGAGCGTCCATCCAGTGGGAGTTGGAGAAGAATGTTTTTCTAGATTCTAGGAAGTTGGAGCTTTATTTTCAATTGGAGTTGAATATTAAAGAATTATTGGAAAAGCATTCAGGTGGTTTTTGTCCCGGAGAGGGTTTCCACCTTAAAAACTGTGTGCATTTTTGTTCCTTTTGTTTACTGCTATCATTGTACAAACACTGATAATAATTGAATATTAACTAATGCTCTAATTGAAAAAAATACTAATTCACCTCCCCTCTCAGTATTTCCAACAATTGGTATTAGAGCTTGGTTCCTTCATTAGCAGTTTAATAGCTGGAAGGAGGTCATGGAGCATACTAAGAATGGTGTCCCTTTGTTCAATGAAAATAATTATGCACTATGGAAAGGAATAATGGAGTCTATCTCTTAGCGCAAGGTTATGAAGCATGGGACACTATTCAAAATGGATTTATATCAATCACGGATGAACAAGGTAAGAAGAATTTGGTAAATGATGCAAAAGCAAAGAATATTATTATCAGTGGACTTATTGAATCTGCTTATCATAAGGTGTTGGGTTGTAAACTAGCAAAAAATGTATGGGACAATCTTGACAATATATATGCAGGTGACTTAAATGTAAAAGAAGCAAAGCTTCAAATCTATAGAGAAAAAATTGAGCAACTTAGAATGAAAGAAGATAACAACATTGCTGCATAATTCCAACACATGATGAAATAACAAACACGCTGGAAGGATTTGGAGAGCCTATTGACGAGAAGAATATTATACGAAAGATTCTCAGAACATTACTAGGGAGATTCAACCCAAAGGTATCGGTCTTAGAATATAGTGAAAATCTGGACAAACTCAGCAAAGAGGAATTACATGGAGTTATCATAGCATATGAAATGAGGCTTGATGAAGAAGAGGGTACTTCGCATCTAGAAATTGCGTTCACTGCATCTATGAAAACCAATAAGGGGAAACAACCTTCAAAGGCACATACCTGCACCAGCAAGTGTGAAGAAAAGGAAGATGATGAAGAATGTCTTTCAGATGGAGAATATGCTTACTTTACAAGAAAACTAAAAATTGGTAAGGGAAAATTCAAGGGTAAACTTTCATTGATATGTTTTAGCTGTGGTGAGGTTGGGAATTTCGCAGCAAAACGTCCGAATAGAAGTGATGGAAACTCAAAAGAAAAGAAAGGATTTAAGAAATTCAACAAGCAAATAAAAAATAAAGGATTCAAAAGGAACTTTCTCTCTAAAGAAGATAGCTCATCATTCGATGAAGACAATGACAGTGAAGAAGAAGCCAATGAGAGAGTATTTTTTATGGCCAAGCACATTAAACAAGAGGTATCAAACAACGAAGAAGAAGGGTTGACCATAGAATAATTTTCTAAGGAGGAAATCAATCTTATAAAAGAGCTCAAGGTTGAGAAGATCCATTCCAATACTCTTGAAGAACAATTTCAAGGTCTCAAAATTGAAGTTGAAGAACAAAAATGTATTGAAGAGTCACTTAAAAATAAGTTGGAAGAAAGAAACTAAGAAAGGGAAGCATTAGAAGCCGAAGTAATCTTGTTGCATAAGGAAGTGAAGAAGGGAAAAATTGTCCAAAACTATGCCAACAGCTCAAGGGCATTGGAAGAACTCATCAAAAATCAACGATCTTACAACGACAGAACTGGCCTCGGTTACAAAGAAGAAGAAGCACAACCTTCTACAAAAAAATACAATGAACCAATGAGATCTGACATGCATGTAGACTTCATCGGACAAGATTTGCAAGAACAACCTTGGAAGACAATTCCACGACGAAGTTTTCCATCCAAGTACCAACATATTTTGTATGGATATTGTTATTCATGTGGAAAATTTGGTCATAAAGTTGTAGAATGTCACACGTACCCTAGGAACCAATACAATTCCAAGAGATATGTCAAATATGAACCTCCCAAGGCTCAACGAAACATCAATGGATTTGAAAATTTAATAAATAATATTGAATGTTACAAATTTCAAAAATTTGGACACATAGCCAGAGACTGTAGATTTTGAAATCCTCCAAAAGAATCTTCGAAGCCACAGAATGAACGAACATGGAAGAAGAAGAAGACTGATAATTGTGTTCTCGCTCTCAAGGCTCAAAACAACAAAGATGTGTGGTATGTTAATTGCAGTTTCTCAACACATATGACTGGAGATAGAAAGAAATTTGTATGTCTGAAAGAGAAGAAGGATGGAATCGTGTCCTTTGGAAATGATGGATATTCAAATCTTATAGGATCAGGTACCGTCACTCTTGGAAGCAAAGATGCTCTAGCCAAGAATGTTCTATTGGTTGAAAAAATGAATCACAATCTGCTCAGTGTTGGAAAAATGTGTGATCAAGGACACACAATACTATTCAACTCCACAAAATGTGAAATCAGGAAAGGTAGGTATGGTTAAATTGTGGCTACAGCAAGTCGAGATCCAAACGACATATATGTTTTAGATGAAGCAACTAAAGCACGTCTAATAGCTAAAGAGGATGATATAATATTTGGTAGCAATGATGATTGACTAAGTAAGAGATTTTCTACAAAGATGCAAAGTGAGTTCAAGATGTCTTTACTTGGTGAGCTGACATAATTCTTAGGGCTTCAAATATCTCAGCAAGAGAAAGGAATGTTTATATGTCAAGCCAAGTACATCAAGGAAATTCTTAGGAAATTCAAAATGGAAGATTGCAAACCCATCCTTACTCTGATGGTAACAGGTTGAAAACTGAGCATAGACGACTCATCTAAGGATGTGGGTCAGAGGTTGTACAGATCTACGATTGGTAGTCTTCTATATGTAACAACTTCCCGACTAGATATTATGCAAGAAGTTGGACAAGTAGAAATATTCCAAGCAGCACCAAAAGAATCACATATTATTGACGTCAAAAGAATTCTTCGATATCTAAAGGGAACAACGAAATATGGCTTGTGGTATCCCAAGGGTAACAATCTCATTATTCAAGCCTTTACAGATGCAGATTGGGCAGGAAGCGTTGATGATCATGAGAGTACTCGTGAAGCATTTGAATATTTTCACCAGAAGCTTGGGATTCTCCCAAGTTCTCATTAGATTTTCCTTATTTAGAATATAAAGGGGGAGTGGAAGTGTGTACAGGTACGTAGGATGTTTGTGTGTCAGGGGGAGTTACCCTTTGCTATTGATGTCAAAGGGGGAGAGAATGTTGTAGGAACATGTGTGATGATCGCAGGGAGAGTACTTGTGCTGCCATCAATGCCAAAGGGGGAGATTGTTGATCAGTGGTTGTAATTGATGTCAACCCAAGCAGCACCAGGGGCTACTCAAATATTGCATGGGAATTTTAACCTACCAAAAAAATATATTCTAGGTCACTAATGCTTTTGATGGTTTCTAATTGTTGAGATGTTTCTGTTGATATATGGCACGCCACGTAATTCTTCACGGTTTGAGAGATATTCATGTTTAAATTTTGTAACCCCAGTTAGTGGGCTAAAACCCCATGGGGTTGTGGCATGGGTCATTGAAAAGTCAATAATTAATAATTTTTAATCTCCTAAAATCCCTCCCACGTTCACTTGTTGAAGCCCCTCTCAACCTAAGCATTTATATAAATTGTGATCCTCATATCCTCTTCATGTAGGGATTTTGTAATATGAAACAGATCATCGTGGAATTTGCACTCTAATTTTTTTTCTACGAAGGTTCAGAAGTTGAGATTTTTATGAGACGAAGCCGAAATCCTGAGGATGCTCCTGTAAATATTTTAGATCAAGGTGCACAACATTTTCGGAGATATGATATGTGGAAGTCAGTGTTTTTGCAGGCTCATGAAATTCATCTCAAAGAAGTGACCTTGGGAAAATCGTCATAACTCTCTCTTTGAGTATTGGATTGGAATTCTATAAAAAGTGCTAGATAGTTCACGGATTTTAGTTTTCACTATATCAATTTCAGAGCTGAATGAGGAAACAATGACACGTGGAATGCCGTACAAGTTTTCTCGACTAAACCAATCCATAATTAGATCATTGTGAGAGATTGGACATAACTCTCTCTTTGAGAATCCAAATTGGGTCAGACCTATGGCATTGGAAAGAAGACTCAATAAAATACTATAGAACCGAAAATCACATATTGGGGATCTGAAATAACAGAGATACATCAGATTCAATATCAAGATCCTAGAAGGCAAGAAAAAGCTAGATCATGTGTTGTCAAGGGCTGCAAAGGAAAAGACCTTCTAGGGCAGCAAAGAAAATCAAGGTGAAGCAGAGGGTAGCATGACAAGAGCAGCAATCAAGATGCAGAACAACAGCAAGAAGTTCACCACATGAATTCTTCAAGTGGGAAGCACTGCATACAGTCATTGTAAAGGTATCATTGTACTAAGTCATTGTACATGTATCATTGTAAATATTGTACAAGTTTCTATCTGCCAAGAGTTGAAGAGGTAGTGTCGGGAGGTCTAGGATCATCATTAGGTGGTTATGTCATAGTTGGGGTTATGTTCTAGTGTGTATTATTATTCTACATCATTCTATATCATTATACAGTGGACCATTTTCCCTGGTACAGGAGTCCATTCTTCTTTTATTCTTCTATTGAGTGGTAGGGTGGTGCTAGGCTGGTGCATGAAGTCACCAACAGGTTCAAGACTGTGAAAAATTGAGGGTGGTAGGGTGGCACTAGGGTGAGTTGTAGCTCATTGGGTGTTGGGGAATCCATTTAGTTGACTACTGAAGAATATCGGGTGTTGGAGCGTCCATCCAGTGGGAGCTGGAGAAGAATGCTTTTATAGATTTTGGGAAGTTGGAGCTTTATTTTCAATTGAAGTTGAATATTAAAGAAATATTGGAAAATAATTCAGGCGGTTTTTGTCCCGAAGAGGGTTTCCACCTTAAAAACTATGTACATTTGTGTTCCTTTTGTTTACTGCTATCATTGTAAAAACACTAATAATAATTGAGGATTAACTAAAGCTCTAATTGAAATTAATACTAATTCACCCCCCCTCTCAGTATTTCCAACAATATGGTCCTTTTAAGAACACGGTTTAAAATGTTTAATCCACGAGCTTGGTTTAAGGTTTCTAAGCTTGGATTAATCTCATCACAAGTGTAAATATAGATGCACATACTTCATCATTAAAGTCTCAAAATATTTCTCTCTAATATTTTGAAATTCCCCATATTATAAAAATGGGACTTATCGCTCCAAAGGAACATTTCCTTGCGATATGAAGAGATGGTCCTTATCATATTTTTTTTTACGGTAACGAGAAAATTTGCATTAATTGCAAAATATGGTGCCTAGATCATAGTTTTACATCAAGAGATACATTATGATTTTCTTCTCTCTTTAGTATCATCTACAGGCTCTTGAAACAAAATTACATTCTGAAGAGGAATACAACTGACACTAAGCATATATAGGATTTTAGATGTGAATACATTGCAATAGAGCCCCAAAACTATATAAAAATTGTAGTACATGTAACTTACTACAAAATATAATTCTTGATTACAACATATTTCCTCGGATCCACTAGATTATTCAATCTTGGAAACTTGAAGTTAGAGTTGCTGGATCAATACTTGAACATAGGATTCATGCTTAATTGTTATGAAACCAGCTCCAAAAATAGACGAAAAGAGAGTTCAACGCTTTATAAATCAGCCACTTCGAGGGGGAAACCCCCAATACATTACATAAATGAACAATTCTTGGATGATACAAATGACCAAAAATTCCTTCTATACATAGGAGTCCATGGGCCCACAATATAATCCTAGCTGACCTAACAATAATAATGCAAGGGCACAATAATAACAATATTAGGGTTACAAGGGTACAATAATAACAATGAGGGGCATACACTAATAACAATAAGGTATTAAACTAGTAATATAGGGACCTAACATGCCCCTCTCCTTCAAAAAAGTGTTGTCCTCAAAGTTTGAGTAGCTCTGGGTGCTTCTGTATAAAATTCTCATCCTCTCATGTAGAATCTTCAGTGGGTAAGTTCTTCCACTTGATGAGATACTCTGAAATTGATCGATTCCGTAGCTGTCGAGTTCTTGTTTCTGTGACCGCTTCAGGTTCCAATATGATTTTTCCTTCCTCATCAAGTTATGACAATATTATTTGAGACGGAATATTTTCACCTATAACCTTATTTAAGTGGTGTATTGGTAAAACGCTGCACTCGTGAAGGGGTAGGAAAACCAATTTGTATGCCATAGTACCAATCTTTTGTAACACCTTGTAAGGACCATAGTACTTTGGCGATAATTTATTACCCTTCTTAGCTTGCTTGAGGGACATTTTTTTGTATGGTTATAGCCATAAAAATACCTAGTCTCGTACATCAAAACTTCTCTCGCTGTGACGTTGATCTACTTGTTGTTTCATTTGATTTGTGCCAAATTTACTAAGGTTATCCTTTAAGAGTTGGAGAACTTCTTGTTGATGCTTGATGTGATCTTCCACTTCTTGAACCTTAGAATTTTCTCTTAAAGAATGTGTGATAAACGGTGGATGATATCCATAACGTACCATAAATGGATAATTTTTAACGTTATGGTAAGAGTGTTATACCATTGTGACAGTAACCACTTGACCCATTGTGTTTGTTTATCAGATACAAAACAATGAAGATATCCTTCCAAACATTTATTTACTATCTCAGTTTTACCATCAGATTGAGGATGATAAGATGAGCTATGAGCTAATTGAGTACCAAAACAAGAAAATATCTCCATCCAAAAATTTCCAGTAAAAATGGGATCTCTGTTGCTCACAATAACCCTTGGGTTTTCATGTAGCTTTTGAATTGTGTCCATAAATGTAGTAGCAATTGTACTTGATTTGAATGGATGAGATAATGCACAAAAGTGTGCATACCTGGTAAGTCTATCAACTACCACCATGATGACACTCTTTCCTTCGGACTTAGGTAAACCTATGATAAAATTCATTGAAACCTCCTCCCAACGTTGACTTGGAATGGATGAGTTGTAGAAGACCCTAGGGTCTTAATTGCCTCAACTTTATTTTGGTGGAAAACCAAACATTCCACCACAAACTTTTGAATGTCGGTTATTTTAATTCTTTATTCACTCTTTTAATGGTAAGTTTTAAAAATCCCAGTGTCTCTAAAGGAGAAGTGTGCAATTCCAAAGAATATTTTATTTTATTTGGAGTATTTAAAGATATAAGCGATATTTGTACCATAAGGAATCATTTTTCAAACTAAATGTCAAATGTACTAGGACTTTTCTACAAATTTTGAATAGATCTCACACTTCTTCATCCTTCTTCATTCATCCCTTGCTTAGGTCTCAAGTGGTTGGATAATAGAAATGCTTCTTTATTAACTTCCACCCTCTTCATTCTTTCTTGAGGTACATTTGACGCATTTAGTTCCCTTTTTGTATATTATTTCAAAGTCATAACCCAACATCTTTGTGACCCATTTTATTGCTCTTAGAAGATATTCTTTGTTCCAAAAAGTATTTAAGACTATCATGATCAGTTTTACCTTGAAGTGTCTTCCCATTAAGTAAGGTCACCATTTCTTTAGTGCACGTAGTATTGCCAACATTTCCTTCTAATATAGCTTTCTGTAAATACTTTCCTTTGATTGGAAAATTTTCAAAAGCAATGGGTCTTCCTTCTTGCATTAAAACAACACCAATTCCATTTCCCTAGGCAACACATTCCACAATAAAGGTTTTTATGAAGTTTGGCATAGCTAAGACTGGTGTTTTGCACACAATTGCCTCTTTAATATGTTCAAAGGCCTTAGTTGCTTCAGGAGTCCATGAAAATGAATATTTCTTCAATAATGTTGTTATAAGTGTTGCTATTCTCATGTAATTCTTAACAAACTTGTGATAATACCCTGTTAATGTGAGAAAACCTCGCAACTTCTTTATAGTTGTGGGGACTTTCCATTCATTAATGGATTTAATTTTGTTTGGGTCTACCTTAACACCCTAGTGAGATACAATATGACCCATAAGTTCCACCTCTTGTACTCCAAAGAAAAATTTGAAGGTTTATGCATATAATTGTTTCTCCTCCAATAGTTTGAGCACCCTGTCAACATGTTGAACACTTAGTCCTTCCAGACATATGTTTGTAGATTAATATGTTATAAAAAATATTAGCACAAATTTTCTAGGGAAGAGTTTGAAATGAATTCATCATTGAAATGTAGAAAGGTGCATTGAGTACTGCCCAAAGGCATGGTAAAAATTCATAATGACTCTCATGAGTTCGAAATGTTTTGAACCTGTTTAATCTTCATTTCTAATTTGATGATATCCTGAATAAAGATCCAACAAAGTAAATAATTTGATCCATGTAATTCATCCAATAATTCCAATCAATCATAGGAATGAAATTTATAACTACACAATGGTGACTTATGATCTCCCTATAATCCGGACACATGCGCCATGATCCATCCTTCTTGTGCACCAATACTACTGGAGTAGAGAAAGAACTTTGACTAAGTTGAATTTGTTGTTAGCTCCAAAAATAGAATAAAAGAGATATCAACACCTTAGAAATAAGCCACTTCGAGGGGGCAACCTCCAATACATTACATAAATGAACAATTCTTGGATGATTCAATTACAAAACCTCCTTTCTATATATAGGAGTCCATGGGGCCATAATGTAATCCTAGTGGGCCACAATGTAATCCTAGCCGACCTAACAATAATAATTTAAGGGCACAATAATAACAAAATGGGGGTTACAAGGGTACAATAATAACAATAAGGGGGTTACACTAACAACAATAGGGGACTATACTAGTAATATAGGGACCTAACATGCCCCTCTCCTTCAAAAAAGTGTTGTCCTCAATGCTTGAGTAGCTCTGGGTGCTTCTGTATAAAATTCTCATCCTCCCATGTAGAATCTTCAGTGGGTAAGTTCTTCCACTTGATGAGATACTCTGAAATTGATCGATTCCGTATTTGTCGAGTTCTTGTTTCCGTGACCGCTTCAGGTTCCAATATGATTTTTCCTTCCTCATCAAGTTCTGGCAATATTGTTTGAACTGGAATATTTTCACCTATAACCTTCTTTAAGCATGAAACATGGAAAACTGGATGTACTCGCGAAGAAGCAGGAAGCTCCAATTTGTATACCATAGTACCAATATTTTGCAACACCTTGTAAGGACCATAGTACTTTGGCGATAATTTATTATCCTTCTTAGCTTGCTTGAGGGACATTTGTTTGTATGGTTGTAGCCGTAAAAATACCTAGTCTCCTACATCAAAACTTCTCTCGCTGCGATATTGATCTTCCTATTGTTTCATTTGATTTTGTGTCAAATTTAGGTTATCCTATAAGAGTTGGAGAACTTCTTGTTGATGCTCGATGTGATCTTCCACTGCTTGAGCCTTTGAATTTTCTCTTAAATATGATGTGATGGATGGTGGATGATATCCATAAAGTGCCATAAATGGGGTCATTTTTGCTGCAGTATGGAAGGAAGTGTTATACCACCATTCTGCAAGAGGTAACCACTTGACCCATTGTGTTTTTTTATCAAATACAAAACAACGAAGATATCCTTCCAAACATTTGTTTACTATCTTAGTTTGACCATCATATTGAGGATGATAAGATGAGCTATGAGCTAATTGAGAACCCAAACAAGAAAATAACTTCGTCCAAAAATTTCCAGTAAAATGGGATCTCTGTCGCTCAAAATAACCCTTGGGTTTCCATGTAGCTTTTGAATTGTGTCCATAAATGTAGTAGCAATTGTACTTACTTTAAATGGATGAGATAATGCACCAAAGTGTGCATACTTGGTAAGTATATCAACTACCACCATGATGACACTATTTCCTTCGGACTTAGGTAAACCTGTGATAAAATCCATTGAAATATCCTCCCAACATTGACTTGGAATGGATAAAGGTTGTAGAAGACTCGGGGTCTTAATTGTCTCAACTTTATTCTGCTGGAAAACCAAACATTCTGCCACAAACCTTTTAATATTAGATTTAAGTCCATCCCAAAAAAATTCTTTCTTCACCCTGTTGTAAGTTTTTAAAAATCTTGAGTGTCCTCCTAAAGGAGAAGTGTGCAATTCCAAAAGAATATTTTGTTTTAATTGGGAATTCTTACAAAGATATAAGAAATCTTTGTACCATAAGGAGTCATTTTTCCAACTAAATGTATCAGATGTACTAGGATCTTGCTGCAAATTTTGAATGAGTGTCCACACTTCTTCTTCCTTCTTCCATTCATCTCTTGCTTTGGTTATCCAATCTGGTTGGATAATAGAAATGGCACAAATAAATGCTTCCACCTCTTCATTCTTTCTTGAGAGTGCATCTACAAAAAAATTTAGCTTCGCTTTTTTGTAGATTATTTCAAAGTCATAACCCAACATCTTTGTGACCCATTTTTGCTGCTCTTCTGAAGATAGTATTTGTTCCAAAAATTGTTTGAGACTATCATGATCAGTTTTTACCTTGAAGTGTCTTCCCATTAGGTAAGTTCGCCATTTCTTTAGTGCATGCAGTATTGCTAACATTTCCTTCTCATAAATAGGTTTATGTAAATACTTTCCTTTGATTGGATGACTTTCAAAAGCAATGGGTCTTCCTTCTTGCATTAAAACAACACCAATTCCATTTTTTGAGGCATCACATTCCACAATAAAGGTTTTTGTGAAGTCTGGCATAGCTAAGACTGGTGCTAGGCACATTGCCTCTTTAAGATGTTCAAAGGCCTTAGTTGCTTCAGGAGTCCATGAAAATGCATCTTTCATCAATAATGTTGTTAGAGGTGCTGCTATTCTCCCATAATTCTTAACAAACTTGCGATAATACCCTGTTAACCCGAGAAATCCTCGCAACTGCTTTATGGTTGTGGGGACTTTCCATTCCTTAATGACTTTAATTTTGTTAGGGTCTACCTTAACACCCTCGTGAGATACAATATGACCCAGATATTCCACCTCTTGTACTCCAAAGAAACATTTGGATGTTTTTGCATATAATTGTTTCTCCTGCAATAATTTGAGCACCTTGTCAACATGTTCAACATGATCCTTCCAAGACCTGCTGTAGATTAGTATATCATCAAAAAATACTAGCACAAATTTTCTGAGGAAGGGTTTGAAAATGGAATTCATCAACCCTTGAAATGTAGAAGGTGCATTGGTAAGGCCAAAAGGCATGACCAAAAATTCATAATGACCCTCATGAGTTCGAAATGCTGTTTTTTTGGAATATCTTCAGTCTTCATTCTAATTTGATGATATCCTGAATGAAGATCCAACTTGATAAAATAAATTGCTCCATGTAATTCATCCAATAATTCATCAATCACAGGAATGGGAAATTTGTCTTTAATGGTGAGCTTATTGAGCTCCCTATAATCCGGACACATTCGCCATGATCCATCCTTCTTGTGTACCAATACTACAGGAGCAGAGAAAGAACTTTGACTGGTTTGAATTATACCCGCCTCTAACATTTCTGCAATCATACGTTCAATTTCGCTCTTTTGGAAGTAAGGATATCTATAAGGCCTGATGTTTGGAGGAACACTTCCTGGAATCAAATGAATAGCATGATCATGATCATGAATATGTGGGAGTCCTTTGGGAGTTTCAAACACCTTGGAATGATTGTCCAAGACTTTTTGGAGATCTGCAGAAATAGATGATTTTGATGTTGGAACTTCTAGTGAGCATAATTGTGCAATTACGCCTTGTTGTTCTTTCTTTAGAAGCTTTGTCATGACATTAGAGCTTATTATATTTCCCGGCTTCCTTGCAATACCCCGTCATTCGACTTCCTTTCCTTCTGAAAAAAATTTCTTGAAAATTTCTTGAAAATTAAAAGCTACCGTCCCCAAAGATTGTAACCATTGTACTCCTGGTACAACATCAGCACCTCCCATAGGAATGGAAAGCATTGGACTATTCAATACATATTCCCCCATGGTTAGCTTGATATTATGGCATTTTCCAGAGCAATTTATAGTTCCTCCATTTGCAACCATCACTTGACATTCTGGTGCTGGGTATAGGAAACAATTCAGTTCCTTGGCTACCTTACAATGAATAAAATTATGGGTACTACCTGAATCAATCAACACTATTACCTTTTTCTTCTTGATATGTCCTTCTATCTTGAGAGTTTTAGGAGTGGTAATTCCTTCCAATGCATTACACGATATGGGAAGACTCATTTCTTCCTCTTCTAGGTTTGGTTCTTGGTTTATATCCTCTTCTTGTTCATTTTCTTCCTCTTCACAATCTATGTAAAATAATTTCTTCTCAGCACACTTATGACCTTTAGTGTATTTTCTATCACAACTATAGCAAAGCCCTTTTGCTCTTTTTTCTTCCAATTGTTGTGGTGTCAACCTTGTAGGTTGTGGAAATCTAGGCGTAACAACACTTCCTTCTTTATAGAAGTGAGTGGTAGGCTTCCTTGTCGCCATAATTTTACATTCAATTTTTCTTGCCAACCTGAATGCCTTCTCCAATGAATCAGGTTCCAAAAAGTGAACTTCATGTTGGATGTTATCCTTTAAAGTACCTATGAAGAGATCAATCTTGTGTTCCTCTGGAATATCAGTTACCCTTATATTCAATTTTTGGAAGTCCTCAATGTGCTCCCCCATTAAACCCTTTTGTTTGAGATTTATCAATTGGCTAAAGAAGGTGTTACTCTTTGTATCCTCATAATGTGCTATCATTTCCTCCGTAAAAATTGACCAAGTGACAATTTTTTTACGGGAGCAAAGCCATTGATACCATACAAATATATTTTGTTCTAAATGTAAAGTTGCAATGCGTACCTTTTGTGTGTTTTGCACATTATTGAGATCAAAATATTGCTCCATCTGTAGTATCCATGTTACAGGATCCTTTCCATCAAACTTCCTCATATTCATTTTTGGAATATGGTGGTTCTTCCCTCCAACATTAGAGTTTATGAAATCACGATTAACATTTATTTTGTTCTCATCATGAGTTTCCTCTACTATATTTTCACCATTAGGAAACATTTCTTGTATCAAATTTGTCAAACCTTCCATGTCTTCTTTTAGATCATTCTTCATGTTTTCCATGTTTTCCATTCTTCATGTATAAATAGCCATATACCTATATGGCTATTTATTTGACAAGTAAGGTAATTTTCCAAAACCTCCTCACTAATTTTTTATCATGATATCATTACTAGTCCCATGTTAGTTGGTCAATGATTTTCATTAATTAATGAAATACATTTACATAATTTATAATTTTTCTATCACAATTCAAAAATAACTAAAAAATCATCAATGCCATGATTTACAATGACACTAAATCATGACTATAATTACAAACTAGAAGAAAACAAAGTTTTAAAAATGGTTACCTTTGAATTTATTTTTTGGAGTCAATTTTATTAACTTTGAAAAAAAGAGATTACATCAAGGATTACAATAAGTCACTTTTTTCTCTCATAGGGAGACTAGACCATAACCAAAAACCATGGGGGCTTCACTAGGGGAGCAATACCATACCACATGCATTAATATTGAGGGATATATATTGAGGAAAAAAAGGCATAATATATTGAGCATATAATAGGGGGTAAAGGGTTTTTATATTGACATGTATAAAAGATGGAGTCAAAGTTAATGAAAAAATATAAATGGGTATAAAAAAAATGTAATTGAAAAAATGGATACCTACAATATCTAGTTAAAGTAGGGGTTTTTTAAATTGGGATGGTTTATTGGGTTCGTATTGGTAAGGGGATAAATAATGTGATTTTTAGAGGTATTTTTCAATATGTAGTCAAATTAAGGGTATTGTTTAGTATTCCATGAACGTGTGTGCTATGTTAGAGGTTCATTTAGTGAAGCCCCCGTGCCAAAAACATACTCTGTATAGATACAAGTGGGACACCTAAAAACTAACAAAGCCAACATAAACCAAGCCTAAATCTAAATAGTTGCCTATCTATCCAAAAAAAAAGTAACAACAAAAGTGGAACCATAAACCCTAACTATAACATAGTCAAGTAAGGGGATCAAAAACATATACTGCTACTAGCATATGAGTTCTTGAATCTGTTGGAGGTCTATCAACTACCAAGGGGATGTTGAGATGGTGTTTTATCCTCGCCAACTTGTGGTTGATCCTCTTTAAACTACTATCATAATCCTTAAGGTGCCTGTGCATGTGATCTAATGATTCAAGTACGTCCATCTGAGACTCATGGTGCTCCACTAGAGTACTTCTTAGAAGGAATTTCATTTTCCAATACAAGTCTATTGTTTACATATATTTACTAAATATTTCTCTCACATATATTGTATAAGGGATTCAATCTATCTACTCCACTAGAGCTTCAATATTTGTGGGAATAGGCTTCCCCTAAGACTGATCTAATTCCTCTTGCACATAAGTCAGTGTGTGCTCCCTATATCGGGCTGCAAAACCTTCAACTCAATGGTTTATATGGGTATTTACTCTTAGAGGTATGCTCCTCATAATAAGAAACCAATCTTCTTACTCTTTATCTCTATCGAGGCATGGTGTGGATGACACCTAGAACCTAGGGTATGAAACACAATATGTACTGGATAGAATGAACCTCTCCGACCTAAAGCCACCACACGCTAAAATGAACAAAAGGTACTAGATGAATGGAATGATATTCAAACTATGTGGCACCCATTTTAGCTAAGCATTCACCCACTAAATTAACTACAATAATCCAACCCCTGTCAACTCCCATACATGAAGAAATGGAGAGTTTAAAAAGCCACCAATTAATATGACTTGTCACCAAATCGATGATATGAGATAAGGTATAAAATTTCAACCCATCATAGGTTGAGACTCCAGATCTAATGGTACATCCAAACCCCAGTGAGCCCTAAAAGAGTAGATACTACCATTTACCAAGGAGACTCACATACTAGAGT
Source organism: Pinus albicaulis (assembly GCA_034641835.2). NCBI lineage: Eukaryota > Viridiplantae > Streptophyta > Pinopsida > Pinales > Pinaceae > Pinus > Pinus albicaulis. The sequence continues at coordinate 956,167,351 of CM076575.1, forward strand.
AGGCATCCTAGAGTCTCAAATATATTAACACTACAAACATGAAAGCACCAACATCCAAGAGATAAATAACCTAGAGAAACTTCATGAAATATATGATAGTAATCATGATTTAACCAAACACCCCTCACCGGACTAACATAGGGAAAGAGTCCTCTTAGCCTCCATAATTCTCGTCACTTCCCAAATGACAAGAGATGAACATTTGAATTGGAAGATGCCACCCCCCACCATACTCCAATCGATAAAGGATGAGGTACCCAAAATTACTTCTAGGTAGAGCATATAGTATAAATAAAGAGAAATGGGATTATAGGCATAAGGACAACTATATTACCTAAAGGGAGAAAAAGGAGTTCCACCTTCGATTCCTAGTTCGAGCAATAAAAAGAAATATTAATTCCAAATTCACCATATGAAATCCTAGTAGTCTACACTTTAGCCATGGAAAGTGGTAATTCCCATATTCATCCCACTAGCCTGAATTAGAACTTTCAAGAATTATAATGCCTAGCTAATAACCAATGCATTACTCCCATTGCTAAGCAAAGCACGGTGTGGAGTGACCCTCCACTTTGCATATTTTATCTTGGCCACTCTGCCCCCTACTACTTGAATCTTCATACCTGAATTTAGTCTAGGGGTATTGCACTACAAACCATAATATCCCTCTCATGTTATAAAACACATAGCTGTGCAAGTTATCAAGCACAAACATGCAATCCATTATGGCCAACTTCCTCATTGTATTCTTCGTGTCGTCGATAGAATCACCCAAATTTATTTTCATCTACCCAATCGAGAGAGGGATTAATTCCCACCACACATCAATTAAAATTTCCATTGGCATTGTGTCATGTCCCCCAGCCTATTGGTCAAGTGGGGCGATTGAAACTCATCCCCCCCCCTCCCCCCCGCCTTGAAAGTCACCCCATTCGAGGGAATGGTTAATTTTGTATTGCTTGATTTAAAGATGCTTATTTGTTGCATTTTAAATATTATATAACAACCCATAATTAAAACTTATAATGTTGCAAGTAAAATACTCACATTGAAAATATTTTCAGAAATTACTTATGAATGTATTTATAATAATAATAATAATGTGGTCTTTAATTCTTCAGTAGTGTATCTGAACTTTTTTCGCTTTGCAAGATTTTCTAGGTTTGGGGTTTTTGCTGTGCGTGGCGCTCAGGACTGCCGGCGCGAGGCACCAGGTGTGCGCGGCACACAGGGCCGCACCCTGTTGCCTTTGTTATGGCTTTGCGCGGCGCATAGGAAGAGCGCGACGCCTTGGATCGATCGCGTGGCGCACAGGTTCGGCTCATTCTGCCTGCGCCTTCCCTCTCCGTTCTGGCCGGATTCGCCCTCTGAATGCATCTATGGCCACCTTCCTGCTGCCCTAGTAGGCATGCTCCCATTTCGTTTTCCCTCCATCGCCATGGAGCTTGGAGGCGGCTCTGAGGCCCCTCCTCCCTCGTCTCCCGAGCTGGAAGCCTTTAGATCTCTTATTGCGGCCTCCGGGAAGCGCCAGTCCTCTGCCTCCCAGTAGAAATTTGTCAAAAAGCTGGATAACATCCCCACGGTATCCCTGCCCGTGGAAGAAACCTGCCAAACAGCTCTGAACCTTGAGGATCGAGGTCTCATCGGCCAGTTCACTGGTATATGGCCTTCTCCGAAAGCTGTAGATGAATGGGTCAAATGGAACTGGACTCCACTGGTCACCGAAGGTATAAAAATCCACTTCGTTGGCAAAGGGTTCTTTGTATTTGTGTTCGACAACGCTGAAGACAGAAGCCTGATTTTCAGAAACGGGTCGTACTTCATGGGCCCTCAAGGGCTCTATTTGAACAAATGGTCACCTGACTTCGACCCTGCTCAGGACGTGCCCACGGCTGTGCCTGTATGGGTGCGCCTCCCTCACCTCCCATTACATTGCTGGAACCAGAGATCGTTGCAATCCATTGGCAACACTCTAGGCAGATACATAGATCAAGCGCCGAGAAAGGACCAATACTCCTGCGCCCGAATATGTGTTGAAGTCGATCTAGAAACTGAATTACCTGAAGCAATAAAACTCTCGGTAGCGGATTGGACACATATCCAGGAGCTTGAATACGAGTAGCTCCCCTTCAAATGCTGGCACTGTCACGAATACGGACACTTCGCAAGATACTGCAAGAAAAGAAATGAGGAGACAACAGAGAAAGAAAGAGGAGATCAGTGGAAACAAGTAAAGAAATCAGTAAATAATAGGCAGGCCAATAAAAACAAAGGCAAAGAATCAGAGAAAAAAACAGGACAATAAAATGCAAGTACCCAAATCACAAGAAGCAAGGAAGTCATCAGCATTGAGGTAGACAAAAACCCCTTTGAATCCCTCAAATCACAGTCAGATCCTCCAGAATCAGAGCCGGAAGGTCCTCCTCAACCTAACAACACAGATTCTCCGGACACAGGTAACACTCCAAACCCACTCCTAGGCAATACTCCTTCCCCTTCATATGTAGACATTACTAAAAAAAAGAAGAAGAACTTTGAAAATGTGGGCTCTTCTGACGATGAGATTTTCGAAAGGCCATCTAAGAAAGCAGGGAGAAAATCAAACAAGGAAAAAAGGGAAGAAGAAACAGAAAGACAAAAAACCCTCGACAGTCAAGCCACCATTGAGATGACCCTCGGGAGGAACACTAGACCAAGGGCCCCAAAGGGACGTGGTCCCACCCCTACAAGCGGTAAATGATGCAGCTGGTCTCTTGGAACTGCAGGGGTCTGGGGAATCCCTCAAAGGCAGAGGCCGTTAAAGATTTGTTGAAAATGGAAAATGCAGACATTCTCATGCTCCAAGAGAAAAAAATAGAAGGAGAGCCCCTTCTAAACACAAGCAACACAAAGTGGAAACTAGACTCAGGAAAGGTAGTCAGTGCCAGAGGTTCAGCTGGAGGAATAGGCACATTCTGGTCCAAAAACACATTCTCATTAGAAAGATCACATGAGACTCAACATTGGATTTTTACTGAACTACGTCACGCAGAAAGCAACCTCAACATAGCTCTGTTCAATATGTACGTTCCTTTGCATTATGAAGAAAAGAAAGAATGCTGGAAGACACTCTCGGAGTATTTAGGTCTTCTCAATCCTCAGAACATAGTCATAGGAGGAGATCTGAACATAATTCTGGACTCTAAAGAGAAGCAAGGCGGGGTCTTTTCAAGGGACCCCTTTCTTTCCTTAGTGGAAGACCTCATTCTTCAGTGGAACCTAATAGAATTAAAGCCTGTGAAAGGTGAGTACACTTGGACCAACAACAGAACTGGGGAAAATCACATATCAGTAAGGTTGGACAGATTTCTCACCAGCAGTTCCTTAATGTTGGACAAAAGAATAGTCTTCTCCAAGATTCTCCCAAAACTCACTTCGGATCATAAACCAATCCTTTTATGCTTGAAGGATGAAGAAGACCTGGGCCCTATCCCTTTTCGCTTCAGTCCTCTCTGGGCAGAAAGAGAAGGGTTCTTCGATACAGTGCAATCTGCTTGGGGAATAGAGGTATTAGGCTCCCCAAGTTTTGTGTGGGAACAAAAAATGAAAAACACTAAGAAGGCTCTAAAGGAATGGATAAAGAAGGCGCCAAAATCCCCCACCAAACAGAGGAAAGATGCAGTCCAACAGCTGGGAGAACTACAACTAGAACTGGAAAAGAAGGATATATCCCCCGCAGAATTAGACAAGGAAAACTTGGCTCAAAGTAGAACATACAACTCTTTCAGATGTTGGGAAAAATACTGAGAGGGGTGGGGGGGGGGGGGGGGGGGGGGGGGGGTGAATCAGTATTTAGGGCATACTCAAATATTTTTACTTTTCCACTTTCTAAAACCCATACGCTACTTTACTTCATCAGACTCGCGTATATACGCGGATACCCTTTACTAAACGCGCGTATGTGCAGAGATCTTAATATGCAATTATTTCTTTACTTAGATCCTTGTATTTATTCATTCATGAGATGTTTATATATCAGTAGACATGTGCAGTAATAACAGAAATAAATCATCACACATAAGCATCACACATGAACACCAGGATTTTAGGTGGAAACCCAAGTCGGGAGAAAACCACCGCTGCCGTTGCTCAGCCTTCAATATTTTATTATAGAAAACATCTTACAACTATGTGCTGGCGCAGAATCATACCAGCACGCAAGCACCCACCTGCGCTCGTTTACCAGCCTCCCCTGGAAGGGAGCTACAACCCCCTGCTCTCGTTTACCAGCCTCTCCTGGAAGGGAGCTACGACCCCCTGAACTCGTTTACCAGCCTTTCATGGAAGGGAGCTACGACCCCCTGACTGAAGGCTTCGACCCTCAGCACCACTGCAGACCACGTTTCATTAATTTTCAAACTGGATCAAACAAATTCAATACAGCCCTTCACTTATCAATAATCATATCTTGCTCAATGCTTCAAACAGAACAGTGAGACCACTGAAACCAAAATATCAGATATAACCCAGACTTCAGAATAGATATGCAGAAACACATTCAACCTTCAGCAACCATTAGATCAGAAATCATACATGATTTTTTTTAATAAGACCTGCGTATATACGCGCTTTCCAGAAGATGAACCCGCGTATACTTCAGTGCATTTTCCAGGAAAAACCCTAACTGTGCATACGCGCTTTTCCTTCCACAGACTCGCGTATACACGTGCTTTTCATGAAACGAACCTACGTATAGATCTTCAGACATTTAGGTCATTGCAATTCTTCAGAACAGATACATCACTCAGATTTTACCCTTCACTTCAGACAGATGTTTGCCTCATCTGAGATCTAATCATACCATAAATAGATCTAGCAAATACAAATACATTTCAGATCTAGAGATCCCTCTTCATCATTTCTTCATAGGTGCATCATAGATTCAGATCTATCATCAAACAGTTACCCTTTCTATTTAGATATGCTTTCAGTGAAGTATTCATTCAAACCCAGACTCATGCACACCCTTTGCACAATGATTTTCTTCTCCTTATATAGGTTTACCCTTTATCAATACCATGAGCCAAAACCACATTACTTTCGATGGTATCCCTGGACGGGGTCACATAGACGAATCATTACTCAATACAATGGGTCAATACCATGGTGGTTACCCCTGGTTTTACATATTTAGAGCGCTTTTTCCCATACGCGACTTGGCACGTTATTTCCTGCGTGCATACGCTACTTTGTCTAGACAAATCCGTGTATGCCTTGAGACATACTCTTTTCATCATGTTCTAGCACATACTGACATTCCTTCCATCATTACCTTCTGTACTCATTGTATATACATCAGATTTACATCATTTAACAAGTTCATCAAGACATATTCCATCAAGGACAACTTCATCAAGTAGAGGTTGCCATCATCTTCATCAAGTGGGTTGCCATCAAGGACAACACATTGCATCATATTGCCAACAATCTCCCCCTTTGGACTTGATGGCAACCACGATGGTGTTTGATCACCATAACAGATAGATATATTAAGCATAACCATTATTCTCCCCTTATTCAAACACCATGTCACTCTCCCCCTTTGACATCAAGGGAAAAGGGTGGATCAATACCAACACAAGGTTTTTCTCCTCATGTAGACTCCATGCTCCATGTAGATCTGATGTGCACTGAAGTTTCCATGCTCCCCCTGAGTTCATGCTGAACCTACAAACATATTTTTCAATGAAGTACATGACTCTATGACCTTCCTATCACCAATGACTCATACTTACATCAAAGATCCATCCAAGTGGATTTAAATATGAGACTCAAATACCCAACCAAGTGGGTTTACACATCTCAACTCAACTACCCAACCAAGTGGGTTTACAAATTTGACTCAGCTACCCAACCAAGTGGGTTTACAAACTTTGACAAGTCCTTACATGACTGAATATTACAATTTTACATCATGGGTCTCAACAAGACCTTTTCATCAAATTACAAGTATGACTTTTTACAACCAAGACCAAAAAGACCTCAAAAGAGAGATCATATTTCAGAATCATCATAATGCCAACAATGCATTATACTCAGCAAGACTAGTGCTCCCCCTGAAAATGTGCATCCAAACATCCTTTCCATATGTCCAAGGCTCCTCCTTAGCTTGTGCAATCTGAATACTTTTAACAACAAGTCATCAGCAACAATCTCTGCATGATCTATCCGGATCTCCAAATCATAAGAATTCCATCATATCCAAAAGATATTCTTCATCAAATAAGCAATCCGGGCTCATCCATAATCTTCAACATAAGAAAACATGTATCATTTCATTAGCATGAGTATAACCAGAATAATGCTAACATTACAATCATTAGCAGTCAGACTGATGCTCCCCCTGAACCTGTACTTCTGTTCTTCAGCTGTCATACTAATTTTCTTAATATAAGTGCATACGCATCTGTGTCTACTGGAACTCGCATGTATACGCGGATTTAGTTCATCAAACCCACGTATGGAAAGTGAAACATTGAAAACTTCACATTCCTTCATCTCCCCCTGAATTTGTCCTTCCTGTACCTGTCTTCTTTACATCAAATGCTCTGTCAGAGATAAACATAATCAGAATAACCAAATCAACCATGAGAATCATCATGCATTGCTCCCCCTGTGACGATACATTACTAATCCCTTATAATGTATCTCACATCACTCCTGCAGTCATTAAGAGAAGTAAGCTTCAGAAGCGGATGACTGCAGTAGGGTCAATATTCCCTACGTTTCTGACCGGTCCTCCTTTCTATTCCAGCTTTGCTTGAAATTTCTAATTGTGTGCTGAAAATTATCCAATTTCTCAGATCTGTTTACCCTGCATTCTTTTTCCACATGTCCATACTTGTTACAAGCATAACATCTTATATGACCAGAGAAGTAAGCATAAGGATCATAGTGTGTTTCTCTGTTCTTCCTTCTATTGCAATCAGCTGCTTTATGACCATACTTGTTGCATGAAAAACAGTATCCCTTGAAGAAACCAGAGTGCCTTTCTGAATAGAATCTATTTGATTGTGACTGAAACATTCTGCTTCTGCAATTGGCTGCAATATGCCCATAATTATGACATTTAAAGCATTCAAAATCATTGATACTTCTATAGTTTGAAGCAAAATATCTCTTTTGAGAATTCATAATTGTTGGTTGCCCTTTTGTCTCTTTCACCACTTCAGGTTTTGCTTTGACATCCTTTGAATCTTTAGCACTTCCTTGTGAACTAGATTCTCCTTTAACTGTTTCATGAAAACCTAGACCAAGTTTGATAGAAGGAGATCTTTGATTACTAAGAATATTATCCAGAATCTTAGTACTATCTTGAAACCTCAAGAGTTTATCCTTTTCTTCTAATTTACCTTTGAGAATGTTTACCTCAACCTCCAATTTTTGGCATTGCTTCTTCATGCTTTCTTCGACCCTCTTTCTTTCTTCTACTTGATCATTCAATTTTAAAATTTCTTCCTTCAACTAATTTTCTTGTTCTTCACCTGTTTGTAGCAGCTCTTCATTCTTCTTATTTGATTTTTCCAGATCTTCTTTGAGAGAGATGATTTCTGCTTCAAGTCCTTCCTTTTCAAATGATAGGGGTTCTTCATTCTTCTTATTTGATTTTTCCAGATCTTCTTTGAGAGAGATGATTTCTACTTCAAGTTTTTCTCTTTGATTGGTTGCATTAACATAAAACTTTTGATACTTGTCTATCTGTCCATTCAATATTTCTTTCTGTTCATTCATTCTAGAGATCATATCTTTGAGGATAGATTCTCTCTTATGAAATTGATTCCAATCATTGCTTTCATAATTGATCTTGAGATTTTCCTCTAGACTTATACTGTTACTTTCACTATCTTCACTATTGCATGCACAAGAAAGTGAATCACAAGAACAACAGTCAATACCTGTTTCATCTTCTCTATTTTCTGCTGCACATGTTTTCTGAGGTATCTTCTTTCTTTGAGTAGCCTTCTTCTTCTGCTTCTTTTCCATGACCACTTGTAGATCTTGGTCAGAATATTCTTCATCCACATCATTTTCTTCATTTGCATAATAACTCTTTCTCTTTTCAAATTGTTTCCCTTTACCATGGTTTTCTTCATAAGGACATTTAGCAGCATAATGACCAACTCTCCCACAACCAAAACATTTGAAGGGGAGCTTACCTTTGAATCTTCCAGTTCCTAGTTGGAGTTTTCTCACAAAATTTGCTTCTTCTTCTTCTGATAAATAATCTGATTCCTTGACATCTTCCTTTTCTTTTCCTTTTGTACATGCGTTAAAAACAGCTTCTTTGATTTGAGAGGGACCTCCTTGTCTCATTTCATAAGCAGTCAGAATACCATGTAGTTGAACAATCGTAAGAGTTTGCAGATCTTGCCTTTCTTCAATAGCAGATACTTTTGACTCAAATGTTGAAGTCAAAGATCTTAAGACTTTTTCAACCAGAGTAGTATCCGTTATGGTTTCACCCAAACTTCTCATATGATTTACAATATCATCTAGATGTAAAAATAAACTGGCAATACTCTCATCACTATGCATCTTCAAATTTTCATATTCAATTCTGAGGGTTTGGAGTTTTTCATTTTTTACCTTTGTATCTCCTTCCTAGCTCAGAATGATTTTGTCCCATATTTCTTTTGCTGAATTTAGCTGCATTACCTTAGAAAATTCTGGTTCGGACATGCTTCCTAATAAGACATTGACTGCTTTGGCATTGATTTCATATTTCTTCCTTTTTGCTGCATCAGTGGGAATACTTGCCGGATACTGATAAAATCCTTCCACGATTGCCCATACTTCTGCACCAAGACTTTGCAGATATGTTTTTGTTCGTATCTTCCAGAATAACAGATTATCTCCATTGAATAGAGGTGGCCTTATAGACATTACTCCTTCATGACTTCCCATTGCGACGGATCTCCTTCAAGCGATCAAGCTTCTACAGAAGGACCTGCTCTGATACCAATTGTTGGGGAAAATACTAAGAGGGGGGGGGGTGAATCAGTATTTTGGGCATACTCAAATATTTTTACTTTTCACTCTCTAAAACCCATACGCTACTTTACTTCATCAGACTTGCGTATATACGCGGATACCCTTTACTAAACTCGCGTATGTGCAGAGATCTTAATATGCAATTATTTCTTTAATTAGATCCTTGTATTTATTCATTCATCAGATGTTTATATATCAGCAGACATGTGCAGTAATAACAGAAATAAATCATCACACATAAGCATCACACATGAACACCAGGATTTTAGGTGGAAACCCAAGTCGGGAGAAAACCACCGCTGTCGTTGCTCAGCCTTCAATATTTTATTATAGAAAACATCTTACAACTATGTGATGGCGTAGAATCATACCAGCACACAGGCACCCACCTGCGCTCGTTTACCATCCTCCCCTGGAAGGGAGCTACGACCCCCTGCTCTCGTTTACCAGCCTCTCCTGGAAGGGAGCTACGACTCCCTGAACTCGTTTACCAGCCTTTCCTGGAAGGGAGCTACGACCCCCTGACTGAAGGCTTTGACCCTCAGCACCACTGCAGACCACGTTTCATCAATTTTCAAACTGGATCAAAAAGCTTCAACACAACCCTTCACTTATCAATAATCATATCTTGCTCAATGCTTCAAACAGAACAGTGAGACCACTATAACCAGAATATCAGATATAACCCAGACTTCAGAATAGATATGCAGAAACACATTCAACCTTCAGCAACCATTAGATCAGAAATCATACGCACTTTTTTTTAATAAGACCCGCGTATATACGCGCTTTCCAGAAGATGAACCCGCATATACTTCAGTGCATTTTCCAGGAAAAACCCTAACTGTGCATATGCGCTTTTCCTTCCACAGACTCGTGTATACACGCGCTTTTCATGAAACGAACCTGCGTATAGATATTCAGACATTTAGTTCATTGCAATTCTTCAGAACAGATACATCACTCAGATTTTACCCTTCACTTCAGACAGATGTTCGCCTCATCTCAGATCTAATCATTCCATAAATAGATATAGCAAATACAAATACATTTCAGATCTAGAGATCCCTCTTCATCATTTCTTCATAGGTGCATCATAGATTCAGATCTATCATCAAACAGTTACCCTTTCCATTTAGATATGCTTTCAGTGAAGTATTCATTCAAACCCAGACACCTTGCTCTCCCTTTGCACAATGAATTTCTTCTCCTTATATAGGTTTACCCTTTATCAATACCATGAGCCAAAACCACATTACTTTCGATGGTATTCCTGGACGGGGTCACATAGACGAATCATTACTCAATACAATGGGTCAATACCATGGTGATTACCCCTGGTTTTACATATTTAGAGCGCTTTTTCCCATACGCGACTTGGCACGTTATTTCCCGCATGCATACGCTACTTTGTCTAGACAAATCCGCGTATGCCTTGAGACATACTCTTTTCATCATGTTCTAGCACATACTGACATTCCTTCCATCATTACCTTCTGTACTCATTGTATATACATCAAATTTACATCATTTAACAAGTTCATCAAGACATATTCCATCAAGGACAACTTCATCAAGTAGAGGTTGCCATCATCTTCATCAAGTGGGTTTCCATCAAGGACAACACATTGCATCATATTTCCAACATCAGAAGTGAAGAAGAATAATGGTGCATAAAGTCTCGCAGCTTGTGGCTCAAAGCTGGTGATAGAAATACTTCTTATTTCCATAGACAGTGAAGGGCTCGTCTCTCGAGAAATCATATAGCTGAAATCACTACTTCCAGCGGTCAGGTGTGCAAAAGCTTTGAACAAATAAAGGTAGCCGCTGAGCAACACTTTCAAAAACTCCTTAGTGAAGAAAAGGATGGGAATGAGGAGGACATAACAGAGTTCCTTACAAACATTCCGAACACAGTCATTGCAGAAGATAATAACACCCTCCTGAGCACAGTAACGGAAGAAGAAATCTCTAAAATTGTTTGGACCATGGAGCCTGATAAAGCCCCAGGTCCAGATGGATTTTCAGTCCATTTCTACAGAATTTGCTGGGCGCTTATCAAGTCTGACCTCCTTAGGATGATCCACGGATTCATGAAGAAGGCAAGGGTTGGTGGTGGAATAAACTCCACATTTCTCGCCTTAATCCCAAAGGAAGCTAATCCAAGCTCTTTCGAAAGATATAGGCCGATTTTTCTCTGCAATGCATCCTATAAGATTGTGGCCAAGCTCTTAGCGAACAGAATTAAACCCCTCCTACAAAAATTAATCTCTCCAGCACAAGGGGGCTTCGTGGAGGGAAGGCATATCCTGGATAATGTCATCCAAGTCGAGGAAGCTCTTCATTCCAGTTATGCTCGCAAAGAACAAGGTATGTTAATTAAATTGGATATGTGCAATGCATTTGACAGAGTTAACCGCTCTTTCTTGTACAGGGTCCTCTCATCTTTTGGTTTCAGTCAGGATTTTATCAATCTCATCAAAGCCTGTATTGAAAAGATATGGATTGCTCCCATGATAAATGGAAGACCGGCAAACTTCTTCTTAGCCACCAGGGGACTGAGGCAAGGTTTCCCTCTTTCCCCCTTTCTCTACATACTGATGGTGGACTCCTTGAGCAGAAAGATGACCTTGGAAAAGAAAACTGGCAACATACCCGGAATCATAATTGAGAAAGGCATTGACCCAGTGAACCATGCGTTGTTCACCGATGATTCGCTTTTAATTGGAGGAGCCTCACCAAGAATTGCAACCTCCTTCAGAAACATCCTTCATAAATTCTGTAGCATCTCAGGAGCACTGATAAGTGAAAGGAAAAGTGCTGTGTATGGATGGAACTCTGAGCAGCAAACAATTGGAAAAATTGCTGATGACTTGGGCTTTCCAGGTTACGCTGAATGGGACAAAATTAAATATTTGGGTCTTCCCATTACGTTGGGTTCCAACAGAAACCAACTTTGGGAGGAAGTCATTTCGAAACTCAAGAACAAGATTGCAGTGTGGGGTGGCTTCTGGCTTACCACCGAAGGCAAACTCACGCTCATTAGATCGGTTCTCATAGCTCTGCCTACATACCAGGCCTCTTTGATGTTGGCTCGAAAGCTAATTTCAGATCAAATTTCCAGATTATTGCGCAACTTTTTATGGAACGGTGGACGAGGAAACAACAACAGATTCCATTTAATCAGTTGGGATACGGTGAAACGCCCCCACGCTGAAGGAGGTTTGCAAATTCGTGATCCTATGAACGCAAACCTTGCTTTGGGCTGTAAACTTCTTTGGCAACTCTACGCAGAGCCTAACCATCCTGTCAGTAAGATTTTCAAGGTTAAATATCTAAATAACCAATCAATAAAATCTTATTTAGTTGATAATCTCCCCACAGGCACGCAGGCCTGGAAATTGTGCAGCAGAGGTATCGATTTTTTCAGAACCCATCTATACAAAATTCCAGGTAACGGTAAAAAAACTAGGCTCTGGAGTGACAACGTCATGGGTCACCCCCCCCTTGCAGAAAACTCTGATATCTCTGAGATAAGAGATTGGCTTCAGGAGAAAGGCATAAGGAAAATTGAGGACATTTCTGACTGGGACAGCAACAGAAATTGGCTGCGATGGATTTTTCCCAGAATTCCTGAGCATTTAAAACCACAGTTAGATTTGCTAATCGATGCCATTTCTGACTTCGCTCCGGTGCACATCGAAGAAGAAGACTCCTGGGGCTGGGGAACAACGGGGGTGTATTCAGCAAGACAGAGATACCTTCAGTTGCAAAGCCATAAGGATTCGCCTTACTCTGAGACTGTGTGGAATCAGGTTTGGGATAGCTTCATCATTCCCAAAATCAACTTTTTCTTCTGGACCTTGTTCCATAATAAAATTCTAACTGGGGATAATTTGAGTAAAAATAACATTACAGGTCCTCATCGCTGCGCCCTCTGTAGGAGCGCTTTGGAGACTTGTGTCCATCTGTTTATTGATTGTGAGTTTGCCAAGGAGGTCTGGTCCTTTTTCTTGAATGGACTGGATGTGAACCCTCCTTCTCAAAATTTGATTACCTCCATGTTTATCAATTGGAAAGCATGCTATCCCCATAACATTGCTAGTAAATCATTATGGAACAGGGTGTGGATTGCAGTCCCTAAGTATGTTTTCTGGAAGCTCTGGCTAGCCCGGAACGAGACCATTTTCAACAATAATGAGCTTCCAACAACAAAAGTGGCAGAGCAAGCCAAGAATCTCCTTGTTGAAACTCTGAACTACTCTCAAATCAAAGATGATAACTCCCTCCGCACAGAAGAAAGGGTGTGGTTGGATGGCTACACCAGCAAGGCCAGACTTCTTGCAAACATCCGAATTAACCACAAGGAAAGATAGAAGATTCAAGAATCAGAGGACAACTTTCATCAGTGGTGGAAATCCCAGTGCAAATGCACAATTTTGTTTGACGGTGCTTCAAAAGGCAACCCGGGAAGGCCAGGCGCTGGAGGGGTGATCCACTTGCCGAACGGGACCAAAATTGACTTCAGCTGGGGCCTTGGGCTGAAAACCAATAACCAAGCTGAAATTCTAAGCCTTCTGAAAGCCTGTCATTTGGCCAGAAAAGAGAATCCAAGTGAAATCCTTGTTTTTGGAGATTCAGAAGTGCTTATAAGAGAAATTGTAAGCAAAAATGGGCTCAAGGATCCGATGCTAAACAAACAGTTAACCAGAGTGAACAGAATTTTGAAGAATTTCCCCTCGGTCCTTATTTTCCACATACTCAGAGGTCTAAATAAGGAAGCAGACAGACTTGCAAATATAGGCAGCACATTACAAAGTGGTATGATAAGTATAAATGTTGATGCTCCGTTCAAGACAACCATCCCCTAAGTGGTTTTCTGTGTTTAAAGATGTAATGGATGATTAGGTTTTTCCCAATCTGGTTTTTCATCAATAAAAATAATCGTTTCAGTTAAAATAATAATAATAATAATAATAATAATAAAATTTAATTTAAGTTCATGACTAAACCAGACACCAAATTGGTGAATAATACCCCCTTGTTTTGGGACAATGGACTTACCTTCATGTTATGATTTGGATACTAAAATCATGGGTCTCACCCAGATTACTCCAATCAATTCTAACTCGCTATAATAATAATAATAAAACAAACAAACAAAGTCTACAAAGATAAGCATACTCTACCCCCTCTAGATTTAAAATTGTTTCATCTTACAAATAAGTGCAAGTTCTTGACCATTAAACCCACTCAAACTATACTTTCAAAATAAAGTAATTTTAAAATAAAATATTTTTAGTATAAAAGAATACCAATTTAAAATAAAAAATAAATAAATAAGGACACAAATGTTTACATATTAATTATACTTTATAAAAAGATATTTTATATGTTAAATTGAATAAAAATTAATTTATTACATAAATATAAATATATATATTTAACATGATACACATATATATTTTTTTTTGTAAATTAAGATTATATTCATTCATAAAAAAGTAAGTACATCAGTAGAAAAATGCATGTAGTCTCACCCCGACTAGGTTTGTTGACTACTGCGATTATCATGTGACAAAGAAATAGAAAGGAAACTAAAGACACAATCCACAGCCTAGGAGGCCAAAAGCACCAGAAAACACATAAAACAAGGAGAACACCTGCAACCATGCTATTCATATGAAGTAATTGAAGTTGGGTTGTCTGGGATTTTTCCACGAGGAGGTGGAGGGGAGAAAGAGCACTGGACATGCTCTTGAAAGTGGGTCATCCAAGACTCCAGCTTCTATACCTTCTTAGTTAAGAGGTTCTGGCCTCGCTATACCACCACAACTCACTCTCGGGCATGGCACTCGAAGTAGTGAATTTGTTCAGAGTGGCTATGAGATTAGCATGCTCTTCATGGCATACATTGTTGAACTTTTTTTATTTCTTTAAAGCCACTCAATATTAATTATCAACTAAGGGATTCGAAATATTTGAGTTACACTGCGTATTGGTTCAGATTTAAGATCTAATTACAGAGTACATGATTTCCTTCCAAAATATATTTTTAAGTACAAGTTCCTATCTGTTCAAATTGGATTAAACCTTTTATCTAAAAGAATCACTATTTTAACAATTTCACTTAACTATTTGAAAGACTCATACATCAAACCTTATGAATTCCATTCCTACTTTAAATCTATCATTCACCTATGTAAACTAGAATTCTACAACTCAAATATTAGCCTTTTCAAACACTATCCTTCTAACAGCAATATCACTTATGAACTAATTACCAAATTCTAATTACACTTAACAGGAATTACTTATGTATTCAATCCAATGTTGTTCATACCAGAAACATAAATCTAAGTTACATTAAATAAGCCAATGAATGCAAAACAAGAATCAATCCACTACTATGCAAAACAAAGTTCAAAATATTATGCAAAAATAAAATCAACTTCCGGAGTTTCCTAATCCAATCCAATCAGTGAAAGACATTCAATTTAAAGAAATACATTCAATCAAATTTCTTAAACATATAATTATACAAAATAATAATTAAGAAATCCAAGCTAATGATACCCAAAAAATATGAGATCTACTGTTGAACTAACCCTCCTATTCGGCACTGAAGGAATCCTAAATGACAAGAAACCTGAACTACTTATTCAAAAGAAGGAAAAAGTTGAATTCCTATCTATGATAACCTTCTACAGATAATCTAATTAAAAAAAGAGTAAAGACAAGCACACACACTTCTGAAATCACATACCAAGATTATAACTACAACTCCTATGAGAAATGCAATGTTCACAAGTCCTCTACTTAACAATGAGATTCAAAAGAACAAAGGAGCTTGTTGTGTAACTAGCTCAACACCTTAGAAATAAGCCACTTCGAGGAGGCAACCTCAAATACATTACATAGATGAACAATTCTTGGATCATACAAATTACTAAAACCTTCTTCTATATATAAGATTCCATGGGGCCATAATGTAATCCTAGTGGGGCCACAATGTAATCCTATCCGACCTAACAATAATAATTTAAGGGCACAATAATAACAATATTGGGGTTACAGGGGTACAACAATAACAATAAGGGGGGCTACACTAACATAATAAGGGAGTACACTATTAATATAGGGACCTAACATGCCCCTCTCCTTCAAACAAGTGTTGTCCTCAACGCTTCAGTAGCTCCGAGTGCTTTTGTATAAAATTCTCATCCTCCCATGTAGAATCTTCAGTGGGTAAGTTCTTCCATTTGATGAGATACTCTAAAATTGATCGATTTCGTAGTTGTCGAGTTCTTGTTTCCGTGACTTCTTCAAGTTCGAATATGGTTTTTCCTTCCTCATCAAGTTCTAGAAATATTGTTTGAACTGGAAGTTTGTCCCCTATAACCTTTTTTAAGCATGAAACATGGAAAACTGGATGCACTCGCAAAGAAGAAGGAAGCCCCAATTTATATGCCATAGTACCAATCTTTTGCAAAACCTTGTAAGGACCATAGTACTTTGTTGATAATTTATTATCATTCTTAGCTTGCTTGAGGGAAATTTGTTTGTATGGTTGTAGTCGTAAAAATACCCAGTGTCCCACATCAAAACTTCTCTCACTGCGATGTTGATCTGTCTGCTGTTTCATTCGATTTTGTGCAAAATTTAGGTTATCCTTTAAGAGTTGGAGAACTTCTTGTTGATGCTCAATGTGATCCTCCACTACTTGAACCCTAGAATTTTCCCTTAAATAAGATGTGATGGATGGTGGATGATATCCATAAAGAGCCATAAATGGGGTCATTTTTGCTGCAATATGGAAGGAAGTGTTATACCACCATTTAGCGAGAGGTAACCACTTGACGCATTGTGCTTGCTTATCAGATACAAAAAAACGAAGATATCCTTCCAAACATTTATTCACTATCTCTGTTTGACCATCAGATTGAGGATGATAAGATGAGCTATGAGCTAGTTGAGTATCCAAACAAGAAAATAATTTCGTCCAAACATTTCTTGTAAAAATGGGATCTCTATCACTTACAATAATCTTCGGGTTTCCATGTAGCTTTTGAATTGTTTCCATAAATGTGATAGCAACTATACTCGCTTTAAATGGATGAGATAATGCACAAAAGTGTTCATACTTGGTAAGTATATCAACTACCACCATGATGATGCTCCTTCCTTCAGACTTCGGTAAACCTATGATAAAATCCATTGAAATCTCTTCCCAATGTTGACTTGGAATGGATAAAGGTTGTAGAAGACCCGGGGTCTTAATTGTCTCAACCTTATTTTGCTGGCAAACCAAACATTCTACCACAAAATTTTGAATATCATATTTAAGGCCATCCCAAAAAAATTCTTTCTTCACCCTGTGGTAAGTTTTTAAAAATCCTAAGTGTCCTCCTAAAGGAGAAGTGTGCAATTCCAAAAGAATCTTTTGTTTTAGTTTGAAATTTTTGCAAATATATAAGAAATATTTGTACCATAAGGAATCATTTTTCCAACTAAATGTATTAGATGTACTAGGATCTTGTTGCAACTTTTTAATGAGAGTCCACACTTCTTTGTCCTTCTTCCATTCATCCCTTGCTTCAGTTATCCAATCTAGTTGGATAATTGAAATGGCACAAAGCAATGCTTCCACCTCTTCATCCTTCCTTGATAGTGCATCTGCAACAACATTTAGCTTCCCTTTTTTGTAGACAATTTCAAAGTCATAACCCAACATCTTTGTGACCCATTTTTGCTGCTCTTCTAAAGATAGTCTTTGTTCCAAAAAGTGTTTAAGACTATCATGATTAGTTTTTACCTTGAAGTGTCTTCCCATTAGGTAAGGTCGCCATTTCTTTAGTGCATGTAGTATTGCTAACATTTCCCTCTCATAAATAGCTTTCTGCAAATACTTTCCTTTGATTGAATGACTTTCAAAAGCAATGGGTCTTCCTTCTTGCATTAAAACAACACCAATTCCATTTCCTGAGGCATCACATTCCACAATAAAGGTTTTTGTGAAGTCTGGCATAGCTAAGACTGGTGCTAGGCACATTGCCTCTTTAAGATGTTCAAAGGCCTTAGTTGCTTCAGGAGTCCATGAAAATGCATCTTTCTTCAATAGTGTTGTTAGAGGTGCTGCTATTCTCCCATAATTCTTAACAAACTTGCGATAATACCCTGTTAACCCGAGAAATCCACGCAACTTCTTTATGGTTGTGGGGACTTTCCATTCCTTAATGGCTTTAATTTTGTTAGGGTCTACTTTAACACCCTCGTGAGATACAATATGACCCAGATATTCCACCTCTCGTACTCCAAAGAAACATTTGGATGTTTTTGCATATAATTGTTTCTCCTGCAATAGTTTGAGCACCCTGTCAACATGTTCAACATGATCCTTCCAAGACTCGCTGTAGATTAGTATATCATCAAAAAATACTAGCACAAATTTTCTAAGGAAGGGTTTGAAAATGGAATTCATCAACCCTTGAAATGTAGAAGGTGCATTGGTAAGGCCAAAAGGCATGACCAAAAATTCATAATGAACCTCATGAGTTCGAAATGTTGTTTTTGGAATATCTTCAGTCTTCATTCTAATTTGATGATATCCTGAACAAAGATCCAACTTGGTAAAATATATTGCTCCATGTAATTCATCCAATAATTCATCAATCACAGGAATGGGAAATTTATCTTTAATGGTGAGCTTATTGAGCTCCCTATAATCCAGACACATTCGCCATGATCCATCCTTTTTGTGTACCAATACTACAGGAGCAGAGAAAGAACTTTGACTAGGTTGAATTATACCCGCCTCTAACATTTCTGCAATCATACGTTCAATTTCGCTCTTTTGGAAGTAAGGATATCTATAAGGCCTGATGTTTGGAGGAACACTTCCTGGAATCAAATGAATAGAATGATCATGATCACGAATAGGTGGGAGTCCTTTGGGAGTATCAAACACCTTGGAATGATTGTCCAAGACTTTTTGGAGATCTGGAGAAATATATGATTTTGATGTTGGAACTTCTAGTGAGAATAATTGTGAAATTACGCTCCATTGTCCTTTCTTTAGAAGCTTTGTCATGAAATTAGAGCTTATTATCTTTCCTGGCTTCCCTGTGATACCCCGTAATTTGATTTCCTTTCCTTCTGAAAAAAAAATTCAAGAAAATTTCTTGAAAATTAAAAGCTAACATCCCTAAAGATTGTAACCGTTGTACTCCTAGTACAACATCAGCACCTCCCATTGGGATGGAAAGCATTGGACTATTCAATACATATTCCCCCATGGCTAGCCTGATATTATGGCATTTTCCAGAGCAATTTATAGTTCCTCCATTTGCAACCATCACTTGACATTTTGGTGTTGGGTATAGGAAACAATTCAATTCCTTGGCTACCTTATAATGAATAAAATTATGGGTACTACCCGAATCAATCAACACTATTACCTTTTTCTTCTTGACATGTCCTTCTATCTTGAGAGTTTGAGGAGTGGTAATTCCTGCTAATGCATTACATGATATGGTCGGACTCATTTTTTCTTCTTCTAGGTTTGGTTCCTAGTGTATATCCTCTTCTTGTTCATTTTCTTCTTCCTCTTCACAATCTATGTAAAATAATTTCTTCTTAGCACACCTATGACCTTTAATGTATTTTATATCACAACTGTAGCAAAGCCCTTTTTCTCTTTTTTCTTCCAATTTTTGTGGTGTCAACCTTATAGGTTGTGGAAATCTAGGCGTAACAACACTTCCCTCTTTATAGAAGTGAGTGATAAGCTTCCTTGTCGCCATAATTTTACATTCAATTTTTCTTGCCACCTTGAATGCCTTCTCCAATGAATCAGGTTCCAAAACGCGAACTTCATGTTGGATGTTATCCTTTAAAGTACCTATGAAGAGATCAATCCTGTGTTCCTCTGGAATATCAGTTACCCTTATATTCAATTTTTGGAAGTCCTCAATGTGCTCCCCTACTAAACCATTTTGTTTGAGATTTATCAATTGGCTAAGAAGGTGTTGCTCATTCCATCCTCATAATGTGCTATCATTTCCTCCATAAAAATTGACCAAGTGACAATTTTTTTACGGGAGCAAAGCCATCGATACTATACAAATGTATTTTTTTCTAAATGTAAAGTTGCAATGCGTACCTTTTGTGTGTTTTGCACATTATGGAGATCAAAATATTGCTCCATATATAGTATCCATGTTACAGGATCCTTTCCATCAAACTTCCTCATATCCATTTTTGGAATATGGTGGTTCTTCCCACCAACATTAGAGTTTATGAAATCATGATTAACATTTATTTTGTTCTCATCATGAGTTTCCTCTATTATCTTTTCACCATTAGGAAAAATTTCTTGTATCAACTTTGTCAAACCTTCCATGTCTGCTTTTAGATCATTCTTCATGTTTCCCATTTTAGCTTCGATGTTGTCCATCTTAGATTCAATGCCAGCTTCCATGCCATATATCTTAGATTCCACACCTTTCTTCAAACCATCCATATTATTATTCAAACCATCCATCTTCACCTCCATGCCTTTCTTCAAAACTTCTGTTTCATTTTTTGCTGCTCTTTGCGAGAGTGAAATTTGGTGCACTTGCTCTTGTAATTTTGATACATCATGTTGCAATTCTTCATCTTCATGAGTCATAGTACAACCTTCTGAAGGTTTAATGGGTGTTGAATTATTTTTACGAGGAATTTTTTAGAACCCAATACTGATATCTATTCTACAATATGCCCTTGCAGTCAATTCAAATTGATTCTTCAAACAAGACTTATGCAATTCGGAAAAATAAATAGAGACCTTTTTCTTGCTTTTGAGGAGCTAGATATTGAAATTGGATTATCTCTGTGATTGCGGCTCTTCAATATCTGAAATTCGGCACTGAGGTATCCCTCTAAAGTCTCTTTCAAATTCCACAGGTCTTACCTAATTTGGATTCTCCAAGGAAAATTTATGTCCAATCTCCCACAATGACCTAATTATGGACTGGTTCAGTAGAGCAAACTTGTACGACTTTCCACGTGTCACAGTTTCATCCTTCAGCTCTAAAATTGATAGCCAAGAAACTATAGTCCGTGTACTTATGACCGATTTTTACACACTCCAATCCGATGCTCCGAGAGAGACTTATGAATATTTTCCCACGATTACCTCTTTGAGATGAGATTCAGGAGCCTGAAAACGCACTACCTTCCACAGATCATATCTTCGAAAATATTGCGAACCAAGCTCTGAAATTTTGCGACGAGTTTCCTCAGGATTTCGGCTTCGTACCATAAAAATTTCAGATTCTGAAACTTCGTAGAAAAAATGTTATAGCAAAAATTCCACGATGACTTGTTTAGAGCAGCGAAACCCTAGAATCCAAAGCTCTGATACCAAATGTTGTGTAACCAGCTCCAAAAAATAGAAGAGCAGAGATATCAATGCCTTAGAAGTAAGCCACTTCGAGGGGGAAACCTCCAATACATTACATAAATGAACAATTCTTGGATCATACAAATGACCAAAACCTCCTTCTATATATAGGAGTTCATGGGGCCATAATGTAATCCTAGTGGGGCCACAATGTAATCCTAGCTGACCTAACAATAATAATTTAAGGGCACAATAATAACAATATTGGGGTTACAGGGGTACAACAATAACAATAAGGGGGACTAAACTAACATAATAAGGGAGTACACTATTAATATAGGGACCTAACAGAGCTATCCACACATCTCTCAATGATTTACATCCACGTTACAAGACTCAAGAAATTAACACGACTCACACAAAAATTCACAACCCTATGCACAATTCTGATTCAAACAACTTGAAATTCATTACCCAATCGAAACAACTCGTTCAGTAATTCGTCCTGCAGGGACACAATGAATCATAATGATTCAAAATAACTCTAAATCTAAACTAATAATGAACCTAGTTCTAGAAGTGGTGGGCCCTTTCCACACCTGGAGCAAGGTGAACTAACTCAATGGAATTAAATCTAAAACATGATCATGAACAACTCACAATGAAACAAGTGTTGGAACCTGTTTTAAATAAAAAATATGGTGTACATAGTTTGGAAGAACACAAGTCCATAATCAACAATTCTGGAATGTTACAGTTATTACAATAGCAACATTACTTAGTTACTCGACTAACTAGAACCTCAGCTCATCGAGTCTTTAAAAATACAATTGATAGAATAGAGAGAAACTAACTAAAATCTAAACATGGAAAACTTATTAACAGATGGCTATCATGGGCTCATGAAGTCAATCCTGGACTGACTGTACTTGGCTCAATTTTTCTTTAGTTGGATGTGTACGATCCTAGAGAACCTTTTGATATCCTTGGCCATGGAAATCTCGGTGTATGATGCTCGAGGATTGATAAATTGCTACTATGCCCAATAAAATGATGGTCTAACGTTGACTTCCAATTTAAGTACAGGACTGGAACAAGGCTGTTAGGTACAGGATGGCGCCAATAGTCCAATGATGAAGCATTTTCCTTCTCATGCTTTGACCAAGGATTCTGACCTGTTCCCACCTACCAACATTTTCATGGCTATGAGTCCAATTAGAATATATAATTAGAGATAACTAAATAGCTATGATCTATAATCTATCAAAAATTTAATAAAAAACACCGAAATAATTTCAAGTAAAATGCTTTTACCTCAAATCATAGGATGACATATTTTAGCAGTACATGTCATGGCATAAAAGATACAATATAGGTGAAAAAGGAGAAAAATGGAGGTAAAGAAGGTAAGGACAAGAGTAAATATGGATAAAAAAATGGACTTCAACATCCCCACATGCCGATGTGATTGCATTCCCTCATGCATCATCCACTTGTACTAAAAGTCAAAATTGGAGGGAACTGCACCTAAACCCCTTTTGCTTTGATTAAAACCTCCAGATGATGATGGGCTGAAACTAAAGTCCTCTGAAAGTATGAGGCCAACTTCTGAGCATTTAACTTCTTGATGGGTTGGAGTCGAGTTGTCTTCCACCGAAGGAGCTGTTTGTTTTTCAACTTCAAAACATCATTATGTGATGTGAAGGACTGATTAATCTCATCATGCTCTTTATTGGTGTCCCGGGAATAACAGAACAAAGTTTTGTACTTGTGCACATGTTCCCACAACTTGGCATTCTTGCTCTATATTTTATTGACGAGGGTTTGCAGGTTCTCTTCATTAGTAATAGGAGGTAGTTGCAGGGGTACTACAAAATGTTTAGAAGTCGTTCCTCCCTGAAAGAAGTTGATAGCACGATTATCAGTAGTAGAACATTGCCTTTTTCTGCTAGTAGGCTTACTAGTCACACGTTGGCATAGGGATAGATTTTCTAGATCTTCAGCACTGACCTGAGGGATATCCTCTTCGGAAAAAGGAGTATTTATCCCCTAATTTATGGGACTCTATCGCTTAGCATCTGGATCAGGGTAGGAAAGAACGTCGATGGGCTCCAAACCTAGGGTCTCTGTTACAGGGTATTTAACCCTAATCATACTTCTGGTTCGTCTTCAACCCTACGATGAGAGTTTTGTGATAGGAAAATATTTCAAATTGGTCGAAAAGTGTTCTTGTTTCCATTTGAGGGTAACACTGGCCTGTACATTCTGCTCAGGGGCTTCAGAAGCTAGCCCTTCCTTTCTAGGAAGAGATTCTTCTGCCGTATCTATCTGTTCAGGCTCCTTGGTAAGCTAAGGTTGATACCTACGACCCTTCTTTCCCTTTTACTTCTTTTATATTTTCCCTTTGTTGTTCATCCTTTGTTTCCCTTCTCCTTTAGTATTCATGACTGGTTCTTCCTCAGGGGTACAGGATTTGAGTGTGGACTCATAGGGGTTTTTTTTAGAGGTGGCTTTTGTGAGGGGGATGGGTTTAGGTGTACGAATAGTTTTATAACTCTTAGGAATTTCTCCCCTTATGCTATGTGATGATAGACTAATAATCCTTTGTCACCCTTTCAACTGTGTCCCTTCCCGAGGAAAGTTATCACTCAGAAAATTCTCCCAGGACCTGCGCCTCGCACTTAGTTCAGCCAATATGATCATCTTAATTAAACTATGATGAAAAATATTAGTTTCAGGGTTTTACCCAGCAGTCTATACCCCTCGTTCCATATTATGTAAGATTTGTTACAAATAGTATGGAAAATTAGTTTCTCGACGCTTAGAGAAATGCAACAGTAGTCGAATATGGTATAAGAAAATGATAGCATACCTTCCCTCACATGTAACAAACCTTTGTAGGATCTTGACCAATGAGTGCCAATTATTCTCCAAGCAAGTGCGCAACACTACTTTAGACCAATTGAGTGTATGGTAGGTCGGTTTGAGAAACTTGGTGGAATCTGATGCATTCATGAGCGCTAATTTGAATAATGGGTTGCCCATAGGAGGCAGCTCTGTAGCCCTGCTAACATATTCTTCAGTAATATTAAATTCAAAATTTCCAATATTTACACTTTCCTCATTAAAAATATGTGCAAAATCATGTGCGACTATGTTGTTAAACCCCTAGAATTTATGAAGGAAAACCATCCACCCTCGGTCCTCTAAAATATCCTTTCACTGCTCATACTCTGGGCTCTGCACAAATTTCATGAATTTTGGTTTGTGTCGGTCAGCCCCCATGCCGATTTGAAGCTATGTCCTCCTGAATTTGGCCTGGAATCAACTTCACAATCAACAACACTGTATCAAAAAAGGTCACGGTGTTTCTTCGACCTTCTGAGTTTAAAACATGTCTCAATGGTCAATCTGATAGATTATACCATACCCTGTAGGGGTGGTAAGTGGAAACAATGAAGCATCAATCATTGGGTGTGACGACGATAGTCATTGATTCATAATTTAATAGGATAGAGGGATAATCATCAGGGATTGAAGTGAAGGATTGGAATTTAGGATCATAATTAGGACGAGAGAGTGGGATAGGAAGAGTAATGATGGAAAGGAGAAATGTCATAAATGAGATGACAATGGTGATATTGGTAAGTAAACGAAAAGAGGTAACACATCCACATAACAATATAATCGAATTATTACGATCTAGTCTAGATAAACCATAATCACATACCTTTAGTCCTTTAACTTATAATGATTTGGAGTTTGCAATTTGAAGAATCATGTTGGGCCTGTCTTGGAGTCATTTCATGGTAGTCATAAATAGTGAGATTTCCGTAATCATATAACTAGTGGATCTTGTACACAACCTTATTCTTCCAACAATCATGCCCATAAATAATGTTATTTGATGATTATGATCAAATAATTATATGCAACTTAGTACAAGAATATTTTAAGAACATAATGAGCTTCTGAAAGAATTGAAAACATAACTTCTTCCTATGACATTATCACATAACTTGTTGTAGATTTCTATCTGAATTATGCAATAAATTATGAAACATCATCCCATGGATTTTGACCAGGCGTGGGGTGATTACTGCCTGGAACATTTCATCTTTAGTGAGTCTGAAATATTTATAAACAAGACTCAAGGGGGCTTCTTTTCCGTAAGTATCCTGCTGAGCCCGGAAAAGAATAATTCTATATCAGGATATCCCTAACTACTACCACTACCTCATGATTTTAACGATCTTGAAGTATCCATGTGCTCGAGGAATTCATTTTTTGAGAGTATAAATGACCTAAAGCAGACTCTAAGGGGGTTTATTTTCCATAGATATTACCTTAAGCCTAGAAAAGAATAACTATGTACTCAAAGAATCCCTAACTACCACTGTTGCATTGAAGTATATGAGCCTGGATCAGTCACTGCTCGGGTTTTTCAGCTTTAGAGAGTCTTAAATATCCAAAGAAACCCCAAAAGGATCCTTTTCCATAATTAATCTGTCAAGTCTGGTTAAAGGAATAAACTTACGCAAGACAGATTTCTCCTTTATTCTACATGAGATGTGAGGAGAAGACCTAATGATGTGGAAAATATGTCAGCTCACTATATATATATATATATATATATATATATATATATATATATATATATATATATATATATAGATATATGTATATGTATATGTATATGTATATGTATATGTATATGTATATGTATATGTATATGTATATGTATATGTATATGTATATGTATATGTATATGTATATGTATATGTATATGTATATGTATATGTATATGTATATGTATATATGTATATATATATATAGATATATATATATATATACATACATATACATATACATATACATATACATACATATACATATACATATACATATACATATACATATATACATATATACATACATATACATACATACATACATACATACACACACACACACACACACACATATATATATATATATATTTCTATTTCATAGGGAACTAACCATTTGGTTGAGAACTTACCTTTAAAGTGTTTGAACTTACTGTCATAGAGTAGGGCCCAATCCCCTAGATGAAAGACCTTATTCTTAATAAATGTATCATGCCATCGAGCTCTTTGATCCTGTACTAATATGGTTCTGTGAAATGCATCCTGCCTGATCAAATAAATCTCATTGAATTGCATCAATCTTTGTTCTTGGGTGTCATTCAAGTTCATTCCCAATTGAATGATTTTTCGGAATGTTTTTACCTGAAATTTAATTGGAATAAATACTTGTTTTCCATATACTAATTCATAAGGGGTGTGCCCTGTTACATTCCTCCAAGTGATACCATAGGCCCACAACGCTTCAGGTATATTTTCAGCCCAATCACCATGGTGTAATTGGATGGTTTTGGTGAGGATGGATTCCAAGAATTTTTTTGTGGATTCCACCTGCCCGTTTTCTTGGGGTGGTAAGGTGTAGATTTTTGATGCTTAATATGATATTGGTTGGTGATGACCTTTACCAATTTGGATGTGAATTTTGTGCCTTGGTCAGTAAAAATTTCCCTAGGCACCCCAAAACAGGTAAATATATCCTGAAAAAGGAAGTCCACCACTGCTTTCTTGGAAGCAGAATACAAGGCTTTGGCCTCCACGCATTTTGTCACATAATCCGTGCATACCAAAATATATCTCTTCTTCTTGGACATGGGAGAAGTGGGACCCACAAAATATAATGCCCATTTTTAGAATGGTTTTACTGATATTTGTGTTTGGAGTGGAATCTCATCTATTGGAACTAGTTTCCCCATCTGCTGGCAGGCATCGCAACTCGAGACAAACATTTTGGCATATTTGAAAAGTGTGGGCCAATAGTATCCTCTATGTAGGACTTTTAAGCAGTTATTTTATCTGTGTAATGTCCTCCTCAAGGCTCGTTGTGGAAAGCCTTTAGTACATTGAACTTCTCATCTTCCTGCACAAATATTCTCATGATCAAATCAGGTCATGTGCAAAATAGGTCTCCATCTATCCAGGAATAATTTTCACTTCGCTAAACAATATCATGTCTCTCCCACGCAGAAATATTCTGTGGAAATTTACCTGTTGCAAGGTAATTGGTTGTATCAACAAACTAGGGGGTAAGCGTTGATATTACAAACAAGTTCTCATATGGAAATTCATCTAGAATTGGTGCCGAAATTGTTTCTTGAGAGATATTCATTTGAGATAAGAAATAAACAGCCAAGTTGTCTTTCCGAGGCCTTTCAATCACAAGGATTAAATTCTTTCATCAAAAGAAACCATCTAATAATTATTCCATTAGTAATAGGTTTATTCATTAAAAATATAATGGAAGAATGATCGGTAATGTAATGTCTAAACTTTCTAATAGCATGAACAAATTCTAACAATTCCTTTTTAGTAACTTCATAGTTTAATTGTAAATGGGAGAGACCAATTAGGCCCTCTCAATACTAAAGTAGTTGTTAACTTAGCCTTAAGTTCTTGAAAAGAATTCTAACAGTTAGTGTCCCATAATAATTCAACATCCTTAGAAAGAAATTTAAACATTGGTGCTGCAATTTTAGTAAAATTTTCAATGAACCGCCTATAGTATGCGGCATCTCCCAAGAAACTTCTTACCTCTTTCTATGTGGTGGGAATTTGAATATGTGATATTACCTCTATTTTCGTCGGGTCCACTTTTATTCCTTCTGTCGATACATGATGTCCAAAGGCAATTCCGTTAGTTTGCATCATCTTTCATTTAGCACTACTAAGAGCCAATTGAGCTTCTTGACAACATATCAATACTTTTTCCAAATTTCCTAAGGCTTGATCAAAGTCATCCCCATATACTGTGAAGTCTTCCATATAGACTTCTATACAGTCATGGATAAAATTAGAAAAGATAGCCAAGACGGCTCACTGAAATGTGGTTGGGGCATTACATAACCCAAAAGAAAGACACGATAGGCATAGGTACCCCATGGGCAGGTAAAGGTGGTATTCTCTTGAACCTTTGGGGCTATTTGAATTTTTTTATAGCCACTATACCCATCCAGAAAAGAAAAATATTTTTTCCCAAACAATGTATCAAGTACCTGATCAATAAATAGTAATAGAAAATAATCATGCAAGGTGGCCTTGTTTAGCTCCCTATAGTCTATGCAAATTCGCCATTTCCTATTTTTCTAATTTGGAACTACCACCAATGGTGATACCCATTTACTGTTGGAAATAGGATATATGAAATATGTAGTCAGGATTTTCTCCAATTCATCTTTCACCATATCTTTCAAAGATGGGTTCATACACCTCTGAGGCTACCTAACATGTCTAATTTCATCATTTGTATAGATATGGTGTATACATGTGTCTGGATGAATAAATTTCATGTCCAAGTAATCCCAAGTGAATGCTTTCAACTGCTTTTGAACCGTGCTCAATACTTGGCATTTTTGTTATGCACTTAAATCATTTCCGATGTATAAATTCTTACCATCATCAATTTCGATAGGCTCAGTGATTTCTTCATTGCTACATTCCAGTGCTACCACAATGAATGTTGCAAAGACATTCAGATGACAAGTTTCCTGAAATTCATTGCTAAAGACATGTTGATAACCATTAAAATAAATAGGATAATTGATGCCGGTAATGTCAGAGAAATTTTTTTGCAACACATGATCTTCTGAGTGTTCTTGTAATCCTCCTGATTGTTCCATAGTTAAGAGAGGCAACATACAATCCTCATCACCATAAGGACTTTCTAGCCAGAGAGGTACTTCGATAGCCATTTGCGAAGGTGTAAAAATAGTCACAGTTTGATTATGTGATCCGTTAGAAATGATCATTTCTCCATTCCTACACCCAATGACTGCATCAGTAGTGGCCAACCATGGATGTCCCAAGACAACTAGATGTCTTGGTCTCGAGGTTTTTGAAAATATTACAATGAAATCAACAAGATATTTCCAGGAAGCTATGGTCACTACTATGTCCTCCAAAATTCCCATAGGTTTTATGACAGACTTGTGAGCCATTTCCAACATTATAGACATAGGACTAATTCCTTGTAATTGTAGAGATTTCATTGTGTCTATCGTCATGGCATTGATAGCTTCCCCCAAATCCATGAGGGTGTTTGGTAAAAGCATGCCATTAATTTCTATTGTTGCCACAAGATTTCCCAGATCATTGTATTTTAGTGGTAAATTGGATATCATTTATGTTATTTGGATTACTACCTTAATGTTCTGATTTTGATTCTTCTTTCATCCTAGCTTCTTGATACAAAGATCCATAATAGTTGTAAATTGGAATGTCCATAATAGCTTGTAACAAGGGTATATTTATGCAAAAATTCCTAAGTTCAGTTTCCAAATCATATTCTACAGGAGTCTAAGTTTTCCTAACAAGCAACCTTCCAGGTAAGGAGGTTCTTTTGACTGTTCTTCATCTTTTTCATCTTTTTGATTTTCTGTTTGCAGGTGAATTATGTTTTCATATTTCTCATGAAGGTCCACCTCTTGAATTATCATAACTGATTTTCCCTTATTGACTATTTTCCTTGACCTTAATTGAATTTCATCTATAAGGACAGTAGTAATAACATAAGTGGGAAAGGGTTGTACTTCTATTTTTTGCATGGGTTGAGGAGGTCTATTATTGCGGTTAGCAATGGGTTGTGCGGGAAAAAAAGTGGGATGAGGTGGATTAAATGATTGTGACGCCTGTTGAGGTGGTGAGTTAGAGCTTCAAGGAAAAAGTTGCTACAGTGAAGGTGGAGGCAGCAAGGGTTGCTGATAGTAGGTTGGGTTGTACCCTTGCTGAAATTGATGAACATTTTGTGTATAAGGCATGTTAGGCATGCCATGGTATTGAGGTTATGGCTGATTTTGAGATTGAATGTGTTTCTGTAGAATTTTCCCTCGGTCCTTGATTCCATGGTGAGTTTTGTGGTTGTTGACTACACCAAGGAGAATAAGCTAGTTGAAAGTTCCATGGTTGCTTTTGCACAAAAAATTTCGGGTTAGGATCTTGATATGTGCCTTGACTTGGCCCTCTCCATGGAGAATTTTTATTTACTTGATATGGGTCAGTAGCCTCCATGCTATTTTTGTAAACGGCTTGAAAAACTGGAAGAGCTAGGAATTTTTCAGTAGCATTTACTAATGCACACATCCCAAATACTTCAACCATGTTGATGGAGCATTCCCTTTCCATGTGTTTGCGCCTACATTTTGGACAGAAAAATGCCATAGAAAATTTCTCCTCCTTTTTATTCTTTTTATTTTCAAGGTGTCTAATTGGTCGCTAATAGTGTTTAAAATGTTTTTTTTTTTAATTTTCTAAGAGGTTTCCCAGCTCGACTCTAGTGACAACATTTGAAGTTGATTTTTTATTTTTAGACACATAATATCATGAGTTTTCTTGGAGCCTTTTTCCTAGTTTGGCTTGAATTCTAGAGTATGTTAGACATAATTCAGCTATATCGGAAAAAGGTTTCTTGTAAATATTACCACCACTTAGGAGATTAAGTGTGTCGATACATTATTCCTTCAACCCTTTCAAAAAGATAGTCCTAATGATCCTTTCATCTAGGTTTCCTCCTCGTAATTTATGGTAATTATAGAAGAATCTCTCTAGATACTCTTCTAGGCTTTCCTCCTCCATCTGTTACATCCTAAATATGTCATTAACATCCCTAATTTTATACTAGTCTTGGTATTTTTTAAGGAAGATAGATTTCAAATCATCCTAGGAGTAAATAGTGTGCTCTCCTAGGCTCATAAACCATCTGAGGGTTGTCTCTTTTAAGGTGGCAAGAAATAATTTGAGTTTTTTTGCATAGTCATAATAATTATAACTTCTGCATAAAATATCAAATAAAAATAAAAATTCATATGGGTCTTCGGAAGACATACCTTGAAAGAGTGGAAGAAATTTCATTGGTATGTTCTTCATGTTGACATTTCTGGTCACATCCATGATAGGGAATCCAAAATTTGTTTCTGTATCTTCCTCCAGACCTCCTCTTGGTCCCTCATCATTTCCTGCTCCAAATAATGTGTCTGTTGCATCATTTTCTGTATGGCCTTCTCCATGATTTATGTTCTCACCTCCTCTGTTAGCCATGCTCACTATAGGTTCTGGTGGGAGTTTGGTAATAACGTGGCTGGAAGAATATTCAAGTGGATTAATATTTTTTCTAGTAGACCCCAAATATTTGTGAGATCGTTCTACTGTTGACTCCAATCATGGAACTAGCACCAATTTTGTCTCTGTTGTAGTCCCCAAAAAAATGTGTTCTTGCTGAGGTACAACTTTTTTTTTTTAACCTGCTTCTTGGACTGAGATTTTTTCTATCAATGCCCCTTTACTACCGCTGCTTTCCCCTTTTCTTCTGATACCTACGTAACGATTAGCTATATTATTGGGTGGTGTTTTGGTGGGACCAAATATTTCAAGAATTGATTTTGAAATATACCTACCTTTACTATCTCTAGGTCTACTTTTACTCCTACGAATAAGAAAGAAATAGTACAAAGATCTACAGATACAACCAGAATTTGGATCAACCCCACTAAAGTGGATGCATGGATCTTTACTCATGTCTTACCGTACACTCCCCACCCTCTGACTATCCTGCAAATATATTTGTAACTTTGAAAAATAAATTCTTACTAGAACCAATTGCAACTCCTCGACAACGGTGCCAAAATTTCGAACGTTTTTAATTGCTTAAAAAACACTCAATATTAATTATCAACCAAGTGATTCATAGTCTCTAAGTTACACTGCGTATTGGTTCAGATTTAAGAACTAATTACATAGTACATGATTTCCTTCCAAAATAGATGTTTAAGTACAAATTCCTATCTGTTCAAATTGGATTAAACCTATTATCTAAAATACTCATTGTTTTAAAAATTTCACTTAACTATTTGAAAGACTCACTGAATTAACCCTGATAAAATCCATTTCTACTTTAAATATATCATTCACCTATGTAAAATAGAATTCTACAACTCAAATATTAACCTTTTTAAACAATATCCTTCTAACATCAAGATCACTTATGAACTAATTACCGAATTATAATTACACTTAACAGGAATTACTTATGTATTCAATCCAATGTTTTTCATACCAGAAACATAAATATAAGCTAAGTTCAATAAGCTAATGAATTAAAAACTAGAATCAATCCACTACTATGCAAAAAAGATACCAAATATTATGCAGAACTAAAATGAAGCTCTAGAGTTTCCTAATTCAATCCAATCAGAAAAAGACATTCAATTTAAAGAAAGACATTCAATCAAATTTATTAAACATATAAAATTCTAAAAAATAATTACTAAGCAATCCAAGCTAATGATACCTAAAGAATCTGAGATCTACTGTTGAACTAACCATCCTATTAAACATTAAAAGGAATCTTGAATGATAAGAAACCTAAACTACTTATTCAAAAGAAGGAAAATTTTGAATTCCTATCTATGATAACCTTCCATACACAATCTAATTAAAAGCAGATTAAAGACAACCACACACACTTATGAAATCACAGGCCAAGATTACAACTACAACTCTTATGAGAAATGCAATGTTCACAAGTCTGTACTTAACAATGAGATTCGAAAGAGCAAAGGAGATATCCACGCAGCTCTCAATGATTTACATCCACGTTAAAAGACTCAAGAAATTAACATGATTGACATAGAAATTCACAACCCTGTGCACGATTCTAATTCAAATAACTTGAAACAAATAATTTAGTAATTCGTCCTACAGGGACAAAATGAATCATCAAGTATAGAATTAAAACAAACCATTTAAATTCATCAATCACACGATATCTTCTGAGAAATCAAATTAATAAACTAACTCTGAATCTAAACTAATAATGAACCTGGTTCCAGAAGTAGTGGGCCCTTGCCACACCTAGAGCAAGGTGAACTAACTCAGTGGAATTAAATTAAAACACGATCATGAACAACTCACAATGAAACAAGTGCTAGAACCTGTATTAAATAAAAAATATGGCGTACATATTCTAGAATAACACAAGTCCATAATCAACAATTCTGGAATATTATAGTGATTACAATAGCAGCATCAATCAGCTACTCGACTAACTAGAACCTAAGCTCATCGTGTCTTTAAAAATACAACCGATAGAATAGAGTGAATTAACTAAAATCTAAACATGGCAAACTTATTAACGGATGGCTATCATGGGCTCATGATGTCGATCCTAGATTTATTGTACATGGCTCAATTTGGATTTAGTTGTTTGTGTACGATCCTGGAGAAAATTTTGATATCCTTGGCCATGGAAATCTCGGTGTATGATGCTTGAGGATTGATAAAATGTTGCTATGTCCAAGAAAAGGATGGTCCAATGTTGACTGCCAATTTAAGTACAAGACCTAAACAAGGTTGTTAGGTACAGGATGGTGCCAATACTCCAATGATGAAGCATTTACCTTCTCATGCTTTGACCAAGGATTCTGACCCATTCCCACTTGCCAATAGTTTCATAGCTATGATTCCAATTAGAATAGATAGTTAGAGATAAATACATAGGTATGATCTACAATATATCCAAAATTTAATAATAAAAAACTAAAATAATGTCAAGTAAAATGCTTTTACCTCAAATCATAGGATGATAGGTTTTAGCAGTAAATTTAATGGCATAAAAGGTACAAGATAGGTGAAAAAGGTGAAAAATGGAGGTAAAGAAGGTAAAGACAATATTAAATATGGAGACAAAAATGGAATTCAACCTATCCATTCTACAATTTTCAGTCGCTTCAGCACTGACAGGATCAATTCCCTGCAGTTCTCCAAACAGCATTGCCAAACATCCCTCTGACCATGCCCCACACCTTGAATACGCCCGCCTGCCCCACAAGGGCTTCACTTCAGGAGAAATACTATAGCACATGGGTTCATATTGGGGGATATATAATGGGGAAAAAATGACATAATATCTTGGGGGGTTTAAGGGGGGAAAAGGGGATTTATATTGCAGGTATAAAAAATGGAGTTCAAAGTTAATGAAAAAATATAAAGTGGTATAAAAAATGTTAATGAAAAAATGGATACCTACAATATATATTTAAAGTAAAGGCTTTTTAAATTAGGAAGGTGTATTGGGTGTATATTGGTAGGGGGTTACATACTCTAATTTTTATAGGAATTTTCCAACATGTACTCAAATTAAGGGTATTGCTTAATATGATATGATCACACATGATATGTTAGAGGTTCATTGGTGAAGCCCCTGTAGTCTTCCTGTGACTCCACGTCGCATGAACCCATATCACTGTTGGGGTTGTGGAGTGCGAACCCCACGAATCACCATCGAGCCACCCCTACCATGACTGTAATGGACTTTGGATGTCGGCCACCTCGAACGACCACTAGTCTTGCTACCTCGACCAAATCCAACGATTTCCCCTTCCATCTGCAATTGAGGCTACTAGCCCCCTTGTCTAGCCAAGATAAGCTTTGACATGGAAGAGTATTGACCGCAGCGAGGAACAATATGCATTGTAAAAAAACCAGCACTGCCTTGAGGATACCTAGCAATCCAATGGAATGGTATACAAATGATTTTTGCAACCAGCAGGGTTCACCCCTCCCACTCCAACGGGACTACACACAACCAGGCCCACAATACTTAACCAGAAAAATGGGGTTGATCCCGCACTTCGCCAACCTCCACCATTTATTGGGAGTCGACTAGCCATCCCTCCCAAGAGTCTTACTACAAAGAACACTAACTCATAGACCATTGAAGCTTACAGAACCCCGAGGAAGAGATGTGTTGGAGGCTAATCCAATTTCCATGCAAACACAAAGGGGGACCTACCCAATCGTAACAAAATATTCATATGACAGAAACCTACAGAGGCCCCAGTCCTCTCACACACAAATACACCGATTTCCACACACCAACTAGGAAAGCTCCCAATTTACAGACCTAGAAACTAGGGAGGAGGCTCGAGTGATGGGGTCACCTCCATTCCCAAACCAATATCTATTGTGTCTTCCTTCTCCTGCTCGCAGAATAAAAATAACACATATTGAACTGATACCATGCCCAAATACACACACCACCTACCATAATTTGTCGTTGATCTGCTCCTCCCACTCTGGTCAAGGTTGATGGATGTTTCACACAGATTGTCTTTACACCTCTCATACACAAGTAATTGTGAGAGGATTGGGAGGTCGGTCCTCATCCCTTTTTATAGGTGGTGCTCATAAATTCCCACCCGCTGCCTCGTGCGTCCTATTTGTCACCCCCTTTAGGGAACATGATATACATAAATTAATGTGAAAAACAAAAATATTAAAAATAACCTATACCATATAATAATAATAATAATAATAAATTATAAATTATGTAGTTTTCCATATAAGATAAAATTTATATCTCACCTAGTTTAATCAATATGTAAAATGTAACTTAATTAATATGTTTTTATACTAATCATTTTTTTTTTGGTTTGACGTATAGGGGATTTTATATCTCACATAGTTTAATAAATATATTTTTGTTTGTTTGTGAAGTTTTCTGTGATCCTTCAGGCTTGGCTTGTGGCTTAAGGAACCGCGACCCAGGGGCATCTAGGTCGTCATAGTGACCCGGTGATCGCACCCAACTTAGGCCACACCAATCCTTAGCTCACTGGATCTTTTTAGCAT
The DNA here is from genome assembly GCA_034641835.2 of Pinus albicaulis. Classification (NCBI taxonomy): domain Eukaryota; kingdom Viridiplantae; phylum Streptophyta; class Pinopsida; order Pinales; family Pinaceae; genus Pinus; species Pinus albicaulis. The sequence continues at coordinate 956,203,507 of CM076575.1, forward strand.
GTTGCCTCCCCATAGCATAGGGCACAACCATCCCTCATGAGGTTTTATCTTGGGTCGCCTTGCTCACGAGGTCCATTCTCAACCAATTGTGCTAGTGGGACCTGAATTACTTTTTTAGCCTATCATAAGTTTCACTATCACTTCCATATATGTCATTTCATGTCAAATATATCCTCATATGGTGTCACATTTCATCCCCCATGCATTTAAAATAAAAAAGGGCCAGTTTTTCAAATTTTCGTAGCGTTTTACACATGAAAATGATAGATTTCACTATGAAACTACCTAATAGTTCCATAGTGAATCTGTCATAGGTTAAACTAACTTTTCTATGAAAATATATTTTCTAAACTATCTTTTCAAATTCATTATAAAGTGTCATTCGATGATTGGAGGAGTTAGGGTGGAGGTCATTCAAGTCTGCTATGGTTAATTCAAAGGTACATAGTCGTGTCTGAGGTCATCATTACCATTTTGGGCATGTATGTGTCATGATTGAAGCATGAGCTATCAGTTAAACCATAAAACCTTACCTTGATTACCCTTTTGTCATATTGCGCTTTATCTTTGCATGTGAGTTGATCCCTGGAGAGTTGCTTCATCGAGCCAAGCAGGTTGCTGGTAGATTCAAACTTTGCAGGTGTCATCAAGCAAGTGAGGTTGTGAAGATATAAAGCACCCATGGTTGCAAGAAGGAAAAAAAACAAAGGTGGTCATTGCCACAAGTATGAGCCCATGGAAATGAATTTACTCAATGAAGAACCAACTGCCATGGAGGTTTTTAGAAGAACTGGTTTCTTGCAATTCTGTCAAAGGTTACGGGGCTTTCATCTACAGGTTTCCAAGGATTTTGCCACCATCTTCACAGGAAAAAATTCAAAGGTTGGAATTCTGAACTTTACAGTGACTCCAGAGAGCATCTCATCAGCAACAAGAATCCCTAGAGGACGAGAGAAATGGTTTAAAGGCATCAAATTCAAAATGCAGGATTGCAAAGAGTTTATCAAGCAAGAACATAGTGAAATTGATCTCACAAATGCTATCCCTAGGAGTTTCATGAAGGAAAATTATTCAAAGATGTTGATGGTCATCCAGAAGTATTTTACATATGAAGGAAGGTTTCACATGGTCTACTCCTATCATCTCAGGCTTCTTCTACATTTTATGGGTAAGAGGTCACTTGACTTGCCTTTTTATTTATACAGAAGTCTAGGGAAAATTTCAGATAAAGTTCAAATCAAAACAGAAGGAAATGAAACTTCTCTTTTTCATCATGGCTTTATTAAGTTGTTGGTGTTAGAGGAATTGAGGAGGTTAGAAAGAGACTGGACTTCCTTCTTATTCATGATTTGTTATGAAATTGATGTTGTCACTCCTAAGAAAGCCTCCAAACCTAGAAACATTTCATCACCAGTTGTGGCAGAGGAATTTGAAGAAGGAAATAGATCATCTCCTCTAGAACTAGTGAGCATGGAAGAAAAAACTTTGGAGAAGAGTGACACACCTAAAAAAACACTTGCAAAACAGAAGCAGACAATCAGCAAACAAGGCAACAAGAGAGTCACTAGGAGCCAGACATTAACTAAAGGAAACTTGGAGGATATATTGCATGCAATTGACATTGAAGATGGAGGAAGAAAGCTTAAGAAAGGTAAGACTCCTAAAATCTAGAGTTTTTAGGTGATGATATTGGTTTCATTTTTCAACCTAGAAAGCCAATGACCAGACATGCATGGAAGGTCATGGAAAGTAGTAAAGAGACTGAGAAAATTAATGAAACTTCTTAGCCACCAAGCATCATAGATCTGTCTTCATCTACAAAAGAAGATCTGGTTATCAAACAAAAAAAGGGTAAAGAGAAAATTATTGAAAAATCAGAAATTGAAACCCTTAAAGAGCAGTTCAAATAGGTAGGTAAAGAGATATCAGTTTTGAATCAAGAGGTAAAGAAACATAGAGCTGAGAAGGTTCAATTTGAACAAATGAGGAAAATCTGGGAAGATCAAGTCACAAGTGTTTCAAAAACCTTGGACAACACAAAAAAGTTAATGAAATGGACTAAGCCACTGAGAGGGGAGTTTAAACATGTTAGGAAGATGAATTTTCACTTAAAATCCAAAAATAGAGAATTAAAGGACAAAGTGCAAGAACTTCAGGAGCAATTGGATTTGATACATGTGGGGTTGGAAAAGAAAGGATTGAATATGACAATGGTAGAAGAGCCCATTATTCAACTGATTGTAAATGAGGAGGAAACACCATAGGAGTAAAAATTTAGATGGAATATATTTTAGGAGGTTCATAACATGCAGAGAACCCAAATTTTGCAGCTAGAGAATAGTTTTTGAAGACAATCTTGAAAACAATAATTTATGGTTTTTTTGCATAGTTTCATAACGTACCTCAGGCTTGAGGCCAGAAATAGGCTACAAAAATTCCTGTAGGTGTTTTTTTGCTGTAAAACTCAGTTTTAGCATGTTTTATGGAGGGAGATCGATGGTTTGCAAGGTTTCATGACATAATGAAGGTGTTGGAACAACAAATAAGTCAAAAATATAGATGGAAAGGCCATTTTTTCTACGCTACTAAAACTCGCTAAGAAACTGTCTAAAACTACCCTGTTTTCATAGCGAGGATTTTTTGAAGAATTTTGAGCATCTCAACAACACATCAGCCAGTTGGAGACCTCCAACATGTCAGTGGACTTTATCAACAGATATTTATGACTCCAAGAGAGTGCCACACAACCCGCTCATCAGTCAAAAAAGCGTTAAAGATGAAGGTCATCCATTCCAAAAAAGTAGGATTATGTTCAAAAAATATAGGGGTGCTTTAAAGATGTAAAGTGGTGGTGAAATAGGGTCATTTTTCCTTCGAGCATGTCAAATTCATTATGTAACCATTATGTAATTGTTTCACTGATAGGATAAATGAATGTAATAAATAGGAGATAGAGTCCTATTAGGAGTTTGTTTTCTTTAAGGTTAGCTTCCATTTTTCTATTTCAAGTTAGTGGTTTCAGTTATGATAGGTGTCATAGTAGAATTCAAAGATCTAGCCAGCCAGGCAGGTCATCTACATTGTAAAGAATGTCTATTTATAGACAAAAGATTGAAGAGCAAGGGGTTGGAGAATATTGCACCAAATTGCTGCTTGTATGTTTTATCCATTATTAGTAATACAAAGTGACATTCTACTTCTAGATCTGAGATTCTCATGAGGTTTTTGATGTGTTATTGATCTGTACCTATATGTTTAATCACTTGCAGTAGATTTCATCTCTAATTACTTAGAATTCATAATATTATTCTTTGACTTCCTTTTATGGTGAAATCACTGTGTTTTCCTATGTTATGTGTGTGAATTATCTCTGTTAAAAACCTTTATCTGCCTCAGCTTCCATGTGAAGAACCACTATCACTAAGATTAATGATTGTTGACTCCATAAGCCTAATGGTAGCAAGCCTTAATTTTTCAACCTACAACACACAAAAACAAGTTACAATTCCATAGAGTTAGCCATCTAGTACTATCTTTATTCAAAATCATAAACCCCCTTTGAGAGAGCCCTCTCAAACTGAAGAGGCTAATCTTTAGTTAGAAGTGATTTGAAAGAGTTACATTGAGTTGATTGATGAGAAGCCAATCAAGTTCAATTTGGTGATAACATTTTGGTGCGCCTGCCAGGATGCTGAAGAAATATTTCCCAAAGTTTTTGTGCAAATATTGAAGCTGAACTCTTGGAGGTAGCAAGAGCTCAAAATCTATTCGAGGCTGCAACTATTTTGGTGACTCCATTTCAAAATTTTCATGTTTAAATGTGGCTTCGAGAAGGAGATACATGAGAAGAAATCTAGATCCTAACCCACCTAATATTTTTGGATAATCCAAACACAATTTCCAGAGGCATTCAAGGCAGCTCTTCAAAATTAGGTACTCCACCACATTCAAGAGCTTTTTCCTCTGAAATTTTAAGAAGCCCTGAAGATAAGAAGTTTTATGATAAAATTCAGGAAGTTTTGTTTAGGTCTGGGAATGAAAATGAATTGACTGAGATTGTTATTGACCTGTAAAGAAGAGGTATTGATACCTCAGCCTGAGTGACCCAAAAAGATAGAGAAGAATTATGGGGGTCAGTCACATCAGAGTTATTGTTAGAGAGGGAATATTTTGATAAGCTGAAGGAATTAGACGCATTTTAATTCTTTCTAAGAAGAAAATCTGGTATTCCTTTACCTGAATGGAGCTCATTTGTAACTAGACTACAAATACCAGCTAAACCACCTCCTAATAGTTCTTCTTTTACTATTGTTGTCCCTATAAATACCATAGTCCATGTTATCAAGGCTAGAAATATTCCACCTCCACCTGTTTTTTCACCTTCTAGATATTCTCCTCTTGTTCTCCCACATATCCTTAATGCCCTCCCAAGTAAGTACTCTGCTAGAATTAAAACCTGGGGAAGTGACGAAGAAATTACAGCTGTGGAACATGTAGACCAATTCAATGATTTCATACAAAGAGAGGAGGTAGACCGTGAAGATGTGAAAATGAGACTATTTTCTCAAATTTTCACTGGTGAGGTTAGAAAATGGTTTAAAGCCTTAGCTCCAAGAAGCTTGCATAATTGGAATGAGTTTGAGGATATTTTCTTGAGAAAGTGGGGAAATAGAACAAACCCTATACAAGCCCTCACTAAATACAATAGTTTGAAAAGAACTGTATATGAAAATATTCAAAATTTCTCCAAGAGATTTAACAAATTCTATGATTTCATCCCTGCTCATCTTGAACCTCCACTAGGGGTTGCTAAATTGCGCTACGCTGAGGAATTTGACTATGACTTCTCTATCCTGCTTAGAGAAATATAATATCCTTCACTAGCAGAAATGCAGAATGATGTTGTGAAAGTAGAAGTAAATATGATAGAAGCCAAGAAGTCTAATATGGGTAAAACAAAATTGAAAGAAGAAGAAAAGCCTTCCACCTCAGATGATAAGTTTGATTCTATGATGAAGACAATGGAAAAAATTATGGATAGGCTTGCCCTTGGAAATTCTCCTACACCTCCTGCACAACATGAGGAACAATTTTGAAATCCACAGTTTAGAACTCCTTAGAATCAACAAAGACCAAGGGAATATAGAAATCATCTTGACCCTCAAGTAAGGCCCCCTTCTCAGAAAAATTTAGTTGATGAAGATGAAGATCAGCCTGAGATTATAGAAGACTCCATTCACTGCCTAGATGAAAACATGTCTGGAATGTTTTTGACCAAAAAAGAGAATGAAGAGTCTAATCATGATGTAAATAAGGGTGAGGAACAATCTAAATATCTTAAAGGTTATCAACATGCAATATTTGAGATGCAGAAGCAATAAAATATCAGAAACAGAAATGTCCCTATTACTGCAAATAGAACAAAACCCAAGAAATATGCTCCTAAAGTAGATGAGGTTATAAAAGATCCACCACTTCCTCCCCTTATCAAAGAGAGTGAAAATATTACTTCTATTTTCATTTTGGAGAATGAGATTTCCAAAATCAAGATCCCAGACCCTTTTGGAGAAATTATCAAGGTGAATGAGTACAAAAGTAAGATTGTAAAAATGATAAATTCTCAACCAGGAGCTACAGATATACTTAATGTAAAAGAAGATCATCCTAACATCTACTTGGGACCAATATTGGAAGATGAGAAGAATGAAGAAGTACCTCATTTCTATGCCAAGCTTAGTATCCATGACATGACCTTACACAATGCCATGTTGGATCTAGGGGCTTCTCATAACCTCATGCCTAGCGTGATTATGAAGAGGATGGGTTTGGAGATCACTAGGCCATAAAAGGATTTGTTTTATTTTGATTCTAAAAGAGTTCAATGCATTGGATTGATAAAAGATGTTGTTGTTTTCCTTACACTAGTCCCTACCAAGACAATGGTAATGGACATTGTGGTAGTAGATATTCAACCCAAGTTTGGCATGCTCTTATCTAGATCTTGGGCAGAAAAAATCAAAGGCACCATGCAGATGGAATTGACATATGCCACCATTCCTATTTTTGGTGAGAAAAGAAGACTGTACAAAGAGACTAGGATGGCTTATATGGTAAGCAGTAAGGATAAACCTCAGAATTTTCCAATTTATGTTGTTGAAACTGAATTAGGATCAACAATTCTTTTCAATGAGCTAACTGATGAATCAAAAAATGAAAGGAAAGTAGAAATTCAAGAATTTGAAAACCAACAAGTTGAAAATCAGGAAATCATTGAAGAAAAAGTAGAGGGATGGTGGCTTTTTCACTTTGATGGATCTGCTAGTAGAGAGGGGGCTAGAGTAGGCATTTGTATCACAACTCTTGATGATGAAAGTAAAATCTATTCTTTCAAACTGAACTTTGATTGTACAAATAATATGGCTGAGTATGAATCTCTCTTTTTGGGTTTGGAAATTTTGAAAAGATTGGGTGCCCAAAAAATTTTAGTTTGTGGAGATTTTGAATTGGTAATTAAACAAGTTGAAGGAACATATAAAACTAAATATGTGAGGATGAGAGCTTACAAAAATATGATCATGGATATTTTGGAAAATTTTCAAGAATATTCATTTATTGTGAAAACTGGGGATCAAAACTCAATAGTTGATTCCCTAGCTATTTCTGCAAGTCTGTTTTTCATCCGTGCACATTCCATTGAGAGGTATGAGATTGAAGTTCATCATAAGCCTTCCATTCTAGACAACATCATCCATTGGAAAGTGTTTGAAGATGACCAACAAGTAAAAAAATTCATAGAGTTGAAAGCACATAAGTAGATCAACAAAAAATGCTTGTTCAAACTAAGGGTAATTTTGAAGTTTTGCAGCTGAAGAATAATTGTATACCCAAGGATCTTATTCCACTTGAAAATATTTTTGACCAAAATGATGTGTTCAAATATCCTAGAATGTAGGATGGTGATGAAGAGGTAAAGAGTTGTATTCTTGGTATAGTAGCAATTCCTAAAATGACAAAGCTTTCTAAGTTTCTTTCTGTGGAAATGAAAAAGAATTATATTGAGATGATGAAAAGGTTCATTGATGTTTTTGCATGGAGTTATGCTGATTTGAAGAAATATGATCCTACTATTATTCAACATACTATTCCTATCAAAGAGAATGAGAAACATTTCATACAGAAAATGATAAGGATAAATCCATTTCTCATGCCTCTGATTGAGAAGGAAATTAAGAAGCTTTTTGAAGAAAAAATTATTGTCCCTATCAAATTCTCAAAATGGATTGCTAACTTGGTACCAGTTAGAAAGAAGAGTTGAGAGATCAGAATCTGCATTGATTTCAGAAACTTGAACAAGGCTTCTCTGAAAGACAATTACCCTCTTCCTAATATGGATCAAATTCTGCAGAATATTGTTGGTTCCCAAAGGATGTCTATGCTGGATGTTTTTTCAGGATACAATCAGATATTAGTGCACCCAAAAGATCAGGAGAAAAATGCTTTTACCACACCATGGGTAATATTCATCTATGCCAAGATGCCCTTTGGTTTGATGAATGAAGGAACAAATTTTCAAAGAGAAATGGACATTGCCTTTGCCGAGGATAAGGATAAGTTGGTGGTGGTCTATCTATATGACATAATTGTATTTTCAAGAAGAGAGGAAGACCATTTGAAGCATCAAGAGAAATTTTGTTGAAGTGTAGAAGATTTGGTATTTCTCTTACTCCCACTAAAAATATTTTTGCTCTAACCTCTGGAAAGTTACTTGGGCATATTATATAAAAATATGGGATAAATATTGATCCAAATAGAGTCAATGCCATTCAGAAATTTGACTTGCCAATGAAAAAAATGAAAATTCAGTCTTTCCTTGGGAGAGTGAATTTTTTTAGAAGTTTTATCCCCGGCTTTGCTGAGATTGTCAAAGATATAACCAAGATGCTGAATAAAGGAGCTGATATTAAATGTGCAGTTGAATCAAAGCAGTCATTTGAATAAATTAAGAAATAACCCACTCAGGCCCCTCTATTGATTAGCCCAGATTTTTCAAAAGAATTTGTGGTTTATACATTTGCATCTGAAAACACCACTGCTGGAGTTTTACTACAAAATGGACAACAAGGTACATAACAACCCATTTCATTATTTAGTAGAACCCTTGCTAACTCAGAGCTGAAATACAATATTTTAGAAAAATAGGAATATGCTTTGATCAAAGCCATTAAAGATTTTAGAATCTATATTCTGCATTCTCATGTCATAGCATTTGTGCCTAACACTGTGGTGAAGGACATCTTGACTCAAGTTGATCCTGATGGTAAGTGAGGGAAGTGGATAGCTAATTTGTTGGAGTATGATATATAAATTAGACCTAAAAAATTGGTGAAAGGATAGGGGCTAGCAAAGCTGATGGCATAGTCCAATTTTGACTGTCTTGACATGAATTTTATTGCAGAACTTTCAAAGTTATCAGATGAAGATGAAGAACTGGTTCCTATTGAAGAGAAGTGCATTTTATTTGATTGGTACAAAGACATTGTATTTGTCTTACATCATCATAGAGCTCTTGCAGAATTGAATAAATCTAAAGCAAGGTTTGTGAAGCTGAAATCTCTGAGGTACTGCATTATAGATAAAAATATGTATTGGAAAGATACAGGTGGCATTCTTTTGAATTGTTTGCTGGAAGAGGAAGTTGAAAAGGTGATTGAAGAGTTTCATAAAGGAGATTGTGGAGGACATCACCATTGGAAGGCCACAACAAAAAAAATTCTTAGAGCAGGGTATTATTAGCCTACCATGTTCAAGGATGTTTATAAGAAGATAGTTGTCTGCCATGAATGTCAGATTTTTTATGGTAAGAAAAAGCTAGTTCCCTTACCCTTGATGCCAATTTATGTTGAGGCACCTTTCCAACAGTGGGGGCTAGATTTAATTGGTGAAATACACCCATCTTCTTCAGGGTAGCATCGTTGTATCTTGAAAACAACAAATTATTTCACTAAGTGTATTGAAGCAATCCCAACAAGGCAGCCAAATGATTCAGTCATCATCCAATTCTTAGATAATAACATATTGTCTACGATTATCAAGAAGGTACTGTAGGAAAACAAAATATCATGGCATTGAAGCTGAAGTATGCTCTGTGGGCTGATAGAGTATGTACAAAAATATCAATTGGTACTTCACCTTATGAGTTGGTGTATGGAGCTGAAGCCATTTTTCCCACATCCTTGGGAGTTCCTGTTATGAAATTGTTGCAAGGACTAGAAGAGGAACCTAATGCTATTCAGAGGAGAAAAAACCAGCGTATAGCTCTACAGGAAAAAAGGAGGAAGTATACAATAGCCATCAACAGTCACAAAATAGAATAAAGAAGACATTTGATAGGAAGGTCAAAGAAGAAAATTTTCAAATTCAAGATGTGGTGTTGAAGTGGGAGGCTAGAATTGAAGAAAAGTGGAAACATGGTAAGTTTGAGAACATATGGAAAGGACCATTCATAGTAGCTGCATTCCATTGCAACAACACTTATCTACTGCAGGAAATGGATGGACAACCTTGTGCTGGAGGACATGTCAATGGCAGGTTTCTAAAGCACTATTCCTCTTAATTTCTACTGATTTTTCATTCCATTGTATATATTCCGTTTTATCAAGATTTTCTGCTAATAAAGATAGGTTGATCATCAAACTTGAGCCCAAGGAAAATTTCAGAGTTTTTATTACCAAAAATATGGATGGAAATGGAACTACAGGTTCTTTGGTGTACCACAGGGGCACACCATCCAAAGTGGAGCAACTGTTATCACTCATAAAAGTGTGAAACATTTCTTGACCTGGTCATATAGTTCACTCATCAAAAGGATAAGGTCTCCTTAGCCTTTTTAATGTGGTATAGGAAATTTTTGTCTTTTACATTTTTAGCTTATCCTAAGTTTCATTATCACCTCCATATATGTCATTTCATGTCAAATCAATCCTCTTATGGTGTCATTTTTCATTCCCCATGCATTTAAAATAAAAAAGAGTCAGTTTTTCAAAATTTCGTAGTGTTTTACACTGGAAAACAACAATTTTCGCTACGAAATTGCCTAATAGTTTCGTAGCGGATCTGTCAAAGGTTAAACTAAATTTTCTACGAAAATCTGTTTTCTAACCTGTCTTGTCAAATTCTCTATGAAGTGTCATTATATGATTGGAGGAGTTAGGGTGGAAGTCATTCAAGTCTATTATGGTTAATTCAAACGTACATAGCCGTGTCTAAGGTCATCATTACCATTTTGGGCATGTATGTGTCATGATTGAAGCATGAGCTGTCAGTTAAACCATAAAACCTTACCTAAATTAGCCTTTTGTCATATTGTGCTTTATCTTTGCATGTGAGTTGATCCCTGGAGAGTTGCTTCATCGAGCCAAGCAGGTTGCTGGAATATTTGAACTTTGCAGGTGTCATCAAGTAAGCAAGGTTGTGAAGATATAAAGCACCCATGGCTGCAAGAAGGAAAACAAACAAAGGTGGTCATTGCCACAAGTATGAGACCATGGACATGAATTTACTCAATGAAGACCCAACTTCCATGGAGGTTTTTCATAAGAACTGGTTTCTTGAAATTCTGTCAGAGGTTTCAGGGCTTTCATCTACAGGTTTCCAAGGATTTTTCCACCAACTTCACAAGAATAGCTTCAAAGGTTGGAATTTTGAACCTTATAGTAACTCCAGAGAGCAACTCATCAGCAACAAGGACCCCTAGAGGAGGGGAACAGTGGTTTAAAGGCATCAAATTCACAATGCAAGATTGCAAAGATTTCATCAAGCAAGAACATAGTGAATTTTATCTTACAAATGCTATCCCTAGGAGTTTCATGAAGGAAAATTATTCAAAGTTGTTGATGGTAATCTAGAAGTATTTTACCTGTGAAGGAAGGTTTCACATGGTCTACTCTTATCATCTCAGGCTTCTTCTACATTTTGTGGGTGAGAGGTCACTTGAATTGCCTTTTTATTTATACAGAAGTCTAGGGAAAATGTTAGATAAGGTTCAAATCAAAACAGAAGGAAATGAAACTTCTCCTTTTCATCATGGTTTGATTAAGCTGTTGGTGTTAGAGGAATTTAGGAGGTTAGACAGAGACTTGAATTCCTTCTTATTCATGAGAGCTTATGAAATTGCTGTTTTCACTCCTAAGAAAGCCTCCAAACCTAGAAAAATTTCATCACCAGTTGTAGCAGACGAATTTGAAGAAGGAAATAGATAATCTCCTCCAGAACCATTAAGCATGGAAGCAAAAACTTTGGAGAAGAGTGACACACCTAAAACAACACCTGCAAAACAGAAGCAGACAGTCAGTAAACAAGGCAACAAGAGAGTCACTAGGAGCCAGACATTGACTAAAGGAAACTTGGAGGATATCTTGCATGCAATTGACATTGAAGAATCACCCATTGTCCAAGCTGAAGACATTGAAGATGGAGGAAGAAATCTTAAGAAAGGTAAGAATCCTAAAATCTTGAGTTTGCAGGTGATGATGTTGGTTTCATTTTTCAACCTAGAAAGCCAATGACCAGACATGCATGCAAGGTCATGGAAATTAGCAAAGAGACTGAGAAAATTAATGAAACTGCTTAGCCACCAACCATCATAGATCTGTCTTCAGTTGAAAAATAAGATCTGGTTATCAAACAAAGAAAGGGTAAAGAGAAAATTATTGAAAAATAATAAATTGAAACCCTTAAAGAGAAGTTAAAAGAGGTAAGTAAAGAGATATTAGTTTTGAGCCAAGAGGCATAGAAACATAGAGCTGAGAAGGTTCAGTTTGAACAAATGAGGAAAATCTAGGAAGATCAGGTCACAAGTGTTTCAAAAACCTTGGAAAATACATAAAAGTTAATGAAATGGACTCAGCCACTGAGAGGGGAGGTTAAACATGTTAGGAGGATGAATTTACACTTACGATCCAAAAACAAAGCATTAAAAGACAAAGTGCAAGATCTTCAGGAGCAATTGGATTTGATTCACGTGGAGTTGGAAAAGAAAGGATTGAAGATGAAAGTAGTAGAAGAGCCCATTATTCGAATGATTGTAAATGAGGAGGAAACACCACAAGAGTAAAAATTTAGATTGAATATGTTTTAGGAGGTTCATAACATGTAGACAACCAAAATTTTGCAGCTAGAGAACATCTTTTGAAGACAATCTTGAAAACAATAATTTCTGGTTTTTTGCACAGTTTCGTAGCATACTTCGAGCTTGAGGCCATAAATACGCTGCGAAAATTCCTGTAGGTGCTTTTTTACTTTAAAACTCAGTTTTGGAAAGTTTTATGGAGGGATATCAATGGTTTGCAAGGTTTCATGACATAATGAAGGTGTTGGAACAACAAAGAAGTAAAAAAGATAGATGGAAAGGCCATTTTTTCTACGCTACTAAAACTCGCTACGAAAATGTCTAAAACTTCCCTATTTTTGTAGCGATGCGTTTTTGAAGAATTTTGAGCATCTCAATAGCACATCAGCCAGCTGGAGACCTCTAGCATGTCAGTGGACTTTATCAACAGAGATTTATGACTCCAAGGGAGTGCCACACAACCATCTCATCAGCCAAAACAACGTTAAATATGAAGGTCATCCATTCCTAAAAGGTAGGATTATGTTTCACAAATGTAGGGGAGCTTTAAAGATGTAAAGTGGTTGTGAAATAAGGTGATTTGTCCTTCAAGCATGTGACATTCATTATTTAACCATTATATAACTGTTTCACTAATAGGGTAAATGAATGTAATAAATAGGAGATAGAGTCCTATTATAAGTTTTTTTTCTTTAAGGTTAGCTGTCATTTTTCTGTTTCAAGTTAGTGGTTTCAGTTATGATAGGTGTCAGAGTAGAATTCAAAGATCTAGCCAACCAGGCAAGTCATCTACATTGTAAAGAATGTCTATTTATAGACAAAACATCGAAGAGCAAGGGGTTGGAGAATATTGCACCAAATTTCTTCGTGTATGTTTTATCCATTATTAGTAATACAAAGTGACATTCTACTTCTAGACCCGAGATTCTCATGAGGCTTTTGATGTGTTATTGATCGGTATCTCTATGTTTAATCACTTGCAGTAGATTTCATATCTAATTAATCATAATTCATAATATTATGCTCTGACTTTCTTTAGTGGTGAAATGATTTTGTTTTCCTATGTTATGTGTGTGAATTATCTCCGTTAAAAACCTTTATCTTCCTTAGCTTCCATGTGAAGAACCATTATCATTAAGATTAATGATTGTTGACTCCATAAGCCCAATTGTATCAGGCCTTCATTTTTCAACCTGCAATCATACAAAAAAGTTACAATTCCATGGAGTTAGCCATCTAGTACTATCTTTATTCAAAATCATAAACCCCCTTTGAGAGAGCCCTCTCAAACTGAAGAGGCTAATCTTCAGTTAGAAGTGGTTTGAAAGAGTTAAATTGAATTGATTGATGAGAAACCAATCAAGATCAATTTGGTGATAAAACATTGCATGCCTGTGGAGACACTCACTGAGAGCTCTAAATAAAACTTGAGGTTATGAACTAGATCTGAGGAGAAAACCCTAATGAGCACTAATTTCCAAGAGGGGAGCTTGACAAAGATTTGATAGCAAGTTGAAGTATTCGGCACATTTACCACTAACCCCTTAAATTCAGACACAACGATAATCTAGGTTGTCATGAGGGTTTCTAAAAACTCAATGAATATTTATTGATTGAGTCACATACGCCCCATGAACTATATTAATCAAATTAAAACATATTATTTTTTATATATTAATTTGTTGAATATATTTTATATTTATTTAGAATGTACAATATATATATATATATATATATATATATATATATATATATATATATAAATATATATATGTATGCACCACTTACCATTAATATATAAATGGTATAATTCTAAATATTTTCTATATTAATTAAATAAATATACACATATTTACTTATTAATTTATTTAATATATTATTTTAATCAATGTGCTAATTAGGGTTATTTTAGGTGGCTAGATTTTTTTTTTTTCTCCACTCAAGTTCTAATCCCTGCCACTTACATGATAAGCTATAATGTTGTGATAAAACCTCTAGTTTCCCAAAAACAATAACTAACATTTTTAAAATTAAATGTAAAAGGAAACAAAGCTATGGGGAGATGTTGTAGTGGTGTAAATGTTTGTAAACATTTACATGTGGGCTCAATTAAAAAATTAATAAAAAGGTTAAAAGTAATTTTCTAGAGGGGGCTCTCCAACCAATTGCATAGAGATATTGTAATCTCTTATAAACATTTTGACTTAGGTTAAATTAAAATAATAATAATAATCATAATAATGATAATTATCGATAAAACATTTTGACTTGGTCAAATTACATAAAAAAAGTTAATAATTAATAATTAATAATTATAATTATAATTTTTATAATGATTAATTATAATTAATAATAAAACTAGGTTAGATCCATCTTAACTCCCAATCTACCAAGTGCCAAGAGGGATCAAATCTCTTGAGATACAAACTTTTTTTTAGAATGAATGGAGATTTTATCCCTCTAGGAGCTTGTTAGATCGAGAATTGTTGGCTCAGTGGGGTCTTGACCCAGGTTCAGAGTTAGTTGCACACAAAAACAACCCTCTATTACTGGCCCTTTTAGCAACGACCTATTGTGCAGATCACAGTCTCACCTGAGACAATATTGGGGGATGTCAGAACTAGGTATCTGCATCTAGAGAGACAATGGAGTGTGGATCTACTACTAAACTTCAATTTATGCTTATTTTGAACTCCATAGATGCATCTATCTACTTTAACCATTTATACTTCATTCATCAATTAATACTAGTGCACATTGCGCCTTTATCATCAAAACACAACATAAAGCAGACAAATAACTTCGCAACACAGGTAATAAGCAAATACATAGATAAACACAACAATGCTTCCAAAGCTATTCTTTTATTATGATAAAAATCTTTAGTAAATACCTTTACATGGTGCATAGGTTATATTTTTAAAAAAAAATTGTTATTTATTATATAATTATTACTTTATGAATATCACATTTTTTATTAAAATAATTTTTATATTTAAAATATATTAAATATTGTACTTTAAAATTAAAATTACTTTTTAACTCTGAAGAGTAAAGTTATTTTATTTCTAGTGATATTAATAGAGAAGATTTAATTAATTAAAAAAATAAGCGTATTTGTAATTATATATATATATATATATATATATATATATAATATATATATATATATTCTAGTTAACTTATAAAAGGAAATTTTTTTTTTCAAAACATCTCTTCAATTTAACATCATAATGCAAGCAAAATGATTATTTCATAATTTTTTTATTATATTCCTCGAAAGATTGATATTATATATCAAAATTTGTATATATATATATATATATATATATATATATATATATGTCATAGGGGTGAAGGTCTTTTTAATAAAGTGATATAGTTATATATTTATTATTTTGTCAATTTTTATGTTTCATGTTTTTTTTTTTCACTCACATTTTTGGTTTTATTTTACTTACGATATTCAATTTCTTAGACTAAACTTTGCTAGATGACATATGATAAATCAAACATGAGTGTGAGTAATATATTTCTATCAAATCGGATGTGAATGAAAAGAGAAAGATGAAAAATGTTAAGTATGAGTAGTATATGAAGTATGCTAATTCAACTAAATCCCATGTAGTATGAATTAACGAAAGTTTAGACAACAGTTATCTAAAAAAATTTATGTCCCCCATGGTACAATGAGTCAATATAATAAAACATGTATTTCAAAGCAATTTTATTATATCATACCTGATGTTTATTACATTCATGACTAGGTAATAAACCATGATACCATGTCTAAGCACAAAACCAACACATGACAATAGTGTTCCTTAGGTTATGTGAAGAGGGGAAGCGCTACAACTAGGGCTTCCGATGGTTTCCTCTGTGAGGGGGTTCGGCTGCTGCCTGGGCACTACGGCCCCTCAACATCCTCTGCGGCCTCTACTGGGGTTCTATGTGTTCATCCTCTACAGCATTGGGTGGACTGGTTTTTTTTGGTTTCCTGTCTCGTGGAAATATTTTGATTGTGATGAGGGCTCTGTTACCTATTGTGCGGAGGGCTTGCTCCTTGCTACAACCTCTCTTATTTCCTGTGGCTTGGAGTTACTTATTTTGCAGTGGGTTTGTTCGGAGCTGCGGCCCCTATTCTTTTAACAGGGCAGTTTTTTTGTGGATGCAGTTAATGGGTTTGTGCAGATGTTGTTTATGCCCACTTGTTGCCACTGGTTTGGGGCTTTCTTCGCTGTTTAGCACTGGCATTTGGGGTTCACAGCTATGATTTTTATTCACTAGCTTTGGCATATGGGGCTGCAATGGCTTTTAGGGTTGCCGATGTCTCCATCTGGATTCCCGGTTTTGTGCCTTTACCCCTCTTTTTTGGGGTGGTTGTTGCCTACCTTGCATGGTTTTTCCCATTCTTGGGCTTTATTTTTTGATCCCTTATGGGTTTTTTGTCGGCCTGGTGCCTGGTTTAGTCATTGTGCATATGTATGTTCCCACATTTGGGTTATACATTGTGAGACTGATTTCGAGTATTTCAATCAATGGATTTTTTACTCTGAACTATATGCTATATGCATGATTTTGTAAACATATTTTTATCTAATATAAAGTTGTTGTTTTTTTCTTCTGAAAAAAAAAAAACAGTTCATCAACCGAAATGAAGTCTGTGAATGAAATACCATATGCAAGTGCATGTTGAGGTGCAAGTAATAGGAGATTATATAGATTAGAAAAGTCATTTCAAAGAAATCATGAGTGATTTATGGTTGGATCATCATGTATTTGAAGGAAGAACCAGAAAAATAGGTCTGAATCAGAAAAAAAAACGAGTAGAAGAACTCATCCAACCAACATTATCACACTTGAATGAGAATGTACCTAGAAGTACTTACCCTTTAGGGATCAAAATCTAATTCAAGGGATTCAAATTAAGCATATATTGGAATATAACTTAGCCAAATGTCTAGTAGCATTCATGGAAAACAAAAACAATGTCATATAAACTTTCTTTTGAGAAAAAATGACTTTATTTGCACATTCTATTACATGTTATGAACATAATTAACATAAAATAATATAATAATAATTAATAATTAGTATTAATGAAAGGACATGACTCTCTATGAAAGAAAACTCCTTAGATATATATACAAGAAACTCATTTGTAATTCTCATCATATCACTTTTGCATCCAAAAATTTATATATAAATATTATTTGTCTTTTAATGAATATCTAAATATTATGGATATTCTAGATATAATTGTGTGATATAGAAGCTTGTTCATATCATTTGGTATTAGAGCCAATCTAATTCAGCTTTTGGCCATTACCCCTTTGTCAAACTTGTTTTGTCATTGCAACTTAACTTTAGGCTTTTTAGCCACACAATTTTTTTTTAGTTTTTCCAATTTCAAGATTAATTAATTTATTGCAAATTTGGAAAAAAAATGTAGAATTTTATTAAAAAAGATAAAATAGATCATAAAATAAAAAATAAAAATTGAAAGTTATTTTATTTAATAATAATAAAAAATTATATATATCGACTGTGTTATCGCCCATAAAACCACAATTTTTTAAGTTTGTATGGTAAAGTTACTACAAGTTACAACCACATACTATGCTATGATTTTTGAGTTTTTGTGGGCTGTACAATCAATGCTCATATTATTAGAAATATATGAGTGGACTTATACACCCACCAAAAAAATATTGCTTCTCTCATCTATTTTATTTTAACATAGCAATTTCCATTGACATTTTTGGCAATCGTGACTACCATACAAGTGGACACCCTTGTTTCTAGCAACCTTAAGAGCCCTAAGAGGATCTGCGAACTCGTTGTCACAGTCACAGCGGTAACTTATGTATGCTTGAACCCGTTCCATATGGAGAGAGTAAGGAATAGAGAACAATTGGGAGAATAGTTGTTCAAGAGGTGTTGTGATAATAAGGTCTTCTGGTTTGCTATTTGGCTATAGAGTCGATATTGTACATGGATTCCTGCTAATATAGTTTTTCTTTTGCAATAATTGTTTACTCGGCACATGGTTTTGCACAAAGCTTGGTTTACTGTGAAAAGTGAGAGGTGAAATGGAGTGCACTATGGCTAGAACCAGTTTGGGTATGTTGGGTTTTCTGTGCTTCAGAAAATGTTTATGGTCGTATATCTTCTCTTCTGTAAAGGGAAGTTTCTTGTCCAGAATGTTTTTGTTTGCTCTGTGATCAGGTGATCATGTCCTTATGGGAGAAAATGCTCAAAATTTTATTTTCTCAGAATTGGTTGAGACCAGAATAATAGGAAAGGTCTCGTCAAAACGATCTTTTAGTCGCGAACGACACTCAAATCCCACACTGTATGTGAAAGTTAGGCATCTTTGAAGTTTTCAGTAAACTGCAAAAACACCAGTTTGACTAGGTTTGACTTCAATATCTGAAAAATTAAAAAAAAGAATATTCCAAGGAATATTCCTAGAATATTCCTCAAGATATTCTCTGAAATATTCCACCTAGGCCAGTTAGAATCAGACACTTGGTAATAGATGATTGGATATGGGTTTGACTTTTCGTAATTTGGACCAATTATGGGCTGCCACATGGCAGGCCAAGAGGGCACCACGTGGCCCCCTGGTCAGTGAAATAGTGGCACGATTAATTTTTTTTGGCTTCGGCGGGTTGGAACCCGCGACCTCACACCTGAAAAAAAAGCGCTTAACCAATCTGCCTACAGTTTATTTGTTAACACATAGTGCGCAACAATCATATTCATGGTTTCAAATTAGTTGGGGCGGAAAACAAAAGGGGCTAGCTCCTTAGGGCTAGCCTGACCCCATGCGACTGGAGGCTCGCAACCATGGCTCTCAATTCGGTGGTTAATGCAACGGTCAAGTGCAGTTTATATGTGGATAGGTCACATGGTATATGCCGACGGGTTCGGAACTTTTATGTTACGGTTTGAAAACCGTTGCGTCCAACATTATGTGCCGGCGGGTGCGGTCACATGACCCCCAAAAAATTTAATGCCAGCCTAACCGTAGTGGCTATTTTTTCGGTCTCCACCCAATTTGGTGCTATTCCTTAATTAATGGAGCTATCTGCAGTTCCACCACAATTGGTGGAGGTTTTCTAGCCTTGATTAGGCAAAAGACTGGTTTGGTCATAACTTTGGCTAGGAGAGTCCATTTGGAGCGAATTGTTTTTTGATTTTGGGTAATTGGAGCATTCCAGAGCCATTGGAGCAGGTTTCAGAGCCATTAGAGCATTTATTCAGGTGTTTTATCATCGAGATAGCTTGAAGAGCCACTAGGGCTTGGGGATTGGAGAGCTGTATTGGATTATAGTTATCCATTGGAGGTGAAACTATAGTCATTTCTTACTGTTTTATGCACTCTGAACTCATTTATGTAGCTATTTTTTCCTGTTTAGTCTTTCTACACATTGTATATCCATTTTCTGAGCATAATAAGAGCAAGGACATGCCCATTTTGGGGCCTTGGACCTGGCAGATGTAGCCCAGGAGGGGTGAAATGCCTTATCATATGCTGAGTTATATTCTATGATTTATTTGTTTCTTATTTTCAAAGTTAAATATGTTAAACAGTAAAAAGAAACAAGCCTCCTACATACAAAAAGACTCATAAACTCATCAAAGTCACTTTGTTCCAATTGCAAAACACATTAAAAAGCTTGCATACATATGTTAATGGATAATGAATACCTTGCACCAGAAAACAAGTAGTTTCATTTCCAAATCATTAGTGATTACACTAGTAGAAAATAGCTAATTAGTTACTAAAAAAATGACTAAAATTTGCATATAAACGACTATTTTTCGGTCGGTGACCAATAGTAGCTAATTTACAGTATCTTATAACACGACCAAATTTTGGTCGTTTTTAGCTTAGTCATTAATTGGTTATCTCAATTTTGTTGTCTAGTTGTATATTTGGTCATTAATTTGGTCATTGATTTAGTCATTGATTTAGTTATTAATTCAATCATTGATTTGATCATTAATTTAGCCATTGATTTGGTGATTAATTTGGTCATTGATTTGGTCATTGATTTAATCTTTGATTTGGTCATTAATTGTCACAATTAATGACCAAATATACAACAAAATATATGACTATATCATCACCTAAGAAAACTCATTAATGACCAAAGAAATATGACCAAAATGTTGGTCATGTTATAAGATACTGTAAATTAGCTACTAATAGTCATATATATGCAAATTTTAGTCATCGTTTGAAACCAATTAATGACCGAAGAAATATGACTAAATTTTAGTCGTGTTATAAGATACTGTAAATTAGCTACTAATAGTCGTACATATGCAAAATTTAGTCATCATTTGTAGTCACAAATTTATCATTTGCAGTAGTCATTTATTGATTATATAAATAACTAATTTAGTATTTTATATTCATTTCATTTACTTTCATTAATAATCATTATAAATGACTAATTTAGTCGTATATTCATTTTATTTTTGTTCATCATTAATCAATATAAACTACTATTTTAATAGTTTTAGATTGATTTTGTGTTCATTATTAATCAACATAAATTAATTAGTATGATTTTGCAACTAAATTTTAATAAAATGTCATACAATTTACATGTTCATCTAATATGAAACACAAAGTTACATATGTTAATTACAATACCAAGTAATATCAAGTGCAACTATAAATAATTCCAACCACAAATTACATTATATAAAATGTCAAGTATTACAATATGACTTTCCAACTTAATATTGGTTGGAGTACAATCTACAGGTAAATTATTGTTCATCACTTCAAAACATTATCATTATCTTGCCAAGGAATTGCAAGTGAATTCACCAACTATGAAAACTTGACCATCAGTATTCATCTGTGTGTCTTATGCGGGATATTTGCTCTATGGGTACCACTGGACCAATACACTTATGTCTCATTTTCACTCTAGTGTTATTGTTCCCTTCTTTTTTCAATCCTTGCTTCTTACCATTAATACTGAGTCCATTTTCTGCAAAAACAAAACAAAAAAGTTACAATACAGAGTATAAGATATGAAAGTCGATGAACACTGGAATATAAACTAAAGCAGACTATAAAGCAATATTGTTAATGTCAACATCAGCAATATTTTTAATGTCATTTTTCCCCATAAAAGCAAGAAACTCGAACATTTTTTCTTTAGTTGGGAAATAGTGGCCACTAAGTGGTCAGATGACTTGTATTAACAAAGAAAATAAAATGTCACAAATAAACACAACAGAGCTAGAAATTTCTACTAATAATGTCTCATGCTCCACATTTGTATTTGTATCGTTTCCTCTAGTTATCTCTAAGAAGAAGTGACACTTCAACAATAAAACTGGTTAGTAAAAATATAATGGGTGGAGCAAAGTATTGCTGACACAAGATTACAACAAGAAACTAAAAAAGAATGAGGCAAGTCTTTGTAAATTGCGATACTAACCAGGAATATAGCTTCAATATAGTAATATTCAATTATCAACGTACTATTCCAAGGGAAAAGGAATCCAATTCCCATAAGCCAACAAATTATGTATGCCCCTTGTTTTCCCTATAATTAATTGAGAAATATTAGCACACACAATTTCCATTTAAAATCTCTAAAATGGTTCTATAAATATTCAAAGGAAACTTAATGTTATTCATTTTTATTTGATGCACACAAAACTGAATATGCTAACTTTTTTTTGCACTGGAGAGTTATGTAATTCATCATGTCCAAAATCATTGATTATTGTCATGACTTTTTTTTTTAAATGATCAAGCAATGGGCCTATATTTGATCAAAAAACATATTTTTCAAAATATATTCCATTTTTCTAATTAATGCTAGATTTCCTTCAAGTTATGACGCTAAAAAAAACTAGAGTCATTTTCCTTTAACAAGTCATTGTTGTAATATACTACTAAACAGACAACTACGTAATGAAGTTATTAGTGGTGGAATACTAATAAATCACAAATACAGGCAAGAAATAACACCACTATGTCCTAGATATGCCAAGTCTTTATCCTCTTGGTTGGAAATATTACTTCATGAAACCAACTTATTTGAAAAATGATTTTTTCTAAAACTAACCAACGCCGGTGTATCCAACAACATTGAAATTTCTATTGGCATGCCCTCAAAATGAGTGGAAGTATCAAACAAGTGTAGTGCCCTTCCCTGTAAGGCTAAAGTTTGGCAATGGAATATGTTGTCCCTTAGTCTAATCAGGTTTTAACTTGCCTTTGATAACTTAGAGAGAATGGTAATCCAATATAGAACGATGACAAAAATATTTTATTCATTCACACTTACCTAGATCCTAAACAAGCATTGAAGCATTATACAAATCCAAGAATGTCTCACAGTCCACTAGGAAACAAAATTTCTAGATTTTGATTGTAACCCTTCAGGCTTTCTTAAATTTGTAAACAAGTAACATCATAAATATTTTTTCCATCGTTCTCAAACCTTCTTATGTGTGGAGCTTGAGAAAATATGTGCATACACATATCACAAGTGTAACTAATTTCTCCTTTTCCTTAAAGTAATATAAGTGGCATTTAAAAAATAAAAGAAAGCCTACAAGAGATGAATGCCACAAATGCAGATATATTGTAGTACACAAAATCCAAAATATAATGAAGTTAATTAATGGAGTAATTGATGGAGAAATCAATGGGGTCATTGGTGGTTTTTTTTATCCTAAACATGTGAGTTACAATTAGAATTTTACCAATACACTATGATACATTCCCACTGGCCATTCGTCACCTAGTATTACTTTCACCTCTTCCTCCTTGCTTACAAGGAATTGTTCCCTAAATTAGCAAAATGGAAACCAGTAATTCCTTAAAAATCCTAGAATATCATCTGATCCAGTGACAAGACTAGCCACCTCTTAAATCATATCTAGAACCTTTGATAGCCTTTCATCAGTATTTTCACTCTGTGCATCCCTAAGGAAATGTACAAACTCCTCAAGCAGAACTGGCAACACTCTAGTAAAAATATCTCTTATTTGACTACTTTTTGGCTCCTGGATGTAACAACTGTAATTCTTAATGAAATATATATGTTATTTTCCCCTAAAATATTGTTTTTTAATTGCATGTCGCCTTATATATTTAACAACAAATGCTGTTGTAATAATTACTATGTAAGTGAAACCCTCATTCAAGGGTTTGATAAAAAAGGTATGTATTCATGATCCTTTTTATTTTCTTCACTTCTGCATTATATTTTATCATCATTTGAAGTGTGTACATAAAAATAAAATTGGGTTTTGACCCTATGGGGATTTGACCTCAATTGTAGAGTAATCAATTGTATTATCATTAGCTTTACTCATCTACTCTCAATGATTGGATGGCTTTTGTTATTATCTATTCATTTCCCTAGCTTCTCTACCCATATATCCAACACTTAAAAGTGCCTCTACACTTGTGGGTGGCCCCCAAGGGGTGGTTTAGCTTATTATTTTCCCCGTCTTACTACATTTCTCAGATCTAGAGATGCATAACAGCAAGTTACTTTATCATATACAACCTTTTACTAAAGTCTATAGCAAGTTATTCACCTCCCAATTTGTAAGGGCTCCTATCACTCAACTTGGTGATATTCTAAGAGTTATGTATAGTACTTTGAGTGCCTTTATGCTTTTTTATTTGCATTTTTATGCAGTCATATTTCATTTCTATATTTACTCTCATGAATACCTTGACAAGACCACTATTTTTTGTGGTTAAACCACCAACTAATTTGGACAAGACCTACCCACCTATGATCAAATTCCAAACCAATCCATTTGAGACTTAGGCAACCCATACAGCACCAAAATGCATAAAAACCAAAAACAAAATAACATAAAAATGCACCCCCCTCTTAAAGCCTAATCCTCAAACTTCTCAAGTTCGAATTGGATCTGCAATCACCAAAAAAACACCAGAATGTATCAAACCAATGGAAGGATTTAACTCTAGCCTTTCTCATACTTGGACAATACCTAGCATGGAAGTTGGGTTCAAGCCCATGGATCAAAATTGGCACAGATGCAGTAGTTGTGATTGGGGACAATGTCTTCCTGCTAGAGACACTTATTGTTCAAATTCCAGAGACACGTCAACGCACACTTAATAGACATGTTGTTGTCAATTGAATGATAATTTGGAGATAGGGATGGGTCCGAGCACAGGATTTGGGACATGAAAGAAAGAAAGGCCCACATTCATTTAAGTGATTCCAATGATGAAATTTCTTGGCCCTATAACACCACAAGTGGACATTATTTAACTAATTTGGGGTATTATCTTGCAATGCAAAACCTAGAAACATCAACAAATAAATGGTGGTTCAAGAAGCCGTGGATGAAGGGAATTTCGTCCTCATTTTCTTTCTACTAATTACTCAGCCCAACAATATTGGGTAGACCATAGAACAAAGAATAAACCAATTCCATATCCTTTAACCACTATGGGAAGAAGAAATATGGCACCTATCATAGGAAGCTTGCCCATTCCAATGAGGAATGTCAAGCATTTAGGCCAAAAGAGCTCCAAAAGGAAAAATACTTCCTTTATAAGAATGATTGAGAGGTTGGAGACTTAGAGGTTGATGTCAAAAATCCTAGCTACATTGACCCACACTTGATGCTAATGCACAAAGATAGCCTTGCCAACAACAAGGATGCTCATTGTACATAGAACTGCCAAATCAAGCACAAACTAGCATATATGGTCATTGATAATGGCAACCAAAATAACCTTTTCTTGCTTCAATTGGAAAAGGAACTTAAGGTACCAACCTCAATTCATCCCAACTCACATTACCTTGGATGGGTCAAAGATGCACATTAGCTTGTGCTAATCAGTTGAAAATAGATCAAACTATTACTAAAAGATGGCAATATTTTGCCCAATATCTCATATCTTCTTACAAAGAAAGATGAGAAGACTTATGAAAATAAGATGATGATAACAAGTTTAACTAATTGCATAAGTGTAAGTAATATAAGTGGCATTTAAAAAATTAAAGGAAGAATACAAAAGAGGAATGGCACAAATGTAGATATATCGTAGTACATAAAATAAAAAATATAATGGAGTCAATTGATGGAGAAATCAATGGAGTCATTGGTGGTTGTGTGTCTCCTAAACACGGGAGTTACAATTATATGTTTACAAATACACCATGATACATTCCCACATGCCACTTGTCACCTAGTACTATTCTCACCTCTTCCTCCTTGCTTACAAGGAATTGTTCCCTAAATTAGCAAAATGGAAACCAGCATGTCTTCCCTCACAAGGAAGCCACGTGTTTTCCATTGAAATGTGTGGCTGTGATATTTCATTGGGTGATGAATGGGGAAGAACAATAGGACCTATCACCATGGATTTCTTGGAATTCCACATGATTTTTCAAGAGAAAGGCAATTCCTACATGCTCAAAGGTTCCAAAGCAACCATTAGAGAAATAATCAACTACCATTGTATGGAAAAGCTTTTGAAAAAGGGCCATTGTTTGAAAATGGGGGATATGTGAAATGTGATGGAAGACATATTGGTTTCCATTTTCATAATTGACTAGGTGAAAGAAAGTTGTTTTCTATACTTCCTCATGGCTGACATGCTATGGGTGTTTGTCATGGGACCATTGGGTCCATAAAAGAGGTTATCCAAATTTTAGCCAAACATAATCAGTGTACCAAACTAATTTTTTTAAGAGGGGCCACAAGTAATGGTATGAGCTGGTCCAAAAGAAAGGAAAAATTAATTAATGTAAAGTGACACCACAAAAATCAATGTTTCACAAAGATTTTGTTGAGCTAGGTCTCCTGTAGTGGTATTAGCAAGCATAGTTCCATTTTAAATATGGGCTATTGAAACCTCACCAAGACCCTTGCAACATCATTATGTCTAAAGGATTGTTGGAACTAGACATAGCAGAGGAATGGGGTTATCCGAAAGAAGACATCCCAGATTCACAAGGAGATCAACTATTAGCTTCTAACCCCAACATTACTATAGATAGTGAGAAATCGAACACTGCAACAATATGGATCTCTGTCAATGACGAGGAATCTATTTCAGATTTCAGAGAAAATTCAAGTAAAAAATGATTGCTATAAATACCACTGCATATATTTAGAAGCCTTTGATGATGAAAGCCATGCTTTCCATTTTTTCACCAGTGTATAGACCACCTGCAGTGCTCAGACTATGATGATATGGATTAGCAACATTTTTCCCACTTTTGACTAGACAAACAATCGTGCAGCAGATATGATGAAGCCCTAAACACATCCAATCATAATCTATATGGATATGCTTTGAAACTTGAACACACTTCTCAGGTTAGAGAAGTGTATTTTGATCAGCAGAAAGTGAGATAAGATACGATAAGATAATTTTATATATCCAACGAATGATAATAAATAGGTCAACGATACTGAAAGGTACAACTAGTACAAGTACAATGTGGGAGTGAAAATGCAACTCCTAGAAAATGCCAAAGCTAAATCTAGGGTAAAATGAAGCAAAGAAGAATACAATAATAGGACATCCTTATAAACATGTATATAAACAGATCATGTAGAAGGCTAAGTGAGGGTAATAAAGCTATGGGCATTCCTAGAAACACATTTGGCAGCTCAAAATTGCATTCCGAGTTTGATCAAAACATAAATGTAACACCTACACTGCTTTTGAATGTCGATGATGAGTGTGGTAGAGATAAAGAGAGTTCTATTCCTAAGACAGATTGTGAAGTGAAAACAATGGGATGCTTCTTTCTAGCCAATGCTCATTTTGAGGCTGTGTTAATGACCACCCTGTTGAAGAAGACAAAGAACAGTTTCCTACAAGTTTTTCGACCTGCTCAGCTGGCTTTCTACACTTGGGAATTTCTCTTCATTTGATTCACCCTTGAAAACAATCCATATTTCAAAATGATTGACAATGTCAGAAAATTTCCTGAATGCAGAGGAGGAATATCAGCAGAAAGGTAGGAAAAAACTTTCTACCAATCTTGCAATCACCCTAGAAGACTTAGCACGTGATGACAGGGGTATCATGCCATGCCTTTTTTATACACTGGAAAATTGACATTCAACCAACATATGACAAAATATTGAGTGCAGATGGAGATAATGGACGAAACTATAGTTCTATTTTCTCTGAGAATGAGAGTAATAATAAATTCATTAATGAAGGGAAATCTTGAAGATCCCTTAAGGTTCAAGAGACCAACACTCCTATATGTGCT
This sequence comes from Pinus albicaulis, assembly GCA_034641835.2. NCBI lineage: Eukaryota > Viridiplantae > Streptophyta > Pinopsida > Pinales > Pinaceae > Pinus > Pinus albicaulis. The sequence goes on from CM076575.1 coordinate 956,230,915, forward strand.
TTTGAATATGGTAGAAACTTTGGCACCCATAATGATGTGCATCTCCAATCAACATTATCTATTAAGTTCGAATAGAACAATGCAAGATCCTATATTTTTTGCTTTGACATCCATCCTACATATGAAATGGATTCTAATGAGGAAGAAAATAAAATTGATCATATCATCAAGTTATTCTGTGAACCATATGAGACAAATGTAGAAAGGTCAATTCCATTTGTTGAAGGCATCCTTATTGAAGATGAATAGTCTTATCATATTGGAAGAACTAACCAATATCCAAGAATACAGGAGTACATCCGCAAATCCATAATTGATTTACATAGTGAGTAGAATCATTTCCAGGTTTTTATCTTATTGTTCATAGTTATGATAATTGATCTTCAAAGGAGGTTGTTCTCCTAACTACAAATTATATTCGGGTAGCTTTAATTTCCCATACAAGACAACCCCTTGTCAGCAACACTGATGTTTATGGCCAAGATAAAAATGTTCCTTTGTTTGATCCAGAAAAGTTGGAACTAAAGTCTCAATATTTCCTTCAACCATAATGACCCAAGGAGATCAGATCTTTATAATAATGGAGAACCAGATATGGATCTCTCTCCCAACTCAAGGTAGTCTCAAAGGACCCAAAATAAAATAATTTTCTTTCTTGACAAATAATTCCCAAGAAGGGTTCTTTACGATATGACATGGACAAGGTCACTTGACATAAACCTTGGAGGTCTTCAATGGAGACCTGACCTAAAAAAAAATTGACCCAAGCATGAAACCCATGCTTTAATAAGTCAATTTATCTTTCTTTCTTTGATAAATATATTTCATTATGACTCAAATACAATTATGAAAACCAATCCTAGTTACAATCTTCAACATAAAGCCCTAGCCAAATTAGAAAGGGAGAAAGCCTAAGCACTCGGATGAACTAATAAACAACTCGTGGATACCACACATTTGGTAGAAGGCCTTGATCATAGACACAACTCAACCACCATGGAACAATTTTATGAGCTTGAAGGTAGGATCCACCAAGAAAGGTGCACCACTAATAGTTAGCCAGTGGATAGAGAGATAAAAATGATAATCCTACACATAGGCATTTCTAGGAGTCGAATTACCCAATATAACAAAAGAGTGGACTTGCACTAGCACACTAGGGAAATGATTTCCAATAGTATGGATCACAAGACTAAGCAATAAACCTCCTGCTAGAGCACATTCTAGATATCCTCCAAATGTTGGACGATAAATATATCTCCCTGAAAGAACAAATGTTTGGCCTACATACTAGTAAATATTGCTCAATATATAGACATGTCACATACACATGACTAAACAAAAACATAGAGACTGATGTTAACAATTAAACTTAGCCAATGTCACATGAATTCTCCTAAAGCTATTGTAGTTTTTAATGACAAATATTTGATCATGGTACATCTAGGTATGAGTTTGAAATTCACTAATTTTATGCAAGGAGCATTGGGCCTGCCCATGCAACCAACTCAAGGAACATTATGTATCACCAAGAAAGGTGCACCACTATTAGTTAGCCTGTGGATAAAGAGATAAAGATGTTAATCCTACACATAGGCATTTCTAGGAGTCAAATTACCCAATATAACAAAAGAGTGGACTTGCACTAGCACACTAGGGAAATGATTTCCAATAGTATGTATCACAAGACTGAGAAAGAAACCCCCTTCTAGAGCACATTCTAGATATCCTGCAAATGTTGGATGATAAATATATCTCCCTGAAAGAACAAACGTGTGGCCTACACACTAGTAATGCTTGCTCAATCTATAGACATGTCACATACACATGGCTAAACAATAGCAGAGAGATTGATGCTAACAACACTTAGCCAATGTCACATGAATTCTCTTGAGGCTATTGTAGTTTTTAATGACAAATAGTTGATCATGGTACATCTAGGTATGAGTTTGAAATTCACTAATTTTATGTAGGGAGCATTGGGCCTGCCCATGCAGCCAACTCATGGAACATTATGTATCACCAAGAAAGGTGCAACACTATTAGTTAGCCTATGGATAGAGATAAAAATATGCTAATCCTACACATAGGAATTTCTAGGAGTCGAATTACCCAATATAACAAAAGAGTGGACTTGCAATAGCACATTAGGTAAATGATTTCCAATAGTATGGATCACAAGAATGAGAAATAAACCTCCTGCTAGAGCACATTATAGATATCTTGCAAATGTTGGATGATAAATATATCTCCCTGAAAGAAAAAATATGTGGCCTACACTCTAGTAATACTTGCTCAATCTATAGACATGTCACATACACATGGCTAAACAAGAGCAGAGAGATTGATGTTAACAACACTTAGCCATGGTCACATGAATTCTCCTTAGGATATTGTAGTTTTTAATGATAAATAGTTGATCATGGTACATCTAGGTATGAGTTTGAGATTCACTACTTTTATGCAAGGAGCATTGGGCCTGCCCATGCAACCAGCTCATGGAACATTATGTATCCTTATAAACACTGACACTAGTAAACTGATAGCTAGAAAATTTTCTTGGTATATTTATTTGTTTGAATACATGTCAGCTTTATGAATAAGGCCTATTATGAAAATATTCAAGGGTTCAACCAAAGCTCTAGAAAACTCTCAACATGTCTATAACCTAATTTTGAATATATAAATAGAATATCCTACTCACAACAAAAGGTTAAAAAAAAATATCTACACATAGCAATAAGAATCTTATTGAGTAGTGAGATTCTGAAATCAACCCACAAGTGGCAATGACCTAGTTTTATGTTAGTCATTAGTAATTTATGTTAGTCATTGAAATTCAGGGTTGTTGCAATTTGTGGGCCATTTATTGCCACAACAAATGTTAAGTTACAAAAAGGAAGTGATCTAGAAGTAGCAATAAGAATCTTAATGGATAGTGAGATTCTAAAATCAAACTACAAATAGAAATAAGAATCTTGGTAGGTTTCAAAAGGTTAAAAAATAAATGCATGTAAAGCCATTGATCCCAGATACAAAGAACAAAGGATTAATAGGGAGAGGAAATTATAAATAGGCCCAAAAGCCTCATGAGAGGAATGCTTAGTTGCAGTTACTCTTTGAAATATTTAACTCTGGAAAATTGCAATGTCCATATCTTCTCAAGAAAATTTATCTATCTTGGTATATTGGAGGTTCATTTTATCAATAGAGTTATGTTTAGTAAAAAAATTTCAATCTTGTATACTACATTTGTTTTCCTAGTTTCAGGAATAGTAGTTTTGGCATTTTAAATTGCTCAGGTTCTTTTGGTTGAATAGAAATTAGCTATTTTTCCTTCATTTGACTTACTTATCACCCCATGTCCAAGTTAAGATTATAACAGGAAGCACAAACAATTTTTAAAAACTCATTTCTTACATGATGGGTAGAAATGCTTGTAAAATTGACAAGGCCTATCATCATAGCTAACAATCTGCAGATGTCATTTTCTTGATAATAAGAGCTAATTTTGGTCAGAATTTTAATAATGTTCATTGAGCTTCTGACTTCCTCATCTTCACCAATGAGAATGAACAGTGAACCTAGTATTTTGATCTAGGATAGAAAATCTCATTAAAGTTCAAAACAATTGGCTATATGTGTGAAGTACTTTTCAAGTGCAACCTACATATTTTTATTTGGCTATTTTACTTAATGTCCATTCCTTTCATTCATTTCAGAAATTTCATCCTATTGCCAAGATCCACATTCTACAACCTACCATCTGAGCCAACCTAGTTGATTCATCCTCACATGGACTAACTCATCCCACACATTAAATATTCGTAACTTTTTATATAAACCTCTAAACATGCCAAACTCATACAAAGAATTGACTCTTTTTCCAAGCCTTTCAAAGCATGAATTTCAATTCCTATTCCAAAAAATTTGAAACTCCCCAATCAAAAGTCTAAAAAAGATTTTTGGGTGCCCAAATATGTTGGAAATATGATGCAGAGTGTTGTCCTTGATGGCAACCCACTTGATAGAGTGTTATCCTTGAATGAAAACCCACTTGATGAAGATGATGGAAACCTACTTGATGAACTTGTTAAATGATGTAAATCTGATGTATATACAATGAGTACAGAAGGTAATGATGGAAGGAATGTCAGTATGTGCTAGAACATGATGAAAAGAGTATGTCTCAAGGTATACGCGGATTTGTCTAGACAAAGTAGCGTATGCACGCAGGAAATAACGTGCCAAGTCGCGTATGGGAAAAAGCGCTCATAAAGTGCAAAACCAGGGGTAACCACCATGGTATTGACTCATTGTATTGGGTAATGATTCGTCTAAATGACCCCGTCTAGGAATACCATCGGAAGTAATGTGGTTTTGGCTCATGGTATTGAAAAAGGGTAAACCTATATAAAGAGAAGAAATTCATTGTGCAAATCATGAGTGTGGGTGCAAGATGTCTGAGCTTGAATGAATACTTCTCTCTGAAGTATATCTGAAAGGAAAGGGTTACAGTTGAATGATAGATCTGAATGCATGAAGCACCTATGAAGAAAATGATGAAGAAGGGAATCTAGATCTGAAATGTATTTGTATTTGCTACATCTGTTTATGGAATGATTAGATCTGAGATGAGGCGAACATCTGTCTGAAGTAAAGGGTAAAATCTGTGTGATGTATCTGTTCTGAAGAATTGCAATGACCTAAATGTCTGAAGAACCATACGCTAGTTTTTCGCAGAAGAAGCGCATATATACGTGGCTTCGCTGAAGAGAAAGCGCGTATGCGCAGTGAAATTAGCTCTGTAATATGTACAAAAGTATACGCGGGTTTGTATGGTAGAAGGTATGCGGATCAGTGAAAGGAAAGCGCGTATGCAAACTAGGGTTTGCTGAAGCATGGGGTATGAAATGTCTGATCTGTTCTGCTGTGTTACTGCTATCTGTATTCTACAGTTCTGAGTTGTCTGTATCAGTTTGGTTGTATGATTAAGCTTAAATGTGTAGAGTGGGTCCAGTCTGAAAATATTATGAAACGAGGCCTACAAGTTGTACTCTATTTGAGTTGTTGGATCCAGTGTGAAAATTGATGAAACGTGGTCCATAGAGGTGCTGAGGGTTGTAGCCTTCAATCAGGGGGTCGTAGCTCCCTTCCAGGTGAGGCTGGTAAACGAGATCGGGGGGTCGTAGCTCCCTTCCAGGAGAGGCTGGTAAACGAGTCAGGGGGTTGGAGCTCCCTTCCAGGAGAGGCTGGTAAACGAGCGCGGGTGGGTGCCTGCGTGCTGGTCAAGTCTGCGCCAGCACATATGTTGTAATATGTTTTCTCTATAATAAAATATTGAAGGCTGAGCAACTGCAGCGGTGGTTTTCTCCCGATTTGGGTTTCCACCTAAAAATCCTGGTGTTCATGTGTGATGCTTGTGTGATGGTTTATTCTGTTCTTACTGCACCTGTTTACTGCTTATTGAATATCTGATGAATAAATGATGGAATGGTTTAAGTGAAGATTTAATGACATATCTAAATCTCTGTGTATACGCTAGTTTCATAAATGGGATCCGCGTATATACGCTGGTTTACTGAAGTCAAGTAGCGTATGGGTTTTAAGGAATGAAAAAGTAAAAAGTTTGAATATGCAGTAAATACTGATTCACCCCCCCCTCTCAGTATTTTTCCCAACAATTGGTATCGGAGCGGGTCCTTGTGCAGAAGCTTGATCGCTTAAAGGAGATCCGTCGCAATGGGAAGTCAAGAAGGAGTAATGTCTATAAAGCCACCTCTATTCAATGGAAGCAATCTGATATTCTGGAAGGTACGTACAAAAGCATATCTCCAAAGTCTTGGTGCAGATGTATGGGCAATCGTGGAAGAAGGTTATCAATACCCGGCAAGTATTCCTACTGATGCAGCTGAAAGAAAGAAGTATGAAATCAATGCCAAAGCAGTGAATGTCTTATTAGGAAGCATGTATGAATCAGAATTTGCTAAAGTGATGCAGCTACATTCAGCAAAAGAAATATGGGACAAAATCATTCTGAGCTATGAAGGAGATACAAAGGTAAAAAGTGCAAAACTCCAAACTCTCAGAATTGAATATGAAAATTTAAGGATGCATAGTGATGAAAGTATTGCTAGTTTCTTTCTTCGTCTAGATGATATTGTAAATCGAATGAGAAATTTGGGTGAAACCATAACCGATACTACTCTGGTGGAAAAAGTCTTAAGATCCTTGACTTCAAAATTTGACTCTAAAGTTTCAGCTATTGAAGAAAGGCAAGATCCGCAAACTCTTACTATTGTTCAATTACATGGTATTCTGACTGCTTTTGAAATGAGACAAGGAGGTCCTTCTCAAATCAAAGAAGTTGCTTTTAAGGCATCTGCAAAAGGAAAAGAAAAGGAAGTTGTCAAATCCAGCTATATATCTGAAGAAGAAGAAGAAGCAAATTTTGTAAGAAGAATCCAACTAGGAATCGGAAGGTTCAAAGGTAAGCTTCCTTTCAAATGTTTTGATTGTGGAAGAGTTGGTCATTATGCTGCAAAGTGTCCTTATAAAGAAACATCTGCTAAAGGAAAAGAAGTAGTAAGAAGGATTGATCTAGCACAAGAAAAAGTTACTATATTAATGAAGACAGTGATGGGTTATCTGATAGTGAGGAAGAATGTGAACAAGATATTAAACTACTCATGGAAAAAGAATCTAGAGAAGAAAAGGATACTTTTGTGGATGCTCTGGAAGACAATGATCTTCTTGAAGAAAACAATCAACTCAAAGTAAGCCTAGAAGAAAATAACATAATCATAGAGACTCTTGAAAATCATCTTGAAGCAAAGGAAAAACGCATTGACGAATTGGAGTGTGAAGTAGTAAGTCTAAGGAAAGATAATGAGAAAGTAAAAACTCTCAATCTTAGATTTGCTAAAGGTTCCGAGATTTGCTAAAGGTTCCGAAACCTTAGATGAGATTCTCAAGATACAAATCTGCCTCCTCTATAAAAACAAATCTTGGATATATCGGAGAATCTTCCCGCACTTCAAATACCAAATTATCTCAAAGCAAATGCACAAATGTTCACTACATTCAAATTTCCACTCAGCAAGGGAATAAATAATCTTTACAGGTAAAGCATGGTCATCTCGATTCAAAGAACACTAACAGGAATGTCTTTCAAAGAAACACCAATCAACAGGTAAATTCATGGAGAAGATTTTATGATCGCATAAATTTCTTCTTCAATGGACAATTTTTCTCATGTCACAATTTTGGTCATAAAGTTGTTTAATGTGTAGCATATAAAACTATCATGACAAGAGAAGCAAGAAAGAAAAGGATTGATATTGAAACAAAGAAGAATACCTATAATAGCTTTTCTCCTCTTCAAAACAAATTTGAATGTACTTATTGCAATAACTTTGGTCATGAAGAATCTGAATGCAGGAGCAAGGTCCAGCCAAAAGAACATGATTCCTCAAGCTCTAAAGTGTGGAAAAAGAAAGAAATACCGGTTGAAAATTGTGGGATAGTGTTGTTTGCAGAAGGTGAAGAAAATCAATGGTACACTGATAGTGGGTGCTCAAGACACATGATAGGTGACAAAAGCAAACTCCTTGCATATAATGCTCTAGAAAAGGAAAAAGAAAGCTACTTTTTGGAAATGATACTCCCCGTCAATTAAAGGAAAAGGGCCGTGTTTCTAAAAGAAAAGGTGAAGGCTAATGATGTCATGTATGTGGATGGATTAAGGTATAACCTCGCTATGTAAGTCAAATGTGTGTGATCAAGGAACGTAAGTGGTCTTTAGTTCAAAAGAATGTGTGGTTCGTGATCTTGATACAGTAAAATTATTATAAAGGGAAATAAATCCAAGAAACCCGTATGTACCGAACGATAAAGATCATTTACTTGAGCAAGTCTTCGAAAAATTGCTATGGCATAGAAGGTCAACATCTCGAGCTTCTCTCAAATCAACAAAGCAAGTGCACATCTTCAAGTTGTTCGTGGTCTTCCCAATATTACTCTACCAGAGAGTATCATATGCAAATCTTGCCAATTCGGTAAGCAGACCAGAGTACAATTTAATGCCAAAGAAGGATCATCAAGTAAGCCTCTTGAACTCATTCATACTGACATATGTCAACCTATGAGGAAAAATTCACCACGTGGGGAAGAATACTATATCTTATTTATTCATGATTTCTCTATAATGTGTTGGATCGGGTTGATTAAACACAAAGATGAAGCATTTGAAAATTTTCAAATTTTCAAGGCTCTGGTGGAAAATGAATTAGATCTAAAAATCAAGTGTCTTAGATCTTATCGAGGAGGAGAATATACTTCAAATGAATTCCTTGAATTTTGTGAACAACATGGCATAAAAAGACAGTTCTCTATAGTTGGCACTCCACAACAAAATGGTGTAACAGAAAGAATGAATAGAACAATTCAACAAATGGCTAGAGCTATGATTGATGATTCTGGAACACCTCACACTTTCTGGGGAGAAGCAACGCTTACAACAGCAAACATTCTCAACAAAGCACATGTTCGGGTAAACAGTGATAAAACTCCATATGAACTCTGGTATTGTAAATCTCCCTCCGTGAAGCATTTTAGAGTTTTTGGAAGAAAATGCTTTATCAAAAATAATGATGAAAAGCTTGGCAAGTTTGAACCTATATCAGATAAAGGAATTTTTCTTGGTTACTCATCTCCAAGCAAAGCATACAAATGTTATAATGAAAGGCTTCAAAAGATTGTTGAATGTATTGATGTTGTTATCGATGAGTCTCCTGCAGCTCCTAAAGAAGAAAAACAAACAACAAAAGAAGATGATGATGACTTATGGCCTTCTACTTCAAATATAAATGATATAGACAGTGAATCCAATGAAGAACCTGAAACTGATCTATCTGAAAAAGCTCCTTCTAGATATGTTCAAAAGAATCATCCCGAATCTCAAATTTTGGGAGACAAGGAATCGTGTGTACACGAACAAGGAGAACTATTGTGGGATCTTCTAGTCATCTCGGCACTTCTATCCACAATTGAACCACAAATGTCAATCAAGCTAGAAAAGATGAATGTTGGAAGTAAGCCATGAATGAAGAGCTTGATCAAATTGAAAAGAATGACACTTGGGAATTGGTACCAAGACCAGACATGACAAAAATTTCATTGGAACTAAATGGATATTCAAAAACAAGTTAAATGAGAATGGGGATGTTATAAGAAATAAAGCTAGACTTTTTTGCAAGGGGTATGCTCAACAAGAAGGTATAGAATTTGAAGAAACTTTTGCTCATGTAGCTAGACTTGAAGCCATAAGAACGTTTCTTGCTTTTTCAAGCTTCCAGCAAATCAAAGTTTATCAAATGGATGTTAAATTTGCTTTTCTCAATGGTGATCTAGAAGAAGAAGTTTATATAGAACAACCAGAAGGATTCATTTTGGGAAATGATGAAAAAGTTGTTTGCGGACTTAAAAAGGCTCTATATGATCTCAAACAAGCTCCAAGGGCATGGTATTATCGTCTTGACAAATATCTTCATCAACAAGGATTTCTGGGGTCTCACGATAGCAACTTATACACAAAAGTTGAAAATGATAAACTATTGATCAGGGTTGTATATGTTGATGATATCATTTTTGGAAGTAATGAAGAGTCTATGAGTCAGAAATTTGCTTATGTTATACAGAAGAATTTGAAATGTCCTTACTTGGGGAACTAACATTCTTTCTTGTCTTGCAAGTGCATCAAGCAACACATGGCATATTCTTATCACAAGAAAAATATCTTTAGCAAATTCTAAAGAAGTATGGCATGAAAGTGTGCAAACCTGTAAGTACACCAATGATAACTAGATGTAATCTCAGTGCTCATGATGATTCTCTACAGATCAATGATAGGAAGTCTAGTTTATCTCACTGGGACTAGACTAGACATTATGCATGCAGTTGGGATTGTTGGACGATTCCAAGCTAATCCAAAAAAGTCTCACCTTCAGGCTGTCAAAAGAATATTCAAATATCTATAAGGAACTCAAGACTTTGGTCTATGGTATCCAAAGAATGCTGATCTTACTCTTCATGCTTACACTGATGCAGATTGGGCTGGAAGTGTTGATGATCGGAAAAGCACTAGTGGTGGCGCATTCTATATGGGACCCCGGTTAGTATCTTGGTTCAGCAAGAAGCAAAATTCTATTGCCTTATCTACAGCAGAAGCAGAATATGTGGCTGCCGCATCTTGTTGCACTCAACTCCTTTAGATGATGCAAACCTTACAAGATTTTCAAATCAAATGTACACCTCCTGTCCCCATTAAGTGTGATAATACAAGTGCCATCAGTATCTCAAAGAATCCTATTATGCATTCGAAGACCAAGCACATTCCCATCAAGTATCACTTCTTACGTGAACAAGTGCTTGAACAAAAGGTGAAGTTGGATTATGTTCCTTCCAAGGAACAAGTTGCTGATATCTTTACCAAACCTCTGCCCAGGGAAGCGTTCGAATATCTAAGACAGAAACTGGGAGTAGTCTCTGAACAAATCTGCTTAAATTTAGAAGATTAAATTGAATACGTGGTTTTTATGAAACACAGTCGCGTATATATGCGAGTATATTAACATACATCCGCGTATGGATAATTGCTGACAATTTTTGGTTAAGGGTCAGCATTTTTCAGTACTGTTTGGTTTTTCTGGTTATATGTATTTCTGACAGAGCATCTGATATGAAGAAGACAAGTACAGGAAGGACAAATTCAGGGGGAGATGAAGGAATGTGAAAATTTTTATGCTTCACTTTCCATACGCGGGTTCGATGAACAAAAGTCACGTATACACGCGAGTTCAAGCAAACATAGTTGCGTATGCATTAATGATAAGAGAATTGGGATGACAGCTGAAGATCAGGAGCAGAGGTTCAGGGGGAGCATCAGTCTGACTGCTAATGATTGTACTGTTAGCATTATTCTGGTTATACTCTTGCTAATGAAATGGTACATGGTTTCTTATGTTGAAGATTATGGATGAGTCCTGTTTGCTTTTTGATGAAGAGTATTCGTTGCTGAGATGAAAGTCTTATAATTTAGAGATAAGGACAGATCATGCAGAGATTGTTGCCGATGACTTGCTGTTGAAGGTGTTCAGGTTGCACAAGCTAAGGAGGAGCCTTGGTCATATGGAAAGGATGTTTGGATGCACATTTTCAGGGGGAGCCCTAGCCTTGCTGAGTATAATGCAATGTTGGCATTATGATGGTTTTGATATATGATCTCTCTTGAGGTCTTTCTGGTATTGGTCATGACAATTCATATTTGTAATTTGATGAAAAGGTCATGTTGAGACCTATGGTGTAAAATTGTAATATTCAGTCATGTAAGGACTTGTTCATTTTGTAAACCCACTTTTTTGGGTAGTTGAGTCAAAATATGTAAACCCACTTGGTTGGGTACTTGAGTCTCCTATGTAAATCCACATGGTTGGATCTTTGATGTAAGTATGAGTCTTTGGTGATAGGAAGGTCATAGAGTCATGTACTTCATTGAAAAATATGATTGAAGATTCAGCATGAGCTCAGGGGGAGCTTGGTCACTTCAGTGTACATCAGATCTGCATAATGCTTCATTCTACATGAGGAGAAAAACCTTGTGCTGGTTTTGATCTGCCCTTTGCCCTTGATGTCAAAGGGGGAGAGTGATATGGTGTTTGAATAAAGGAAAATAATGGTGTCAAAGAATGAGGAGAGTGACATGGTGTCATTGTGTATTATTGTATCTATCTGTTGTAGTAATCAAACACCATCGTGGTTGCCATCAAGTCCAAAGGGCGAGATTGTTGGCAATATGATGCAGAGTGTTGTCCTTGATGGCAACCCACTTGATAGAGTGTTTTCCTTGAATGGCAACCCACTCGATGAATATGATGGAAACCTACTTGATGAAATTGTTAAACGATGTAAATCTAATGTATCTACAGAGAGTACAGAAGGTAATGAAGAAAATAATTCAATATGTGCTAGATCTATGATGAAAAGATTATGTCTCAAGGAATACGCGGTTTTGTCTAGGAGAAGTCGCGTATGCACGCGGGTAATAACGTTCCAAGTCGCGTATGGGCAAGAGCGCTCATAAAGTGAAAAACCAGGGGTAACCACTATGGTATTGACCCATTGTATTGGGTAATGATTCGTCTAAATGACCCCGTCCAGGAATACCATCGGAAGTAATGTGGTTTTGGCTCATGGTATTGAAAAAGGGTAAACCTATATAAAGAGAAGAAATTCATTGTGCATATCATGAGTGTGGGAGCAAGATGTCTGAGCTTGAATGAATACTTCTCTCTGAAGTATATCTGAATGGAAAGGGTTACAGTTGAATGATAGAACTGAATGCATGAAGCACCTATGAAGAAAATGATGAAGAAGGGAATCTAGATCTGAAATGTATTTGTATTTGCTACATCTGTTTATGGAATGATTAGATCTGAGAGGAGGCAAACATCTGTCTGGCGTAAAGGGTAAAATCTATGTGATGTGTCTGTTCTGAAGAATTGCAATGACCTAAATGTCTGAAGAACCATACGCTAGTTTGCCGCAGAAGAAGCGCGTATATATGCGGCTTCACTGAAGAGAAAGAGCGTATGCGCAGTGAAATTAGCTCTGTAATATGTACAGAAGTATACGCGGGTTTGTATGGTAGAAGGCGTGTATATACGCGGGATCAGTGATAGGAAAGCGCGTATGCAAACTAGGGTTTGCTGAAGCATGGGGTATGAAATTTCTGTTCTGTTCTACTGTGTTACTGCTATTTGTATTCTACAGTTCTAAGTTGTCTGTATTAGTTTTGTTGTATGATTAAGCTTAAATGTGTAAGAATGGGTCCAGTCTGAAAATATTATGAAATGAGGCCTACAAGTTGTACTCTATTTGAGTTGTTGGATCTAGTGTGAAAATTGATGAAACGTGGTCCATAGAGGTGCTGAGGCTTGTAGCCTTTAGTCAGGGGGTCGCAGCTCCCTTCCAGGTGAGGCTGGTAAACGAGATCAGGGGGTCGTAGCTCCCTTCCAGGAGAGGCTGGTAAACGAGAGCACGGGGTCGTAGCTCCCTTCCAGGAGAGGCTGGTAAACGAGCGCAGGTGGGTGCCTGTGTGCTGGTAGGAGGCTGCGCCAGCACATATGTTGTAAGATGTTTTCTCTATAATAAAATATTGAAGGCTGAGCAACTGCAGCGGTGGTTTTCTCCCGACTTGGGTTTCCACCTAAAATCCTGGTGTTCATGTGTGATGCTTATGTGTGATGGTTTATACTATTTTTACTGCACATGTTTACTGTTTGTTGAACATCTAATGAATGAATGATGGAATGATATAAGTTAAGAATTAATGGCATAATTAGATCTCTGTGTATACACGAGTTTTATGAAGGATATCCGTGTGTATACGCTAGTTGGCTTCAGCAAAGTAGTGTATGGGTTTTAGAGAGTGAAAAAGTAAAAAGTTTGATAAAGTCCTAAATACTGATTCACCCCCCCTCTCAGTTTTTTTCCCAACAAAATACACAAACAGAAAGCTAAGAGACATATGGAAAATAATTCTTCAAATGTCATGGAACTAGGTTTACAAAGCAAAACTAGTGAAACTACTAAAACTGTAGCGAAAAAATAATCCTTACAAAAATTAAAGTCTTGCAAAAATGAAAAAGAAGCGAAGGGAAACCATACCAGTCATGATAAATTCCAATAAGGCCTCTCTCATATATCACACCAAGTGTATGATCTTTTGCAATGGTTGGGACAACATTCATAACCCAAGCTTTGTTCAATGTAAGTGCTGCTGCAAAGCCACCAAGACCTGCATTCATGTCCATAACATTGCGATATCTAATCTCTCCAATATATTTGTTGATTCTTTTGTAGGCCTCCACATGCTTCTTCCACAACTTTGTATCGGCATTATATTACTCAACTGTAACACCTCATAATGAACCATTGATAACTCTAGGAGGAACAACATTAAGGCGTTTTGGAAACTTTTCCAAAATGCCTCCATCCACATCACTAGCGTCATTTACTTTAGGCATTCGTGTAGTGCATCTTTCCATTATCTTATACCTGGACAATGAGCAAATTTTATAGAGTTTTATCAAATAAGCATAAAGTTTCAATCATATGACTAAAAATAGGCATCTGTCAAAGCAGTTCAAGAGAAAAATAGATATACTTTTGCACTGCACTGCAATCTGAAGCCAACTATGAAAACATGGTTGAAATATTCCTAATAATTTGACATTCAAACCTATCTACAGCACAAGATCAATTTATGCATGGCCGTTGAAATGTAAAAGCACAGAGGAAAACTCACATGACTTGAAAATGATGAAATCAAAATGTAGTTTTGACATGTATTCAGGATGTAAAATTGCTAATCCCTTCATAAGAGTATTGTAGGCATTAAATTCACAACTTTTAATAGGTCAATAGCCATTCTATCATTTTTTTACAAAAAATTTCTCCCAATCTCTACATCTATCAGAAAATTAGCCTAACAAACAAGCAGACTGTGTACTTTTGCTTGGCAGCAATACATGTTTATATTTTTCATAGTCAGCCACACTAAATTTTTGGTTAAAAAAAATCCTAAAACCACAATGCACTTTAGAACATAGTCACTGCAAGACTGGCGTCCAATTTAAAATTTGGTGTGGTATTTAGACTTCTAAAGGGAAAAAAAAACAATTAGAGGATTAATTACAAGGACAAAAGTTAATAACTCGGTAAATATCATAACAACATTAACTTGCTCCCTCAAGCCCAATAACATAAAACCTACAAGCACATTCTAGGAAGTGCCAAAAAAGGCATTACCTATCAAGGCCTAAGTATATATTCAATCCTAGACTTGAACCGAAGAAAACCTGCTGCACTGAGGTTATAGTCCTGCCTGAGTATAAACAATGTCTGGGTTACAAACATTGTTCATAAATATAGTCATTTTTTATTCACCATCAATAAATTTTCAGAACATATTTTAGCATCTGACGATCCTACCCCACAACTAGTTCTTCCATTGAAGCAGTTCTTTCCCTCGTCCGATCTATAAAGAAAGAAGCAACAAGAGAGACAGCCAGCCATGGGCCTTCCTTCTTTCTTTGTTGGGTCTGATACCTAAAATAATGAAAAAGGACATTGAGATTTCAATAAGGGAGGGAATTGAGGGAATAAAATGGTGGCTAGATAAGAGTCCTTTCAGGAAGGTAGGTATTGAGCGGAAGCTCACCCTTATAGTTCTACCCTTCTAGCTGTTCTATTCTCTAGGGTATAACCTTTCGCTCTGTAGATTTTGATTATGCTGTGTTATCAAATTAGGCTACATAAAATGTCTTCAAGTTTGCGAGTATGAAGTTCAGGTACTTTCCATTGATGATGTCTTAAACTACGGAGGTAGCAAGAGAAACACTTGCAGCAACAGAAATTTTTTGTCCTAATCATTTTGAAAAATAAAATATATAACCATAATTTGCAATAATGGAAGCGACAATTTCAAAAAAATTGAAGATGGGGTCCAAATAAAAAGGAACCTAATTGGAAATCATCTTTCAATCGAGAAATATTAACAAGTCAGAAGCCCAATGGTATGAGCTACATTTACAAGCCGCGGTGAGTTGCTCCTTCCTTAAAAATGTATTGAATAACATTGTGTTTTATCTGTGGGATAGGTACTGCAGTTTTGGATTCTTTATAATTCTACAAAATTTTCAATCACATAGAATGGAGAACTTTGTTTCCTTTTGACTAAAAATGCAGAATACAAAGTCTTCAAATAGAGATTAACTGCAATTTTTTTTTGTTACAACATATGCGTACAAAACTAACAAAAAATTCAAAATAAAATGTTTCATTTAAAACCCAAGGAACTTGGTCCAACCTGTTCATAGTTTCGAGTTCTTCCTGGTCCTCCTCTTCTCATCGGGGGCTCAATCCTTCGTTTTGTGGTCATTCTTCCTCGGATAAAGATATGCCATATGATGAACTCCTACTGCTCTTTCCCATGGCTCGGCTCAGCTGCAGAGGATAGATCCCATAATTTGTATGGAAAGCGTGAGCGCAAATTCAAAATCCTTTTCAGTAATAAGAGTAAAAAAAATTCACCGCCCTTTTTTATTAATTTATTTTCATTTTTTCAGCATTCTATCCGTGGGATGGGAAATTTTCCCTCCTAATGCACTTGTTCCCACCTTTTTACCTTTTGGCAAAATTTGAGAGTGGGAAGGATTCCCCCAATGTTTGGAAGTTCCCACTTTTTTTATGTGAGGATTTCCTTGCAATGAGGGTCACTAAAGCCTCTTGAGTCTTTGTTGGTCCACTTTAGTAGGGAAAAGGTTCTCAAGGAAGCAATGAAACATTAATATATCATTAGTTTTACATATGAAGATATCTCATTTATATAGTATTATAATAATATTATTGTTGTAGTTTTAATTTTTGTTGAGTTATAGAGTTAATGAATACATGTAAGTGTAGGTAATAATTTTAATGGATGGTGTTATAAGATTAATTTAAGGAAATTGAAAAATGGAGAGGGTCATGAAATCAATACAAATATCTTCATAGGGTTTAAGGGGCATCAAGGTGGTAGAATATTGCAATTAAGATAACCATATAGCAATTTAGGAAATATTGATACAAATTGCACATATGTATATGTTGTGGTGCAAATGTAACAATGTTTTTGAAATTCTTTTGTAAGGTATGACAATGGTCAAGTTTGCCATGTTTTTTAAAAGTATGCATGCGTACATAATGGTGGAGTAAATGACTTATGTTAGGTGGGATGAGGTTGAACCCCAACAAACACAAGCAAGGAGATCAATCTAGTAACATTGGTGGTGTGGATCAATGAGTATTGGGCTATTTATCTTTCTTTCACATACATTTGTTTTATGGATTGAAATTGTTTTGATGAACACAAAAAAGTGGCAATTAATTGATTTTAGATATTGGAATGTGGTAGAATCATCTCAAAAGCTATGAAAGCACCACTTTAACTCAATAGTCACAACTAAGTGGTATCTATTCTACGAAAGTCAATCTAGACTTGGACCTAACCCTATCTTAAATAAACAACCCCCTTAAGAAGGAAATTTGGCCCATGAGGGGTGAACATGTCACATGACAATATTGAACACTTGTGGGGGAATAATAACACACTATTTTCACCCACCAAGCAATAAGAAAGCCCCCATGAATGTCATGCACTGATTTAAATGGGTTGAGTGTCCTTGGATGCCTCGAACAATCGTATTGAATGTATGTGATCTTAACTAAGTTAACCAAAAAAATGTGTCTTCAATAATGGTAACAATATTTGCACACTATTTATTTCATTGAACATTCAAATGAGGCTTTACTACTTGTAACCAACCATGCATGTAGTTGATCAAGTTGAACAACCTAACACGCTTCTACTAGTGAGAACCAAAAGGTACATGTTGGTAATCAAGTGACCAATGTGGTATGCCTCAAGATTCGTAATTGAACATAAATGTTGTTGATGCAGTTGACCAACCTAACATACCTCTCGCAATTGTAGTTAAACATGCATGTTGATAGGGTTACTCTTCGAGAGAGTGTTAATAAAAAATAGATGTTAATAACCAACCTATCACATCACTAACAATGACAATGGAATGTGCATGTCAATAAATAAACTAATCGACATGATAGGTTGTTCATTAAGATGATTGACATGACACACAACTCGTTAAGCTGACCAACTTGACAAACTATTGGTTTTTTCAATGAACTAAAATGCCTTTAATGAACACAACCAAATTTGCATGATGTTGAACAAGTAAACCAACATGACATACCTTTAACAATAGTAACAATGTGTGCAATTTGTGGATTGGGAAAACCAAACTAACATACCTATGATAATCGGAATCAACCATACATGCCTATTGTGATCAACCCTTCACAAATTCCGTTGATTTCGTGCAAAATTAAGCATGTCATGCAACTCTTAGACTAACTTTGATACATATAAAAATTAAGTTTGTATTTACTTGTTAGAATTGTGTTAAATTGTTTCCCCATTAAATGTCACAAGTTTGAATCCAAGGGAAATTAAGGTATGTATACCTCCATGGATTAAATAGTTAAATCATTACATGAAGGGCATCAATTGTCCCACGAACAAGGGAATCTCACATGCCAATTTAGCATCTATCTATATTATAACTTTATATTAAATACTATTATTATTTTCTTGTGTTAATATGAGTGCTTTTAATATTTAATATGCAGTTAAGCAGATTACCCCTTGAATAATTAGTGAAGTATTTAATATTGGATGAGAGAGTTGTAAGGTCGAAATTTCTATACCTCGTTTTAATTTGGGTGTTTGTATCATTTCAATGTAAAATTGTATTTCATACATATCCATGGATCCATTAAATGCATTTACACATGCCAACCAAAGAAATTCAATAGTTGGGTTAGAACTAGCAGTTGGGAGGAGTTCATTATCATATTCATCCAACGGTTTCCATACTAGAGAAATTAGGGCATGTGTTTGATTTATGGGCTAATGTTTGAATGATATGAGGAGACGAGTTAGTGTAAGTCCTTCGTATGGTAAGGCCTATTCCTTAATTTCTTAAAGTAAACTTGAAAGAAGTGATTATAAATATATAATGTGTAAACCATTCACAACATCACGACATTAAACATTTACATGAGATGCAACTTATTTCATGTTCAATAGATTTTTCCTTTAAAAAAGAAATATACGGTACCATGATATGATATAGTGATTCACCAACATTGATCACCAAACAAATGACCTAAACGACAAATTTTATATATGGTGAATATAATCCACCATAAACTATGATTATTAGCCACTCTTACACCCCTAATTCTATGGTCACTCATTGAACATGACTCAAAGAGTTGTTGTGAGCTTCGTAAACTTATTCTTTCCCAAAAGACTAACAAGGATGTCTCATCACTGTAGCATTTTTTTTTTTGCGTCTTTCATCAAATTCTCTGCAACCACATTTTTACGTTATCCTTAATTAACATTTCAATTCCATGTGTTTTCTTATTGCATATTTTAAAGGGTTTCCTTCATACTCATGGTAGACACAGAGTCGCATTCATGGGTCCTTCTGTGTTTTGGGGAGCATCTCACTATTTGCAGTGGTTTCTCTCTAAATCAACACATGGAAAGTGTGGTATGATCAACCAAAACATATTAGCACCTAAAAGGCCATCGATTTTGAGTTAATCCCTACCCTACGCCATGGAAAATTTTTTGGTTTGAATAACTTTTGTCAATGAATAACATCATTGTGAGTAAAAAGGTAATGCATTTTGGCTTGGCATTTGCTTGTTGCATTAGGGGGTTTAATGGGTTAGGGGTTAATGTTTTAGAGGTTTAGCGTTTAGGGGTTTAATGGGTTAGGGGTTTAGAGGTTTAGGGGGTTAGGGGATTTAGCAGTTAAGGATTTTACAGGCTAGGGGTAATGGGGTTAGGTTTAGGGGGTTAAATGGGTTAGGGTTTTAGTGGTTTAGGGGGTTAAATGGGTTAGGGGTCGGGAATTAGGGTTTAAGGGGTGAGGGGTGAGGGGTTTAGAGGGTTAAATGGGTTAGGGGTTAAGGGTTTGGGGGTTAGGGGTTAAGGATTTGGGGGTTAGGGGTTAAGGGTTTAGAGGTTTAGGGTTTAGGGGTCAAATGGGTTAGGGGTTAGGGGTTAAGAGTTTAGAGGTTTAGGGTTTAGGGGTTAAATGGGTTAGGGGTTGGGAATTAGTGTTTAAGGGCTTAGGGCTTACGATGATAGTTTCATTGGTCTCTCTTTGTGCACAATAGTTCTTTATTATTTGTGTCTCAATGTAACAATTTTGTAGGCACTATTGCTTGTTGCCATGTCTTCTCTATTTATTAATTTATGGTATTTGTTAGCCATTGCTTTACATTTATTGATGAAAGTGTCTATTTCAGTTAAAACAAATGTATGTTCAATCTCCAGTTTCAAACTCAGCCACAGTGTTTTCACACAATTTAAGTCTGGAGAATGGACATATAATGAAGTATAAATAACCACACTGCACCTCATGACTGCTACAGAAAAGCTTAAGTTCGAGTGTCCCACATTCATGAGAAAGTTGGTGATTATACTCTTGCGCCTCCACCTAATTGTGTCTTATAAATTCCCTTGTTTGTTGCAAAAACATCCTAATGATGTTGACCTTGTCCCTTAACAAACCAAGGAAACATATGAGACTGAGATGAATGGAAAGCACTACAAAGTTGGAGAGAGTAGAAAAGACTAGGATTATTTAAAGGATAAGCTTGAAGAATGTAACAGTGATTAAACAACTGAAAGTTGTCCCAAACAAACAATTGATAATGTGAAACCTTCTTCTGTACCAGTCAAGCAAGACTACATTCATGTGAGAGCAAGAAGAGGACAAGCGACCGATAGGCATAGCCTGGCAGAGAGGGTATGGTTCCCTCTTTTTAATGAAAGATTTGATTTAAATTTTGTATATCAAAGATTAAACGTTTTAATCTTGCCAAAAAGGGGGAATTAGCCCGATTGTAGGTCCGAACTAGACCTTCTCTCATTTGGAATGGATAATCCCAACGAGTTTTAAGGATTTTTATAAGGTTTAGGGTAATAATTAATTAGTGGTTAAGGGATTAGGGATTAGGGACTTAGGGCTTAGGGAAATAAAGGCTTACGGTTAGGGGTTAGGGGAATAATGAGTTAATGGTTAAGTGGTTAAGGATTGGGGGGTTAGGGTTTAGGGGATTTAGGCGCATTTAGGGGATAGGGGAATAATGAGTTAGTGGTTAAGGGATTAGGGACTGGGGTTAGGGGAATAATTAGTAAGTGGTTAAGGGGTTAGGGATTGAGGGGTTAGGGTTAGGGGATCTAGGTGCATTTAGGGGTTAGGGGAATAATGAGTTAGTGGTTAAGGGATTAGGGATTGGGGGCTTATGGGTTAGGGGATTTAGGCATAGTTAGGGGTTAGGTGAATAATGAGTTAGTGGTTAAGGGATTAGGTATTAGGGGCTTAAGGGTTGGGGGATTTAACATTTAAGGATTTTAGGGGTGAGGGGTTAATGGGTTATGGGTTGAGAGTTACTACTTCACATTGGCAATTCATGTGAAAAATAATTGTGCATTGGAGTTCAGAAGTTGGTGAAAGGATAAGGCAAGGGAAGATGAGGGAGACCAACATTAGACTCTTAAATATGGTTTGGTGTTGGTCTTGATGGTGGCCTCTGAAGAGGAAGTGTAAACGTCGTGAGAATTTTTACGGAGGCAGTGGCTTGTGTGTGATTTTCATAGGAATTTGCTAGTGCGGTGTGTTCAATGGGTCCCTGCTACTTGGTTTCTTAGCCATTGACTGCGTCTGGGTTGAGGATAGGAAGTTTAAGGGAAGTGAGATCACTCGTTTCCATTTTTCTTGGCTTTCAGTTGATCCAGGTGGATATTGGTGGTCACCCGCCTATTCCACTTGGGGCCCCACCATTGTCTCTTTCAGTTTTTCATTTTTGTCACAACTTACTATTTTTAGCATTTTTTCAGGCCCTGAACTTCCAGAGCTGTTTTGAGGCCCTAAACGACATTTTTTGGGAAAAAAAAGAGCAACATGGATCCATGGATCGATGTTGTTCATCCAAAATTTGTAGTCCTCAGATATATATTTCTAACGAGGTATGGTACGCGTCAAACGGAGATCGTATGCCAAAGTTACGCCCCTAGGAAGTTGAAACACCAATTTACCCAAACGGGGCCCATATTTTTGGTGCTTCATCTCCTAGGGTTAAGGTTTTGGTTGTTTAGGATTTCCCATTGTTTCTAAATAATAAATAGGCCCTTGATCCTCATTGTAACTTAGTTCAGAGGCCTGTAGCCGCCACATCTCTTCTCAGAAATAGTTACCAGCGCCCTAGATAGTTTTATTTCCATTCTGTCTGTAAGCAAATTTCAGTTCTTTGATATTAATGAAATGAAGTGTTATTTCTGCTGCATCTCTGTATTTATGGTTATGTGTTTATTCTATTGTGTTCCTGCATAAATTTGGATCAGTGGTATCAGAGCGGTCTACTTTTTCTTGATCCTTCTTTGCATGTCCCCAACAAGGTCGGGGTATAAGGAGTTAGGGCTCAATCTGGTGGAACCTTTGCAAGAACAGCCTCGCAAACCCCAACGGACGTCCATGGGGGATGAAAAGAAAGATGAGGGAGCAGGAGATCCTATCAAAATATTGCTCGAGGAGGCCCTCAAAAACCAAAGGAACACGATGATAGATAACGTTTCCCAGATCCTTCAACAGTTGCCCACCAGCGGTGCATCTGCATCCAGCAGCCACTCTCGAGGTGCGATTCCTTTTAAGGTACAAGTAAATTTTGACATTCCTATATTTGAGGGTCAAATAGATGCAGATGCTGTAGATAGATGGTTGAATCTATTAGAAGGATATTTCTCAGTTCATGACTTTTCCGACAGGGAGAAGATTATTTTTGCACTCCTCAAAGCTGCCCCCCATGTCAAGGACTGGTGGGAAACCCACTATGAGAAAAAGGATGAGACAGAACCCTCTCTGTTCTCGATCGTACCCACTTGGAATTATTTCTGAGACGCCATCAAGGAACAATACTATCCCGTGGGGAGCTATGAGGACAAGTACATACAATGTACCACGCTGCGACAACAAAGGGATCAAGATGTGCATGAGCTGACGAATCTGTTCTATACCCTACGCACCAAGTTGGGTATCAAAGATTCAGAGAAACATCTGGTGCTAAAGTATCGCAGTTGTCTGCATAGATACATTCAAGAGGAAATGGAGTTCCTCGACATCTCCTCGCTTGGTACTGCATATCGGTATGTTGCCAAGATTGAGCAGAAATTCAAACAAAAGAAGCGAGACTTTGGATCTGCGAATTAAAAGCAAGGGAAAGGTGCTCCCAAATCGCAGAACAAAGGACAGAGCCAGGGCATGGTGACTCAAGACAACCTGTTGAAGCCACGAGCAAAGAACAACACCGCAAAGCCAAAGAAGGACATGGGAAAGTGGTGTGAGTTCCATAAGAGCTCCACTCACAACACAAGTGAGTATCGGGCCAAGAAGTCGCTGGTGGCCGAGATGTGGGCTTCTGAGTCAGATGCATGCTCCGACTCTGAATCAAAACATGACAGGGGGAATGAAAAAGGGAAACAGATTATTGATGCGGTGATACCCGTGTGCCACTACGAAGATCCGAAGGAGGAACCGGAAGATCCGGAGGAGGAGGAACGTCTCTTCCACTCCTAGATGTGGGTAAAGGGCTCCCCTGTACAGTTCATTGTCGACAATGGGAGCCAAAAGAACCTCATTTCAGCAGACGCCGTGAAGCGGTTGGGCTTGCCGACCACAGCTCACCCACATCCATACACCATCGGGTGGCTTCACCAAGGACGAGATCTCAGCGTCAGCCAGCAGTGCCGCCTTCCCTATAGCATCAAGCCCTTCACGGATGAGGTATTATGTGACGTTGCTCCTATTGATGTTTCTGATGTATTATTAGGACAACCATACTTGTGGAAGCGTCATGTTGTGTATGAGTCTCGACCTCGTGCTGTTATTGTTACTTTGGGAAATAAGTTGTACAGGATACCAAAGGTACCACCTCCTGCCGCTATCTCTTTGGTTACTGCAAAAAAATGCAGTAAGCTCATTTCCCAAACCAGGAAATTTGTTTTCCTGATGATCCGCCCCCAGGGCAAGAAGAAGATTGTGGCCACGACCTCCAGACAGGGCTCCTCTGCACGAAAACAACAAAAGGATAAGGTTGTGGAGGAGTACGGGCACATCTTCACCTCACCCATAGGGGTTCCTCTGCACTGTCAGGTCAAGCACCCGATTGATCTTACCCCAGGTGCACCGCTACCTAATGGACCGATATATTGGCGCTCTATTCTGGAGAACGATGAAATCAATAGGCAGATTCAGGAGCTGCTGTATAAATGTCACATTCGACCAAGTTCATCACCTTTTGGGAGCCCAATTGTGTTGGTACAGAAGAAGGATGGGACGTGGAGACTCTGTATTGACTATCGGGCGCTGAAAAAGATCACTGTCCAGAATAGGTACCCGATCCCATGGATTGATGGCCTTCTAGACCAACTCAAAGGTGAAAAATATTTCACAAAGATTGACTTGAAGTCTGGGTATCACCAGGTACCGATTGAAGCCTCTGATGTGTGGAAGACTGCCTTCAAATCCAAGGAAAGACTTTTCGAATGGCTGGTCATGATTTTCGGGTTGATGAATGCTCCCGCAACCTTCATGAGGATGATGGACGAAATCTTGCGGCCATTCACCAACTCATTTGTAGTGGTGTACTTGGATGACATTCTGATCTTCAGCCAAACTTGGGAAGAGCACCTTCACCACATCCGACAAGTCCTCCAAACACTGCGGCAACACAAGTTGTGTGCCAATTTGGAGAAGTACACTTTTGGCATGACACGGGTTCAATATCTGGGATACATTATTGATGAAATGGGGGTGCATGTGGATCCAACCAAGATCCAAGTCATTCGGGATTGGCCAGCCCTAACCACTATAACAGAGCTTCACAGCTTTCTAGGTCTTGCTAATTTCTACCGGAGGTTTGTGTTGGGATTCTCTCATATCACTTGGCCCTTGAGTCAAGTCACCAAGGGAGGAGCGAGAGAAAAATTCTTTTGGTTGGAACCTCAACAGAAGGCGTTCACAAAATTGAAAAATCGCCTCTGTTCTGCCCCAGTGCTCACATTACCAGACTTGCAACAACCATTTGAGATCGAGACAGATGCCTCTGACTATGCTATTGGGGCAGTTCTTACTCAACAGGGACATCCAGTGGCATATCACGGTGAGACATTGTCTGAGACAGTTCGCAAGTATCCCACCTATGACAAAGAAATGTATTCCATTGTGCAAGCCTGTCGACAATGGAAGCATTACATTTTGGGGAAGGAAACAATCATCCACACAGACCACCGGCCCCTGCAGTTCATACGGACACAAGGGAAGTTGCAGAATGATCGCCATCAGAAGTGGTCCACATATCTGCAACAGTTTCATTTGAACATCAAGTACAAGAAGGGTAGCACCAATAATGTTGCAGACTGCCTCAGCCGACCACCGATCATGGCGCTCACCACCGTGCTCAACTCTTGTGGGCACGAGACTTCTGATTGGCCGCTTCTCTATGAGAGTGACCCAGAATTCGGCCACACTTACAAGGCACTCTTGGGGGGTATGAAAGTTCCAAATTTTCACCTCCAAGATGCACTTTTATGTCACCTGGGACACCTTTGTGTTCCTTCAAGCGAGCGTGCCAAGATGATATGGGAAGCACACTACAGTCGAGTCGCTGGGCATTTCGGGGTCGAGAAAACAGTAGCAATACTACAGAAGTATTTCTATTAGCCGAACCTTCGAAAGGATGTCGAGAAGCACATCAGATCCTGCACTGCTTGTGCCATTGCCAAACCGACCATCAAGAAGCAAGGCCTATATACTCCACTACCTACCCTTAGTCGACCGTGGGAATCCATCTCCATGGATTACATGTCGGGCCTGCCCTCTACTAAGAATGGAAATGACTGTGTTTTCGTGGTCGTTGATAGATTCTCGAAGATGGCCATTATGGCGGCCTGTAAGAAGAATATCACAGCAGAAGCTACTGCTAAACTCTTCCTTGAACGGGTATGAGTGCACTCTAGGATCCCAAAGTCTATCATATCAGATCGAGATAGCAAGTTCCTCAGCACATTTTGGTCCAGCCTCTGGTCAATGTTGGACACAAAGCTCACCAAGTCCACAGCTTTCCATCCCCAAACAGATGGCCAGACAGAGGTCGTCAACAGAATGATTGTACACATTTTGCACATGTAAAATTCAAAGCATCCACGCACATGGGACGAGAGCCTCCCCTATGTACAACATAGTTATAATCGGGCTCTCCACAGTTCAATCGGCCATAGCCCCTTTCAGGTGGGCTTGGGATTCCAGCCACTATGTCCCATTGACGTAGTCATGCCATTTGCAGCTGCTCAGGCCAATTCAGCTCATGTCCAGTCTGAAGTTGACAAAGCCAGTAGCTTCATCGAGCACATTCAACACATCCGCCAACAGGTTCATGATATATTGGACAGAGCCAATGCCAAGTACAAGCAACGCCATGATCAACACTGGGTGCCACACAACTTCCAGGTGGGTGACAAAGTATGGCTACATTTGCCGAAGGAGCGCCTCACTGGACCCCACCGCAAGCTTCGCCCGCTCCGATACGGGCCGTACACCATCACCAAGGCTGTAGGGAACAATGCATTCGAGCTCAATATTCCACCATTCCTTGGTCTGCACCCAGTCTTCAATGTGGATCACCTTTGTCCTTACTTCCCACCTCTATTGGACACCTCGGACATTGCAGAACAACACACACCAACAGAGTTAAACCAAGAATGCATGGAACAGGCCACCAAAGATTGTATCATGGACATGCAAATCAAGAACACTCGCCAACAGAAGATCCAACTGTATCAGGTTGTCAAAGCTGGCCAACTCCTGCACCAAGGAAATTGGTTCACCAGGGACCAAGTTCAGTAGAAATTTCCTCATCTCATGGAGGAACTTAATGCAATGGGGACCATTGCTTCCTAAGGGGGGAGGAAAGATCCAGGTGGATATTGGTGGTCACCCGCCTATTCCACTTGGGGCCCCAACATTGTCTCTTTCAGTTTTTCAGTTTTTGCACAACTTACTATTTTTAGCAGTTTTTCAGGTCCTGAACTTCCGGAGCCGTTTTGAGGCCCTAAACGACATTTTTTTGGAAAACGGAGAGCAACATGGAGTCATGGATAGGTGTTGCTCATTCAAAATTTGTAGTCCTCAGATAGATCTTTCTAACGAGGTATGGTATGTGTCAAACAGAGATCGTATGCCAAAGTTACACCCCTGGGAAATTGAAACACCAATTTACCCAAACGGGGCCCATAGTTTTGGCACTTCATCTCCTAGGGTTAGGGTTTTGGCTGTTTAGGATTTATCATTGTTTCTAAATAATAAATAGGCCCTCGAGCCTCATTCTAAATCATTTTAGAGGCCTGTAGCCGCCACATCTCTTCTCAGAGATAGCTACTAGTGCCCTAGCTAGTTTTATTTCCATTCTATCTGTAAGCAAATTTCAGTTCTTTGATATTAATGAAATGAAGTGTTATTTTTGTTGCATCTCTGTATTTATGGTTAAGTGTTTATTCTGTTGCGTTCCTACATAACCAATATCTAGGTGGATATTGTTGGTCACCCGCCTATTCCACTTGGGGCCTCACCATTGTCTCTTTCAGTTTTTCAGTTTCGCCATAGCTTACTATTTTTAGCAGTTTTTCGGGTCCTAAACTTCCGGAACCGTTTTGAGGCCCTAAACGACGTTTTTTGGGAAAACGAAGAGCATCATGGGTCCATGAATTGATGTTGCTCGTTCAAAATTTATAGTCCTCGGATATATCTTTCTAATGAGGTATGGTACACGTCAAACGGAGATCGTATGCCAAAGTTACGCCCCTGGGAAGTTGAAACACCAATTTACCCAAACGGGGCCCATAGTTTTGGCGCTTCATTTCCTAGGATTAGGGTTTTGGCTGCTTAGGATTTCCCATTGTTTATAAATAATAAATAGGCCCTCAAGCCTCATTGTAACTCAGTTCAGAGGCCTGTAGCTGCCACATCTCTTCTCAAAGATAGCTACCAGTGCCCTAGCTAGTTTTATTTCCATTCTGTCTATAAGCAAATTTCAGTTCTTTGATATTAATGAAATGAAGTGTTATTTCCGCTGCATCTCTGTATTTATGGTTATGTGTTTATTCTGTTACATTCCTACATAACCAATATCCAGATGGATATTGGTGGTCACCTGCCTATTCCAGTTCGGGCCCCACCATTGTCTCTTTCAGTTTTTCAGTTTTGGCAAAACTTACTATTTTTAGCAGTTTTTCGGGTCCTGAACTTTCGGAGCTGTTTTGAGGCTCTAAACGACGATTTTTGGAAAACCGGAGAGAAACATGGGTCCACGGCCTAATGTTGCTCGTTCAAATTTTGTAGTCCTCGGATAGATCTTTCTAACGAGGTATGGTACGCGTCAAACGAAGATCGTATGCCAAAGTTACGCCCCTGGGAAGTTGAAACACCAATTTACCCAAACGGGGCACATAGTTTTGGCGCTTCATCTCCTAGGGTTAGGGTTTTGGTTGTTTAGGATTTCCCATTGTTTCTAAATAATAAATAGGCCCTCGAGCCTCATTGTAACTCAATTCAGAGGCCTATAGCCGCCACATCTCTTCTCAGAGATAGCTACCAGTGCCCTAGCTAGTTTTATTTCCATTCTATCTGTAAGCAAATTTCAGTTGTTTGATATTAATGAAATGAAGTGTTATTTCCGCTGCATCTCTGTATTTATGGTTATGTGTTTATTCTGTTGTGTTCCTAGATAACCAATATCCAGGTGGATATTGGTGGTCACCTGCCTATTCCACTTGGGGCCCCACCACTGTCTCTTTCAGTTTTTTAGTTTCGGCACAACTTACTATTTTTAGCAGTTTTTCGGGTCCTGAACTTCCGGAGCCATTTTGAGGCCCTAAACGATGTTTTTTGGGAAAACAGAGAGCAACATTGGTCCATGGACAAATTTTCTCATTCAAAATTTGTAGTCCTCGGATAAATCTTTCTAACGAGGTATGGTACGCATCAAATGTAGATCATATGCCAAAGTTACGCCCCTGGGAAGTTGAAACACCAATTTTCCCAAATGGGGCCTATAGTGTTGGCGCTTCATCTCCTAGGGTTAGGGTTTTGGCTGTTTAGGATTTCCCATTGTTTCTAAATAATAAATAGGCCCTCGAGCCTCATTGTAACTCAGTTCAGAGGCCTCTAGCTGCCACATCTCTTCTCAGAGATAGCTACAAGTGCCCTAGCTAGTTTTATTTCCATTATGTCTATAAGAAAATTTCAGTTCTTTGATATTAATGAAATGAAGTGCTATTTCCGCTACATCTCTGTATTTATGGTTATGTGTTTATTCTGTTGCGTTTCTACATAACCAATATCGAGGTGGATATTGGTGGTCACCTGCCTATTCCACTTGGGGCCCCACCATTGTCTCTTTCAGTTTTTCAGTTTCGGCACAACTTACTATTTTTAGCATTTTTTCGGGATGAGCTTGGAGCGTTTTGTGTCAATGTACGAAGTTTTTGGGAAACGGGGAACCAACATGGGTGCGCCGTTTAGTGTTTCTCGTTCCGAAATTTTTAGTCCTCGGATAGATATTTCTAATGAGGTATGGTACGCATTAAACAAATATCGTATGCCAAAGTTACATCCTTGGGAAGTTGAAACACCAATTTAC
The DNA here is from genome assembly GCA_034641835.2 of Pinus albicaulis. Classification (NCBI taxonomy): domain Eukaryota; kingdom Viridiplantae; phylum Streptophyta; class Pinopsida; order Pinales; family Pinaceae; genus Pinus; species Pinus albicaulis. The sequence continues at coordinate 956,260,369 of CM076575.1, forward strand.
CCAAACGAGGCCCATAGTTTTGGCAATTCATCTCCTAGGGTTAGGGTTTTGGATGTTTAGGATTTCCCATTGTTTCTAAATAATAAATAGGCCCTCGAGCCTCTTTGTAACTTAGTTCATAGGCCTGTAGCCGCCACTTCTCTTCTCAGAGATAGCTACCAGCGCCCTAGCTAGTTTATTTCCATTCTTTCTGTAAGCAAATTTCAGTTCTTTGATATTAATGAAATGAAGTGTTATTTCCGCTGCATCTTTGTATTTATGGTTATGTGTTTATTTTGTTGCGTTCCTGCATAACCAAAATCCAGTGGATATTAGTGGTCACCCGCCTATTCCACTTGGGGGCCCCACCATTGTCTCTTTCGAGTTTTTAGGTTTGGCACAACTTACTATTTTTAGCAGTTTTTCGGGTCCTGAACTTCCGGAGCCGTTTTGAGGCCCTAAACGAATTTTTTGGGCATCGCGCCTCTAGCAAATATCATTCCGTTCCAAAATTATTTTCATGGCAAAAATTTTAGTCCTTGGATAGAGCTTTCTAATGATGTATCATGTGCGTCAAACGGAGATAGTATGCCAAAGTTACGTCCCTGGGAAGTTGAAACACCAATTTACCCAAACGGGGCCCATGGTTTTGGCGCTTCATCTCCTAGGGTTAGGTTTTTGGGATGTTTAGGGTTCTCCATTGTTTCTCAATAATAAATAGGCCCTCGAGCCTCATTGTAACTCGATTGAGAGGCACCTTAGCCACCATCTCCTCTTGAAGATAATACCAGTGCCTTCGCTAGTTTTATTTCCGTGGTGCCGTAAGCAAATTTCAATTCTTTGATATTAATGAAAATGAAAGTGTTAGCTACATGCATCTCTGTGTTTATGGTTATGTGTTTGCAATACCTTTAGTTCCACTACACCAGCAATATCCGGTGGATATTGGTGGTCACCGTCTATTCCACTTGGGCCCCACCGCGTGTCTCTTTCGGTTTTCTAGGTTCCGGCACAACTTACTATTTTTCGCAGGTTTTCGGGTCTTGAACTTCCCGAAGCCGTTTTTGAGGCCTAAATGACGTTTTGGGGAAAACCAGAGAGCAACATAGGTTGCCCCATGGACCGATTGTATTTGTGGTCGGAAGTGGTAGTCCTCAGATAGATATTTCTAACAAGGTATGGTACGCGTCAAACGAAGATCGTATGCCAAAGTTACGCCCCTGGGAAGTTAAAACACCAATTTACCCAAACGGGGCCCATAGTTTTGGCGCTTCATCTCCTAGGGTTAGGGTTTTGGCTGTTTAGGATTTCCCATTGTTTCTAAATAATAAATAGGCCCTCGAGCCTCATTGTAACTCAGTTCAGAGGCCTGTAGCCACCACATCTCTTCTCAGAGATAGCTACCAACACCCTAGCTAGTTTTATTTCCATTCTGTCTGTAAGCAAATTTCAGTTCTTTGATATTAATGAAATGAAGTGTTATTTCCACTGCATCTCTGTATTTATGGTTATGTGCTTATTCTATTGTGTTCCTACTTAACCAATATCCAGGTGGATATTGGTGGTCACCTGCCTATTCCACTTGGGGCCCCACCATTGTCTCTTTCAGTTTTTCAGTTTCGGCACAATTTACTATTTTTAGCAGTTTTTCGGGTCTTGAACTTCAGACGCCGTTTTGAGGCCCTAAACGACGTTTTTTGGGAAAACGAAGAGCAACATGGGTCCATGGATTGATGTTTCTCGTTCAAAATTTGTAGTCCTCAAATAGATTTTTCTAACGAGGTATGGTACATGTCAAACGGAGATCGTATGCCAAAGTTACGCCCCTAGGAAGCTGAAACACCAATTTACCGAAACGGGGCCCATAGTTTTGGCACTTCATCTCCTAGGGTTAGGGATTTGGATGTTTAGGATTTCCCATTGTTTCTAAATAATAAATAGGCCCTCGAGCCTCATTGTAACTCAGTTTAGAGGCCTGTAGCTGCCACATCTCTTCTTAGAGATAGCTACCAGCGTCCTAGCTAGTTTTATTTCCATTCTGTCTGTAAGCAAATTTCAGTTCTTTGATATTAATGAAATGAAGTGTTATTTCTGCTGCATCCTTGTATTTATGGTTATGTGTTTATTCTATTGCACTCCTACATAACCAATATCCAGGTGGATATTGGTGGTCACTCGCCTATTCCACTTGGAGCCCCACTATTGTCTCTTTCAGTTTTTCAGTTTTGGCACAACTTATTATTTTTAGCATTTTTTTGGGTCCTGAACTTCCGGAGTCATTTTGAGGCCCTAAATGACGTTTTTTGGGAAAACGGAGAGCAACATGGGTCAATGGAACGATGTTTCTCATTCATAATTTGTAGTCCTCATATACATCTTTCTAACGAGGTATGGTACGCGTCAAACAGAGATCATATGCCAAAGTTACGCCCTTGGGAAGTTGAAACACCAATTTACCCAAACGGGACCCATAGTTTTGGTGCTTCATCTCCTAGAGTTAGGGTTTTGGTTGTTTAGGATTTCCCATTGTTTCTAAATAATAAATAGGCCCTCGAGCTTCATTGTAACTCAGTTCAGAGGCCTGTAGCCACCACATCTCTTCTCAGAGATAGCTACCAGCGCCCTAGCTAGTTATATTTCCATTCTGTCTGTAAGCAAATTTCAGTTCTTTGATATTAATGAAATGAAGTGTTATTTCCGCTGCATCTCTGTATTTATGCTTTTGTGTTTATTCTGTTGCGTTCCTACATAACCAATATCCACGTGGATATTGGTGGTCACCTGCCTATTCCACTTGGGGCCCCACCATTGTCTCTTTCAGTTTTTCAGTTTGGGCACAACTTACTATTTTTAGTAGTTTTTCGGGTCCTGAACTTCCGGAGCCGTTTTGAGGCCATAAACGACATTTTTTGGGGAAAACAGAGAGCAACATGGGTCCATGGACCTATGTTTCTCGTTCAAAATTTGTAGTCCTCGGATAGATCTTTCTAATGAGGTATGGTACGTGTCAAATTGAGATCGTATGCCAAAGTTACGCCCCTGGGAAGTTGAAACACCAATGTACCCAAACGGGGCCCATAGTTTTTACTCTTCATCTCCTAGGGTTAGGGTTTTGGCTATTTAGGATTTCCCATTGTTTCTAAATAATAAATAGGCCCTCGAGCCTCATTGTAACTTAGTTCAGAGGCCTATAGCCACCACATCTCTTCTCAGAGATAGCTACCAGTGCCCTAGCTAGTTTTATTTCCATTCTGTCTATAAGCAAATTTCAGTTCTTTGATATTAATGAAATGGAGTGTTATTTCCGCTGCATCTCTGTATTTATGGTTATGTGTTTATTCTGTTGCGTTCCTACATAACCAATATCCAGGTGGATATTGGTGGTCACCCGCCTATTCCACTTGAGGCCCCACTGTTGTCTCTTTCAGTTTTTCAGTTTCGGCACAACTTACTATTTTTAGCAGTTTTTCGAGTCCTGAACTTCCGGAGCCGTTTTGAGGCCTTAAACGATGTTTTTCGGGAAAACGGAGAGGAACATGGGTCCATGGACTGATGTTGCTCGTTCAAAATTTGTATTCCTCAGATAGATATTTCTAGCAAGGTATGGTACGCGTCAAACGAAGATCGTATGCCAAAGTTACGCCCCTGGGAAGTTGAAACACCAATTTACCCAAACGGGGCCCATAGTTTTGGCGCTTCATCTCTTAGGGTTAGGGTTTTGGCTGTTTAGGATTTCCCATTGTTTCTAAATAATAAATAGGCCCTCGAGCCTCATTGTAACTCAATTCAGAGGCCTGTAGCCACCACATCTCTTCTCATAGATAGGTACCAGTGCCCTATCTAGTTTTATTTCCATTCTGTCTGTAAGCAAATTTCAGTTGTTTGATATTAATGAAATGAAGTGTTATTTCCACTGCTTCTCTGTTTTTATGGTTACGTGTTTATTCTGTTGCGTTCCTACGTAACCAATATCCAGGTGGATATTGGTGGTCACCTGCCTATTCCACTTGGGGCCCCACCATTGTCTCTTTCAGTTTTTCAGTTTCGGCACAACTTACTATTTTTAGCAGTTTTCGGGTCCTGAACTTCCGGAGCCGTTTTGAGGCCCTAAACGACATTTTTTGGGAAAACAGAGAGAAACATGGGTCCACAGACCGACGTTGCTCGTTCATAATTTGTAGTCCTCAGATAGATCTTTCTAATGAGGTGTGGTACCCGTCAAACAGAGATTGTATGCAAAAGTTACGCCCCTGGGAAGTTGAAACAACAATTTACCCAAACGGGGCCCATAGTTTTGGCGCTTCATCTCCTACGGTTAGGGTTTTGGCTGTTTAGGATTTCCCATTGTTTCTAAATAGTAAATAGGCCCTCGAGCCTCATTGTAACTCAGTTCAGAGGCCTGTAGCCGCCACATCTCTTCTCAGAGATAGCTACCAGTGCCCTAGCTAGTTTTAATTCCATTCTGTCTGTAAGCAAATTTCAGTTGTTTGATATTAATGAAATGAAGTGTTATTTCCGCTGCATCTTTGTATTTTTGGTTATGTGTTTATTCTGTTGCATTCCTACATAACCAATATCCCGGTGGATATTGGTGGTCACCCGCATATTCCACTTGAGGCCCCACCATTGTCTCTTTCAGTTTTTCATTTTCGGCACAACTTACTATTTTTAGCAGTTTTTTGGGTCCTGAACTTCCGGAACCGTTTTGAGGCCCTAAACGACGCTTTTTTGGAAAACGGAGAGCAACATGGGTCCATGGATTGATGTTGCTTGTTCAAAATTTGTAGTCCTTAGATATGTCTTTCTAACGAGGTATGGTACGCATCAAATGGAGATCGTATGCCAAAGTTACACCCTTGGGAAGTTGAAACACCAATTTACCCAAACGGGGCCCATAGTTTTGGCGCTTCATCTCCTAGGGTTAGGGTTTTGGATGTTTAGGATTTCCCATTGTTTCTAAATAATAAATAGGCCCTCGAGCCTCATTCTAACTCAGTTCAGAGACCTGTAGCCACCACATCTCTTCTCAGAGATAGCTACCAGCGCCCTAGCTAGTTTTATTTCCATTCTGTCTATAAGAAAATTTCGGTTCTTTGATATTAATGAAATGAAGTGTTATTTCCGCTGCATCTCTGTGTTTATGGTTATGTGTTTATTATGTTGCGTTCCTACATAACCAATATCCAGGTGGATATTGGTGGTCACCCGCCTATTCCACTTGGGGCCCCACCGTTGTCTCTTTCAGTTTTTCAGTTTTGGCACAACTTACTATTTTTAGTCGGGTCCTGAACTTCTGGAGCCGTTTTGAGGTCCTAAACGACGTTTTTTGGGAAAATGGAGAGCAACATGGGTCCATGGACCAATGTTGCAACATGGGTCCATGGATTGATGTTGCTCATTCAAAATTTGTAGTCCTCGGATAGATCTTTCTAACGAGGTATGGTATGTGTCAAACGGAGATCGTATGCTAATGTTACGCCCCTGGGAAGTTGAACACCAATTTACCCAAACGGGGCCCATAGTTTTGGCGCTTCATCTTCTAGGGTTAGGGTTTTGGCTGTTTAGGATTTCCCATTGTTTCTAAATAATAAATAGTCCCTCGAGCCTCATTGTAACTCAGTTCATAGGCTTGTAGCCGCCACATCTCTTCTTCGAGATAGCTAACAGCGCCCTAGCTAGTTTTATTTCCTTTCTTTCTGTAAGAAAATTTCAGTTCTTTGATATTAATGAAATGAAGTTTTATTTCCACTGCATCTCTGTATTTATGGTTATGTGTTTATTCTATTGTGTTCCTGCATAAATCCGGATCATCAGTGAGCATGTTTTTTTGTTATAAGAGAGGAGCTAGAATTATTAGTCTAGGAAACCTCGAGGGTGGTGGCAGAAAACTAGTTTCTTTTCCAAATTTCGTGCCCTCTAGCATGGGTGTGATGGTGTTTGGTGGATCGGTGTGTGGTCTCCATGTGGATAATTTTGAGGTTGGTCAGTGCCCTAGGGGGATTTACGCTCAAGCATCGGCTACTTCTTCATCGTTTGTTGTTCAATTTACTGTGTTGGTTTGGTGGGTGATGGTATTTGGTTTTGCTGGTGATGGAAGTCTTTATCTGGTAGTGGGAGCTATCTTTGTGCTTCCAGCTTGTGGTGGTGGGAGACGACATTTGGCTCCTTTTTTGGTGATGTTTGTTTTCTGTAGTGGGGGGTCTGGTCTATCAACTCTGCACACGACAGGGTTCCTTGACCTTGGCGAATTATGAAGCCCTTCGTGTGGTGTGGGTGTTCTCCCTCCCCTGTCATCCATGGCCCTGTGGGGGTGGCAGTCTCAGAAATAATCATGGCTGCTCCACGCTAGGGTGTAAAGATTGTTGGGCATGCGTGACTCGCTAGTGTGGGTGCGCATGTGGGTGGTGGAGGAGCTAAGTAGGAGGATAACATAGGTGGAGGTTTGGGGGTTCAAAAGTAGAGTCTTCGGGGTGGAGGAGGCCATGGTAGCAAGGGGAATCGTGGGTTTGATTGATTTGAGGTAAATGAGGGGCAGGTTATCCAACATTGTTTCCTAGAGAACGATCATGCACTTATCAACAACCTGATGGAAAGAGTGGACATAACTGAGAGATTTTGTCGTGAGGACCATGTAGAGCAGATGGAAACATTGCACTGAACGCACTATTTACAGTTCCAAGTCCGGGAGAGACTAGTAGTTGTTTGACGAGGCCAAAATCAACTCACTGAGAAAGTAGAAAAGTTGGAGACTTGGTTGGCGCACTTTGAAGGGCACAGTCAGTGTGACTTTTGTCCTCCACCGCATCTAGGAACAACCCCGGACAACCCTACATCCATCACGTTGGAAGATTAGTATGCTATTTGGTGTTATTTATGTTTTATATGTGTTTTGGTGCCTCTGGCCCAACCATTTATGGACAATGTCCATAGTCCCTCTTTTGCATTTTTTGCATTTGGTGCAAATTTTTTTCAACAAAACTAGTCGAGGTGAGACCACCTAATTTGTAACTAGCTATATGTACTCCTTTTTTCCTACATGAATATAACACTGACTTACAAAAAAACAAAGGTTCATACACCATTAAAAAGATAATTAAGTTTCATACTTAAATTAACAAATGTTCATACCTATTTACTAAATAGGTCTATAAATATATATTGTAGGTTTATCTATTTAGTATTTATTAAATGTAAATATGAAGAAACCTTAGATTTAAAACAACTCACACTTTTAACATAAAGCGATGAAACTTGAAAATTAAATGTTATAATGGTCAAATATTACATAAAATAAATATAAATATAAATTTGGCTATCTAATTAATATTACTTGTATTAAAATTATAATGAAGGCATTGGTGTAAAGTTGATAGATGATATATACATGCAATTATGTTAATTGTAGATGAATCCATATGCACTGTTAAACTTTAGAGACAAAAGGGTATTCTAAATTTTAACACTGCAAATGGATTTAGAGACAACTATAGTGAAATGTAACACTTCGGTACCAAAACTGCAATTTTCCATATATGGAGTGACACAATTAAAAACTACTGACATAAATGACTAATTCATATACTTGTCGTACTTGTTATTTGGCCATATTTTTATTCTTGGACTATAATAGTCATTTACATTAATCATTATTAATTTTGTCACTTATTATCTAGTCATATATTTTAATCCTAGACTAAATTAGTCATTTAAGTTAGTCACTTTTACTTTAGTCACTTATTATCTAGTCATATATTTTATCCTTGCACTAAATTAGTCGTTTAAGTTAGTTGCTTTTAGTTTATTCACTTATTATCTAGTCGTATATTTTATTCCAAGACTAAATTAGTCATTTAAGTTAGTCATTTTTAGTTTGGTCACTTAAAATTTCTCAAATTTAGTAGTAATTCAGTTGAAATAACTGCAGTGACTAACATTTTTAGTCACCTAGTCACTAATTTCATCATTTTTTACTAGTGTTACTTCTATTATTTCTTTAGGCAGAATCTATAAAGGGCCAAGTAGCTTCGCGAGCTCATCCTTTATTTGAAAGGTGACATATCCTTTAAATGCCCTTATAGTCCATCTCTGTATTAGAAATAAGAAGTTCTCACATTCAGATCAGATTGGTATCAGAGCTTGGTTTGAACATAGACTTGAGCTCAAAAGTTTTGAATTTTGTGCAAAGAAATATTTTACTGTTTTGCAAATTTGATGCTTACTAGGCTTAAACTTAAAAGAGGGGAAGGACAATTGGTTAGAGCAAAAGACAATCCTCAACCAAGGAGGGCTAGGGTGCCATTATCTCCACCTTCTATCTCACCCTCAATAGCCTTAGAAGCAGATGAAAGCATGTCTTCAAGAGAAGAAGAAAATCATGAATAAATGGATCCCAAGGAATAAGAAAGGGTATTTTGGAAAGCTTTCTTGGATATGACTAAAATGGTAAGGATCCTCTATCAAGAAAGAAATGATAGGATTTCTAGAGAAGGAGGAGATTCTTCAGGAGGAAAGAAGGACAATGATAAGTCAAAGAAAGGGAATGGACGAAATGGTCATCCACCATCTCCATCATCATCCTCTTCCTCAACATCATCCTCTTCAACTTCAGTAAATCAGTCACATAAGACAAAAACCATTAGCAAAAATCCTTTGTTAAAGATTGATGTCAAATTTGAATTGCCAATGTTTAATGGTGATGTTAATGCAGAGAAATTAGATAATTGGATCAGACAACTGGAGTTCTATTTAAGGATTCAAAATCTGCATGATGATGACACCAAAATACAATTAGCCTCATTAAGGATGGAGGGAGTAGCTTTGGTATGGTGGGAAGCCAAGACCAAGGAGGAAATTAGGAAACATGGTAAGCTTAATCTATCATGGACTGAATTTATTTCTACAATCAAGAAGAAATTTTATCCTCTTGCTCACCTTCAAAAGGCTATAATGAATTGGCAAAACTTTAGACAGCTTAAGGGACAAAATGTGCAAGACTATACCCAAGAATTTAGGAGAAGAGCACTCTTACTTGGGGTAGATTTACAAAGCCAAGATACTTTGTTAAAGTACATAGCTGGTTTGCACCACTACCTTCAACACACTATTCTTATGTTTAATCTTACTAGTCTAGACAAAGTTTGTGTACAAGCTACGCATTTAGAGGCTAGAGGGAAAAACACTTTTGATGCTCTGAATGAGGATAGTGATTTCAAAAGAAAAGGAAGAAAAAGAATTGCAAATTGTAGAAAGGAAAATGGAAAATTCTTTTGCAAGAACTGTTCAAAAACAAGCCATGATGAAGACCACTGTTGGAAGCTTCATCCTGAGCTGAAACCAGAGAAATATAAAAACAAAGACAAGACCAACGAAAAGAGGAAAACTATAGCAACTGTTGAACAAGACTTAGGGTCAGAATCAGGTGATGAGACAAAAAGTATCACCATGGTATTAAAGAACATCAAAGGGAAACAAGTTGTACAAGAATCAAATCCCAGTTCTAGCTCATTAAACTGTCACAAAGAAACTGAAGATGAAAAGAGGAGGATAGAACTATTTCATGTGGGGATAATCTCAAACCACACAAAGATAGACACACTTTTTGATAGTGGGTCTCAAGCTAATCTCATCTCAGAAGACTTGGTCAAACAACTGAAACTTGAGACAATTCCACATCCAAAGCCTTATCCACTTGGGTGGATATGCAAGGATGCAAACTTACAAGTCTCAAAGAAGTGCATCTTGCGCTTCGCCATAACAACTCATTATGTTGATTGGGTTGAACTGGATGTCGTATCGCTTGACATTACAGGTGTTGTGTTGGGTAGTCCATATTTATATGACAGAAAGGAAATATTCCATCGCCATGAAAACAAGTATCACTTGTTCAAGGATGGAAAAGGGTACATTGTGAGAGCACATAAGAAGAAGCTAGAATCTTCTTTAGTCCATGCAGGGCAATTGAAAAGCCTAGTTAATGCAAGTCAAAATCTGACTTTGTTAATGGTTAAACAACAAGATTTTGTAAATTTACCTTTTCATGATATTTCTGATATAAATAATGATATGTCTTAGTCTGATAACAATTCGTCTTTGAAAGAAGATGACATTATGTTGCACAAGGTACCTTTGGTGTCGATCAGTGCAGAGGACGAAGTATCAGTGCAAAGCAATGCAAGAGTCCATGAGATGGAAAGGCATGCAAGAAAAGAGGGCACACAGTTTAGCATGGGTCAATGTTGGTTTCAGAATGGCACATTTGTATGGCGAGAAAACATGGTCGAAATTCGGCACAAGTACAGAGTTCATTCAGCAAAAAGTTGCCATGTGAACAGTTGGAAAGGTGAATATTGTTTTAAGTCTTCTTTGAAGTTTAATCATTGTAGAAACAATTTTTTTTCTACAAAATATAGTTGTTTTTCTGCAAATTTTAAGAATTTGCATCATGACTCAGTGAATTTTAGCAACGGTCGATCAGTGAATTCAAGGGAAAATTTATCATTTTATGAAAAGCTCAATTTGATGAATTTAGGAAGATTTTAGTGGTTCAAAGTTGGAAGAGTGGAGAATTAGTCTCCTCATCTTCATTTTCTGTAATCAGAAAGCTTTTGTGGGTCCAAAAGTTTCCCATTTGGGAGGTGTGATCAGGTGATCATGTCCTTATTGGAGAAAATGCTCAAAATTTTATTTGCTTAGAATTGGTTGAAACCAGAACTGTTAGCCACCTATAAAATTTTTTCATATCAAGTGGTGGCTAAATAATTTTGGACAGCCTTCAAGAAATAGTTTTGTTTCCAAAATTGTTGGTGCTTAAAGTCTTCTAAAGATATTCTATCCTTTGGTTAATCATCACTGCTGTTTCCCTTTTAATTCCTGAAAATCTGCTATTTTCATAAGGAAAAGACTACTGCAAAATCCCATTTTTCCCTTCCTCCACTCAAAATCTAACCTTCATTGTATTCCCCTTTTCCCCCCATGAAATTCCTCTATTTTTCATGATTTCCCTTCTTTCTTTCATGTAAATCTTTTTACAAAGTTTAAAACTCATTTTTAAACTTTACCAAAACCCCCAAATCCATCAAAAACTGTGAAAATTTTCATAAAAAATAAGCTTTTAAGATGTAGGCTTAAGCTCCCTTGGGCTAAGTCCTAAACCACTTCCCCACCATATGCCTTGGTGCTGGAACCAAGCACTTAGCCCATTAAGCGCTTATCGCATCAGAGAAATTGGAGCGCGTAAGTCTATTTCTTATGGTGGAGCCTCCGATGCGATAAGCCCTTTGTTTTATAAACCCCGATCCTATTACCACTTCATATAACCCTTGGGCCCGCAATAGGGTGCTAAAAATGTTTAAAACCCATTCCTGATGCTTATTTCCCTTTTTTTTTTATAAACCCACCTTTCCTAAGTTTTGGTCTAAACTCGCCAAAACAATGTTTTTTAGTGAAAATGGGTAGATTGAAAATTCCCATATCATTTTTCCAATGCGATTGAGCCCCATTGTATAAACCTCCGCCCTTTGCTTCTCTCCATATAAACCTATGCCTGGGACCAAGAGTTAAAGTCCCGAACCGCTAATCGCATCGGAGAATTAAAAATGGGTAGATTGAAAGACCAGCATCATGCTTCCAATGCGATTGGCCCTTATATATATTAGCCCTGGGCCTATTTCTTTTTATTAAACCAACAACCCCACAACCGGGTGCCAATCTATATATATATCCCACCCCATAGTCAATAAACCTTCGTTTTTAATCAAATTCCGCCTTCTTTATGTTATAATGTGGTCCCGTCGTTCATTAATCAAACCCATTCCCGACCATTGATCTAAATCCAATCAACGATTAGCGCAACATCACATCGCAGGTTTTCTCAGGCACATTGATATTCCCCCACACTCGATTGGTCACCTTCCGATGCATCCTTCACTGTCGATCTAATCTGTAGATCAACGGTCAGCGCTCAATCGCATCGGCGCCATTCAAGCTCTTTCCCCCGCCAATCGAATGCTCCAATTACATCTGGGTCGTCCACGTGTCCAGATCGCATCTCCCCACTTTGGTTATATTTTATACGTCCTGCTTCATAATGTTTTTTGGCCAATCACAACCGTTGATCTCTGCAGATAAACGGTCCTTATTAAACCTTTCGCTGCCTTTGTATTATTTTAATTTAAACCCCAAATGTGATCTCCTCCATTGATGCTGACATCCAACGACCCTTATGAACCCTGACAGGCCTGCCTCCTGTGGGTCCTGCCTTCCTCAGTTCTTAATCTCAGCCGTCCAATCCTTGATCCGACGGCCCATATTAAAACCACCCTACCTGCTATGACCCACGCATCATGTCCATATTGGGCTCACTCCCCACCGTTAGATCTAAGGCCCCAGATCTAACAGCTGGCGTTCCATATCGCGTAACTTTCAGCACGGGCATTAATCTCCCAAAATCACACGATATAAGCTGTTTTCAAAATCCACGTGTCACCTTCTAACGCATATCGCGTTCAAAAAGGTGAAACCACCTTTCTCTCATTTCGCCGTGCGATACTGCCTATTTTTCTCTTTGAAACCACTTTCCCCTTTTTCATTGTGTTTTATCGCATTGTGTTTCCCGCCGTTGATCTCTGTAGATCAACGACCTAGATATAATCTGGCCTTATGCTATCACCCTCTGCCTTCACCAAATGATTTCGATGAGTGATCTCCACCGTCGATCACCCGGGCCGATCTCATCCGACGGCCTAGGTTATGTCCAAAACCCCAGTTTCAATTCTTAACAATTTTTCCCTGCCTAAAGGAAATTTCCTCATTTCCGTTGTATTTCTTCTGTTCTCACATAAAGCGGCCCTTCTCCATTATATTAACTCGGTCGCTCTTGACCATCGATCTTCGCAAGATCGATGGATCTGACTTAATTCCCACCACCGCTTCTTCCAAATCACTTTCCTTTCACCTCTGCAGCAATTCTCCACCATTGGATGCTGCCATCCAACGGCCATGCTCCTACCCGAAACCTCCAAACCATTTTTTCACCAAATATTCAGGATTTCTTAATTATTTTTGTATTGTGTAGGATTTAAAGGGTTTTAAAATGTTTAAAAAAAAAGAAGAAGATGAAAGTCGAGGATGACGATCCTCCAGACTTTCGTTCATCAAAAGGAAAGCCATATACAGGGTTCAATTTCATGTTTCATCGATGCCTCATGGGCATTGATTCCATATGGACCTTGTACACACCTGCACATCAACAAGACACAGTAAGATTAAATCAAATCAAAGAGTATCAGTGTTGAAGACCCAAACACAGCAGGAATGAAAGATTAAACATTGATTATACAGTTTAATGGATTACGGCTAAGGTCGATTATCAAAAGCCTAATCCATTGAATTAAACACAGTTAAAGGAAAATCAAGAATATTTATCAGACAGAGGATGCCTCCACTACCACATCAGAGGCAAATTGATTCCTCTCAGCTACCATATTTCCACCTGTGGCTTCACAACATTCAAACAAAGGCCGAGTAATGACCAGAACAGAGCATATCTTCCCCTTACAGCTGAATAGTTATTTCGGATCAAAGAAGATAATATAAACTATTGACAAAGTTATTGCAAAAGATGACACAGAGCCTCAAAATTCAACAAAAGCTTCCACTGAGCTTAATTCTTAATGTAAAACAATTAATACAGAAAATATCTGTAAAACTTCTCCATTGAGCCCCTCAAAGGCTGAGAAGCATTAACTGTATTAATTGAACTCAGAAGATATTTTCTCTCTTTCTACCTCCTCATCCCTCTATAAAAACTTGTTGAGGAGTCCATTGTAAACGTTGGTTGGTTGATCACTAGTTGTACTACTGAAACTCTCTGAAATAATACATAGTCTGTTGAAGTTCAAGAAGAAATTGAAATCTTGGAAGCCCTGATGATGTTGTTGCATGCTTGTTCTTGAGAAGGCTCTATCAGTGGATCCATGAGCTTGGATGTTGGTGACGTATTATGAAATGTTTAATGTTTTCCCCTGTTTTCATTTTGTTATATAAATTCTTACTACAGTAGGATGAAAGTTTTAGGCTAAGAAATGACTCTTGGAAGCACCTTAGACCTGTTTATCCTTCACTATTTTATGTTTTCTTCTGATAAGGTATTTTAGAGTCTTTAATCTCTCTCTTTAGTCCTCATGCTTGTTTATTTCTCTAATAGTTCAAATAGTTGGTTTCAACATGATTTATGGTTTTCTCTAATTATCTACTGCCACTTAAAGGTTGTTATTGAAGTCTCCCTTTGAGGTATCTTCGTTTATAGTAAGCCAAGGAGGTCTGTTTTGATCATGCCCTTTGTCCTTGCTTGAACAGTTGGCTTAAAGGTCTTTATAGTTGTGATCATAGATGTATTTAGGTGTTCCCTCTTCTATGACCATAATTATCAATGAATCTTTTATGTTTTCTAAGTCATTTGAAATAAAAAATTTGAGGAAATAGGGTGTTCCCCGAATCTTAGATTTCATTTTAAAATTTGTTTTGAAGTCATTATTTTCTAAAAGTGTGATTTGTAGAATTCATGGTTAGCACTGTCTATCAAATAGCTCTTTATTGCTCAAGTTGTGCTTTCAAATTCCCTTTGTTGAGAATTAAACTTCTCTTTCCAAAATCATTGATGTCCATCTCATTCTAAAACTAAAGGATCCTGTGGCCAAGTTAGATTTTCCCTTTGATATCCCATATCCATTTATAAGTGTGTCATGACCTCTTTTTGACTCCATTGCCCAATGAAGCTGACATTTCCCCTTTCTATCTATCTTTCCTATACCTTTTAGGTTCTGCTATGTCAATTCAACCAAACAAACAAACAAACGTCTGCACTTAATAACTAGTCTAAAACCAATACTCAAAGCACATAAGATAAACCTTTGCAAAATAATAATAATTGAGAGATCCTTCTCTGAGAGCAGGAGGACTAGATCTTGTAACTCTAAAGATTGGTTCTGATGTTGACTTGTCTTTTGATTTTCCAAACTATCTAAACACAAGAGACCAACATAATGGCGATCACGGTGGGACACTGAGTAAAATCTTTAAAACAAAACACTCCCTGTTTAGTATAACATAAGTAGCCTTTTTCAAGCACTACCTAACAAAAATGGTAATCATGATAAGACTTAATTGAATTAGTGACAAACTAAGTGACCCTTAGGATTCCTATAAGACCTTATCAAACCTTGAAGAAATCAGTTACCAAGCCATAAGAGTGAACTCTGTATGTTTAAACACCTTAGCTAAGTGTTAAATCAAATTTAGGACACTCTCATAACCTATAAGACCGAAATAACTCAGAAAAACCCAAAAACATTTCAATTTGGCTTCATAATAAACATGGTGGTGGAACCATCCAATATTTTACCTTTATAGAAGCTAAATAGTTTCCACCTAGCGACTCCATTTGCCCCAGTAGGCCTATTACTCATCTAGGTTTTCATATCTTTTTAGGACTGTGTTAACCAACCTTGAAAAAGTTTAGAAGCCTAGTCCTATACTAGATAAGACATCGTGAGAGGTAAAACTCCCAAAAACAGTCCTAAAACTTCAACCTCTCTCATTTTTTGAAAAACAATCTTGCTTCACATAGGATCAACACTAGATCCCATCCAAACCCAAATCATCCTTTAATCATTGACAATCTAGAGAGAATTCTGTGGCAGAATTCTAAATCTGGAAAATCAACTGCTAATAGGAGCCTCTTAAGAGCAAAATCTGCCCCTGAAAACCTTGTTGTCTTAGAGGATTCACACTTTGATTTACATCATACAAAGTACATTTTTAGAACTAGATCTCAAGGTGATTTAAACCAAGCTGATCTTGATATTGCAAATTTGCAACAAAGCTTCAATAGAGAAGCCTCACCCTCCACTCCTCCTGATTCCCAACTTCTTCATCACTTTAGCCTTTTCCATAACAAGTCTGCTCAAAATCAGTTTCCTGGCCCAAGTATCTCTTCCACTCCAATTCATACTACCACTGTGCAAAACACTCCAGTTCAGCCCACTTTCACCATGTAAATCCACCCTTATTTATAGCCATGGCAACATGGTATGCCCCATTAGTGTTACCACAACCTCTGCTTCCCTTACCAAATGATTACCAATCTAAAATCCCTCATTTCACTGGAAAAGAGTCTACAACTGCTCAAAATCATGTAGATAGGATGGAGGATGCATTCGATTACATGGAGATAGAAGAAGAAATGGTGAAGATGAGGAACTTAGCTCAAAGTTTAGGACGAGATGTGAAGAATTGGTTTAAAAACCTACCCCCTAATAGCATAAATGATCTCCCTTCCTTGCATCAAACATTCATCAATAAATGGGAACTAAAAAAGAACCCTCTCCAAATACTAGCAGAATATAGCAGCCTCAAGAGAAATCAAGGGGAGAGTGTTCATGACTACTCCACTAGGTTCAATAGTGTTTACAATGCTCTTCCACCTCACATGAAACCCCCTAAGGCATGGCCTTAGTAAGGTATCCCGAAGGCTTTGATGTTGAAATGGCTTATCAGTTAAGGGAGAGAGATTACTTAACCTTAGAAGACATGCAGAAGGGAGCTGTGAGCGTAGAAGCAAACATAATTGAGAAAAGAAATAGGTTGAGATTAGAGAAGAGGGTAACTTATAAAGATGACATGCTATCCTCAACCTCAACTTTTGACACAAAAATTGACAACCTAGTGAAGGTGATGGAGAGGATGCTTGAGAAGATCAACTTAAATGATAGAGTGCCACCAAGAGAACCTCAAAACAACCAAAATAGAAATAGAAAACAGAATTATAGAAGAGAAAACAATCAAGATAAGAAAAAAGAAAGTGACCAACAGGTTAGACCTCCCTTCCAACAAAACTATGTGGATCAATATGAGGAAGATAGGGAGATGGAAAGGTTGGGAGAAGTTCACACAAAATTGATTGGATCAGATAGTGGGGATGATGTTTTCCTCACTGAGGAAGAACAAGGTTTCTTATCTGATCAAAATACAAACACCTATGAAGATTCTGATGATTATAGATTGGGGTTTGAAAATGCAATCATGGAGGTACACAAATAGTATGATATTAGGAGCAAAGAGAACGTAGAAAATTCAAAAGATAATAACACTAGCACTGTTGTCAAGAAAAACGCAGAAAGTTAGCCTAAGAAGATAGCAGACAAACCCATCACTTTGGCTAAAAAACCAGATATAAACAAAAAGAAAAAAAGCCAGCTAAATGTTGAACAGAGTACCCATAGCACTTCAGCTAGTGGCCCTAACAAAACTATCCCAATTACCAGTCCAAACAAAATTCAGCAAATCAAAACTGCTGAAAGGAATTCAATTGAAAAAACATATGTAAATATGAACAAGTCAGTTGTCCCTTTCAGCTTTGAAGGGGAGATTGCAAAGATAAAAATTACCATCCCCCTAGCTGAACTAGTAAACCAAGAAGTGTACAAAAACCAAGTTTTAAAAGCTTTGAAACTAGGAAGTGATACTGACACCTTAAACTTGACAGATGACAAACCTGAGTTGTTGTTTGGTCTAGAAGTTGAAGGAAAATACCAAGAAGGGGCTGTCCCTCCCTTCTATGTTATTTTGAACATACATGAGAAAATTTTACACAATGCCATGTTAGATTCTGGAGCTTCACACAATCTAATGCCCAAGGTAGTAATGGAAAGCCTAGGCTTAGAAATTACTAAACCATACAAATATTTGTATTCCTTTGACTCAAGAAGAGTCAAATTTTTTTGTTTAATCAAATATTTATGTGTTAACTTAGCTCAAATCCCTGCTAAGAGTCTAGTAATGGACATAGTTGTAGCTGATATTCCCCCTAAGTATGGCATGCTCTTATCAAGATCGTGGGGAGAAAAACTTCAGGGAAGCCTTCAAATGGACATGTCTTATGCCACCATCCTTGTTTTTGACCAAAACAGAAGATTATACAGGGAATCTCACATGAATTACATGGTGAGAAACATAGATAAATCAAAAAATTCACAAATCTATTCCATTCATTCAAGTTTAGATTCCTTTATCATGTACAACGAAGATGAACTTACTCAACAAGAAAAGGAAAACATAGACCCAACCAGTTTACCAGAACAATCAGAACTTCCCTCAAATCAGTCACAAAACATTGGCAATCAACAACAACAAGAAAATGAAAATGAGGCAAATATACTATGGACAATAAACTTTGATGGATCCTGTAATAAAACAAGTGCAGGGGCAGGTGTTTGGATTCAAAATACGAATCATATTTTTTCATATAAATTAGATTTCCCATGTACTGACAATATTGCTGATTATGAAGCACTTCTCCTAGGCTTACAATTGCTTAAACAATTAGAAGCCCAAAAGATATCAATCTTAGGAGATTATGAACTTATCATAAGACAAATCAAAGGAGAATACTCAGCTAGAAATCCAAAGCTTAGGGAATATTGGAATGCTGCCCTTGATTTATTGAAAACCTTTGAAAAGTATGAACTTATTTTCATTCCTAGAACACTAAATCATCTAGCAAATGAACTCGCTTTCAATGCCAGCAACTGCCAAATACTTGAGATAAATGAGAAGCTTAGCATTAAGGTAAAACGTAGGCCTGTTGTGCCTGATAACGAGGATCACTGGCAAGTGTTTGATTCTGACAAGCACATAGATGATTTCTTAAAATTAGAAAATGATTTCGACATACCAATATCAGAAACCATCCATAAAGAAAACTGTTTGTATATTGAACAAATCCCAGAAGTTGAAATGACATATTCTACCGATATTAATCATTATGAAAATCCTTTTGAAGCAGAATTAATTGATAACGCAGACCAAGAAGACTTGGAAGTTTTACAATGCAAGAACGATACAATTCCAAGAGGTCTCACACCTTTAGAACACCTTTTCAATTTTAACGATGTAGCCAAAGAACCGAGAATGGAGCTTGTGGAAACAGATGTAGAAGAACATAACATAGGCAGCCTAGTAGAACCCAAGATGATTAAACTGTCCAGCACTCTCCCAGCTCACATAAAATTGCAATAAATAGAACTGTTCGAGGAGTTTAAAGATGTTTTTGCTTGGGGATACAAAGACCTGAAATCGTATGATACCAGCATCATTCAGCACAAAATACCTCTTAAAGAAAATAAAAAGCCTTTCAAACAAAAGCTAAGGAGAATAAACCCTGTTTTACTACCTTTAGTTAAGGCAGAAATTGAAAAAATGCATGATGCTAGGATCATAGTACCAATTAGATATTCAGAATGGGTATCAAACTTAGTTTATGTTAGAAAGAAAATAGGGGAAATCAGGCTCTGTATTGATTTCAAAAATTTAAATAGAGATTCTCTAAAAGACAACTACCCCTTACCCAAGATGGACCATATACTTCAAAGGGTAGTTGGATCGAAAAGGATATCCCTCTTAGATGGGTTCTCGGGTTACAACTAGGTGTTAGTGCTCCCAAGTGATCAAATCAAAACTTCCTTTACCACACCTTGGGGCACCTTTATGTATGTCAAAATTCCTTTCGAATTGATGAATGCAGGGGCCACCTTCCAAAGGGCCATGGACATAGCCTTCTCTGAAGATATTGGCTATTTCATAATCATTTACCTTGATGACATAACCGTTTTCTCAAAAAATGATGAAGAACATTTGATTCACTTGAGGAAATTTTTTGAGAAATGTAGGAAATTTGGCCTATCATTGAATCCCAAGAAGACACTCTTTGGTCTCCAAGAAGGTAAAATTCTTGGCCATATAATTTCAGAAGAGGGAATCAAAATAGACCCCACAAGAATAGATGGCATATTACAAATCAGCCATCCAAGAAGCCTCAAAGAATTACAATCTTTCATTGGAAAGATTAATTTTCTGAGGAGGTTTATCCCCAATATGGCCGACCTATTAAAAAACAATACAAACATGCTCAAGAAAGATGTAGGTGTAAAATGGACTTTACCAACTAAACAATCATTCGAACTGGTCAAACAAGCTCTTACTCAAACACCAGTCTTGATTAGTCCAAATTTCACCAAAGACTTCTATATATTTTATTTTTCATTTGAACATACAATAGCTGCAGTGTTACTTCAAAAGAATGAATTGGGGCAAGAACAACCAATATCATTCTTTATTAAGGCCTTAAGAGATGCTTCTCTCAAATATAACATAATGGAGAAGCAAGCCTTAGCATTAGTGAAAGCTTTAAAGGACTTTAGAGTCTATATTTTACACTCTCACATAATTTATTTTGTTCCACATACTGTTGTCAAGGACATTCTAAGTCAAGACCCTGATGGTAAAAGGGGAAAATGGATTGCAACTATTCTTGAATATGACTTAGAAATCAGGCCCACCAAACTAGTTAAAGGGCAAGGATTAGCAAAACTTATGGCTGATTCTAACTTCCAAGAATTAGACATGAATATGGTAGATGTGTTGAAAGAGATAGAAGAATCTCTTGCTCCTTTTATTGAAGAAAAATTTCTGAATTCTCCTTGGTATGCTGAAATTATTTATGTGCTTTTATATTTGAATACCCCTCCTTCTTTGCCTAAAACTAAAGCTAGGTTTTTGAAACAAAAATGTTTGAGTTATTTCATCTTAGATGGGGTATTATATTGGAAAAATGCTATTGGAATTTTGCTTAAATGTTTACTTGAAGATGATACAGGGAAAATCATGCATGAGTTGCATGACGGAGAATGTGGAGGACACCTCTACTAGAAGTCCACAACAAACAAAATTCTTAGATCTGATCACTATTGGCCTACCCTTTTCATAGATACTCAAAATTTGGTCATGTCTTGCCATGAGTGTCAAATTTTTTATGGCAAAAGAAAAATCCTTCCCTTACCATTACATCCTATCAGAGTTGAGGCACCTTTTCAACAATGGGGTTTAGACTTCATTGGAAAAATTCACCCATCTTCCTCAGCCCAACATAAGTGGATCCTCACGGCCATTGACTTCTTTACCAAGTGGATAGAAGCTATACCCTCCAGAAATTCTAATGACTCTGTCATTATCAAGTTCCTTGAAACAAATATCCTATCCAGATTTGGTTGTCCCAGAAAAATCATAACAGATAATGCTGCTGCTTTTAAATCTAAGAAGATGGTTGATTTTTGTTACAAATACCACATAACCTTGGGCCATTCTACTACCTAATATCCTCAAGGAAATGGATTAGCTCAATCTTCCAACAAGAGCCTCATCAATGTCATCAAAAAGTTGTTGGAACAAAATAAAAAATCATGGCACAGTAAGCTGGTTCATGCCTTATGGGATGATAGGTTAACTACAAAGAAGTCAATAAATATGCCCCCCTATCAGCTGGTCTATGGCATGGATGCAGTTTTTCCCACCTCATTAGGAGTTCTAGTCATGAAGCTCCTTCAAGAAGTGCAGGTCGAAGAGAATGATATGCAGAGGAGAATCAACCAAACCATCCATTTATAGCAGACCAGAGAAGAAGTCTATGAAAGGACGCAGTTAGTCAAAGAAAATGTAAAGAAACTGTTTGATAAGAGGACTAAGGAAAACAATTTCCAGGTTGGAAATGTTGTTCTTAAATGGGATTCAAGAAGAGAAGACAAGGGAAAACATGACAAGTTTGAGAACTTGTGGAAAGGCCCCTATATTGTTCATGCTGAGAGGGGTCACAATGCATTTTTCTTGAAATAATTGAATGGAGAAGATCTGTATGGAGGTCCTGTCAATGGCAGGATGCTAAAGCATTACTTCTGCCAAGAATCATGAGTTTCAAAGCATTTTATTTTTCATTTTAAAAATCATAGTCTGAACGTTGCATTCAAAGTTATAAAAATAAAAATACAAAAACAATAAAAGAGAGAAAAGAGGGTAGATTATAAAAACAATAAAGGTACAACCCCATACCAAAAAGAGAAGCAAAATTTGAAAGTGTGCAAGCTCAAATGCCACTACTAAAAACACACTTCTAGTTAGCCATACAGCCTAATCATGGCTAATTAGTTTTAAATTGACTGTTGATAGGTTAGTGAATTCGATTTGCCAAACATCTTAATCTTGGCTTATCAGTAGGTAGATTATGTTAGAAATTAAAGGTTCAAACATGCTCAAAATCTGAACCTAAGTTTCCAAACAAGAATCACTCTAATATTTTTTAAATTCCTGAGTCAAAACAGAGGTAAAACTGGTTCTAAAACAACTCAAAATCTGAACCAGAGAACAAGCAAAGAGCAGCTCAAATAGAAGTAAAAATAGAGCTGAAAAAAGATGAAGGAAGTGATTGAACTTTCAGATTTTAAGCCTTCCATTTTTTATTTAATTTTCTACTAAATAATGTCTATGTGCAGCTTGTTGTTTTTTTCCATAGATCAGCAACAAGTTAGACTGTCCAATCCTGACTTGTATGCTTTTAAATTTCTGTTTTAGAAGTTAGTGAATAAAATCTGTTAGACTGTTTAATCCTAACAGATTAGTAGATTAAGTAGAGAATAACATGAACTCAACTGTTTAATTTGAGTTCATGGAGACATAAGAAGTAGAAAGATATTAGTTTCTTGCTTTCAAAAGAATAAAAATTTGTGAAAGAGTTTGCAAATCCAAGTGCACTCTAAAGAAGAAAAAATGTTAGACCAGTAGGATTCGGTAGGTAGAAAGCTTGTGTTGATGAAAATCCATTATTTTTCATGACTGCTAATATTTTTCAGAGCAAAAGAAGACCATCCAAATGAAGAAAGGCAGCCCAATGGATAAGGCATTGATCAGCCTCCAGAGAATGCAAATCTGAAATTCTTGATGCCTTCAAGAAGGCACCATCCCCAAGTGAAGCCACTGTTAGCCACCTATAAAAAATTTTCATATCAAGTGGTGGCTAAATCATTTTGGATAGCCTTCAAGAAACAATTTTGTTGCCAAAATTGTTTGTGCTTAAATTTTTCTAAAGATATTTTATCCTTTGGTTAATCGTCACTGCTGTTTCCCTTTTAATTCTGAAAATCTGCTATTTTCATAAGGAAAAGACTGCTGCAAAATCCCATTTTTCCCTTCCTCCACTCAAAATATCACCTTCAGTTTATTCCCCTTTTCCCCCCATGAAATTCCTTTATTTTTCATGATTTCCCTTCTTTCCTTCATGAAAATCCTTCTACAAAGTTTAAAACTCATTTTTAAACTTTACCGAAACCCCCAAATCCATCAAAAACTGTGAAAAGTTTCATAAAAAATAAGTTTTTAAGCTGTAGGCTTAAGCCCCCTTGGACTAAGTCCTAAACCACTTCCCCACCATATGCCTTGGTGCTGGAACCAAGTGCTTAGCCCATTAAGCGCTTATCGCATCGGAGAAATTGGAGAGCGCAAGTCTATTTCTTATGGTGAAGCCTCCGATGCAATAAGCCCTTTGTTTTATAAACCCTGATCTTATTACCACTTCATATAACCATTGGGCCCACAATCGGGTGCTAAAAATTATTTAAAACCCATTCACAATGCTTATTTCCCTTTTTTTTATAAACCCACTTTTCCTAAGTTTTGGTCTAAACCCGCTAGAACAATGTTTTTTAGTGAAAATGGGTAGATTGAAAAGTCCCGTATCATTTTTCTGATGCGATTGAGCCCCGTTGTATAAACCTTCGCCCTCTGCTTCTCTCCATATAAACCTACACTCGGGACCAAGAGTTAAAGTCCCGAAGCGCTAATCACATCAGAGAATTAAAAATGGGTAGATTGAAAGACCAGCATTGTGCTTCCGATGCGATTGGCCCTTATATATATTAGCCCTGGGCCTATTGCTTTTTATTAAACCAATGGCCCCGCAACTAGGCGCCAATATATATATATATATATATATATATATATATATATATATATATATCCCACCCCATATTTAATAAACCTTCATTTTTAATCAAATTCTGCCTTCTTTATGTTATAATGTGGTCACGCCATTCATTAATCAAACCCATTCCCGAATGTTGATCTAAATCCGATCAACGATCAACACAACATCGCATTGCAGGTTTTATCGGGCGCATTGATATTCTCCCACACTCGATTGGTCACCTTCCGATGCATCCTTCACCATCGATCTGATCTGCAGATTGATGGTCAGCGCTCAATCGTATCGACGCCATTCAAGCTCTTTCCCCCGCCGATCGAATGCTTCGATTTCATCTGGGCCGTCCACGTGTCCAGATTAGACGGTGCAGATTGCATCTCCCCACTTTGGTTATATTTTATACGTCCCGCTTCATAATGTTTTTCGGCCAATCACAGTCGTTGATCTCTGCAGATCAACGGTCCTTATTAAACCTTTCTCTGCATTTGTATTATTTTCATTTAAACTCTAGATGAAATCTCTGCCATTGATGCTGACATCCATCAGCCCTTATGAACCCCGACAGGCCTGCCTCCTGTGGGTCCTTCCTTCCTCGGTTTTTAATCTCAGCCGTCCAATCCTTGATTCGATGGCCCATATTGAAACCACCCTACCTACTATGACCCGCGCATCATGTCCATATCATGCTCACTCCCAACCGTTAGATATAAGGCCCCAGATCTAATGGCTGGCGTTCCATATCGCGTAACTTTTAGCACGGGCATTAATTTCCAAAAATCACGCGATATAAGTTGTTTTCAAAATCCACGTGTCACCTTCTAACGCATATCGCGTTCAAAAAGGTGAAACCACCTTTCTCCCATTTCTCCGTGCAATACTGCCTGTTTTTCTCTCTGAAACCACTTTCCACTTTTTCATTGTGTTTTATCGCGTTGTGTTTCCCGTCATTGATCTCTTCAGATCAATGGCTCAGATCTAATCTGCCCTTACGCTATCGCCCTCCGCCTTCACCAAAGGATTTTGATGAGTGATATCCACCATCGATCACCTAGCCCGATCTCATCCGACGGCCCAGGTTATGTCCGAAACCCCAGTTTCAATTCTTAACAGTTTTTCCCCGCCTAAAGGAAATTTCCTCATTTCCTTTGTATTTCTTCTATTTTCACATAAAGCGGCCCTTCTCCATTATATTAACTCAGTCACTCGTGACCGTCGATCTTCACAAGATTGACGGATCTGACTTAATTCCCACCATCGCTTCTTCCAAATCACTTTCCTTTCACCTCTACAGTAAATCTCCATTGTTGGATGTTGCCATCCAATGGCCATGCTCCTACCCGAAACCTCCAAAGTAGTTTTTCACCAAATATGTAAGATTTCTTAATTTTTTTTGTATTGTGCAGGATTTAAAGGGTTTACAAATGTTAAAAAAAAAGGAAAATAAAATGAAAGTCGAGGATAACGATCCTCCAGACTTCCGTTCATCAAAAGGAAAGCCATATACAGGGTTCAATTTCACATTTCATCGATGCCTCATGGGCATTGATGCCATATGGACCTTGTACACACCTGTACACCAACAAGACATAGTAAGATTAAATCAAATCAAAGAGTATCAGTGTCGAAGACTCAAATACAGTAGGAATGAAGGATTAAACATTGATTATACAGTTTAATGGATTACGATTAAGGTCGATTATCAAAAGTCTAATCCATTGAATTAAACACAGTGAAAGGAAAATCAAGAATATTTATCAGATAGAGGATGCCTCCACTGCCACATCAGAGGTAAATTGATTCCTCTCAGCTACCAGATTACCACCTGTGGCTTCACAACATTCAAACAAAGGCCGAATAATGACTAGAACAGAGCATATCTGCCCCTTACAACTGAATAGTTATTTTGGATCAAAGAAGCTAATATAAACTATTAGCAGAGTTATTGCAAAATATGACAAAAAGCCTCAAAAGTCAAAAAAAGCTTCCACCAAGCTTAATCCTTAATGTAAAACAATTAATACAGAAAATATCTATAAAACTTCTCCATTGAGCCTCTCAAAGGCTGAGAAGCATTAACTGTATTAATTGAACTCAGAAGATCTTTTCTCTCTTTTGACCTCCTCATCCCTCTATAAAAACTTGTTGAGGAGTCCATTGTAAACGTTGGTTGGTTGATCACTAGTTGTACTACTAAAACTCTCTAAAATAATACATAGTCTTTTGAAGTTCAAGAAAAAATTGAAGTCTTGGAAGCCCTGATGATGTTGTTGCATGCTTGTTCTTGAGAAGGCTCTATCAGTGGATCCATGAGCTTGGCTGTTGGTGAAGTATTCTAAACTGTTTAATGTTTTCCCCTATTTTCATTTTGTTACATAAATTCTTACTCTAGTAGGATGAAAGTTTTAGGCTAAGAAATGACTCTTGGAAGCACCTTAGACCTGTTTATCCTTCACTGTTTTATGTTTTCTTCTGCTGAGGTATTTTAGAGTCTTTAATCTCTCTCTTTAGTCCTCATGCTTGTTTATTTCTCTAATAGTTCGAATAGTTGGTTCCAGCATGATTTATGGTTTTCCCTGCTTGTCTACTGCCACTTAAAGGCTGTTATTGATGTCTCCCTTTGAAGTATCTTTGTTTATAGTAAGCCAAGGAGGTCTATTTTGATCATGCCCTTTGTCCTTGCTTGAACAGTTGGCTTAAAGGTTTTTATAGTTGTGATCATAGATGTATTTAGGTGTTCCCTCTTCTATGACCATAATTATCAGTGAATATTTTATGTTTTCTAAGTCATTTGAAATAAAATCTTTGAGGAAATAGGGTGTTCCCCGAATCTTAGATTTCATTTTAAAAGTTGCTTTGAAGTCAATATTTGCTTAAAGTGTGATTTGTAGAATTCATGGTTAGCCCTGTCTATCAAATAGTTCTTTATTGCTCAAGTTCTGCTTTCAAATTCCCTTTGTTGAGAGTTAAACTTCTCTTTCCAAAATCATTGATGTCCATCTCATTCTAAAACCAAAGGATCCTGCGGCCAAGTTAGATTCTCCCTTTGATATCCCATATCCATTTATAAGTGTGTCATGACCTCTTTTTGACTCCATTGCCCAATGAAGCTGACATTTCCCCTTTCTATCTATCTTTCCTAGACCTTTTAGGTTCTACTGTGTCAATTCAACCAAACAAACAAACAAATATTTGCACTTAATAACTAGTCTAAAACCAATACTCAAAGCACATAAGATAAACCTTTGCAAAAAAATAATAATTGAGAGATCCCTCTCTGAGAGCAGGAGGACTAGATCTTGTAACTCTAAAGATTGGTTCTGATGTTGCTTTGTCTTTTGATTTTCCAAACTGTCAAAACATGGGAGACCAGCAAGAACGACAGGAAAGGTCTCATCAAAATGATCCTATAGCCATAAACGACACTCATATCCGACACTGTATGTAAAAGTTATGCAACTTTGAAGTTTTCAGTAAGCTGCAAAAAAGACTAGTTTGACTAGGTTTGACTTAAATTTTTGAAAAATAAAAATAAGAATATTCCAAGGAATATTCTTGGAATATTCCTCAAAATATTCCCTAGAATATTCCTTGGAATATTCCACCTGGGCCAGTTAGAATTGGACACTTGGAAATTGGCGATTGGATATGGGTTTGAATTTTCATAATTTGGACCAATTATGGGTTGCCACATGGCAGGCCCGTAGGGTGCCACATGGTCCCTTGGTCAGTGAAATAGTGGCACGGTTAAAAAATTTTGGCTTCGGTGGGTTGGGACCCACGACCTCACTCCTGCAAACAAAGCGCCTAACCAATCAGCCTATGGTTTATTTGTTAACACACAGTGCACAACAGTCATATTCATGGTTTCAAATTGGTTGGGGCGGAAAGAAAAAGGGGCTAGCCCGAACCCATGCGACCGGAGGCTCGGAGACATGGCTCTCAAGCCAGCAGTTAATGCAACGGTCAAGTATGGTTTATATGCGGACAGGTCACATGGTATATGCTGGCGGGTTTAGAACTTTTATGTTATGGTTTGAAAACCGTTACGTCCAACATTATGTGCCGACGGGTGCGGTCACATGACCCACATAAAATTTAATGCCAGCCTAACCGTAGCGGCTATTTTGGCAGGCTCTACCTGATTTGGCACTATTCCTTAATTAGTGGAGCTATCTGCAGTTTCACCACAATTGTTGGAGGTTTTCTAGCGCTGATTAGGCAAAAGACTGTTTTGGTCATAACTTTGGCTAGGAGAGTCCATTTGGAGTGAAATGTTTTTTGATTTTGGGTAATTGGAGCATTCCAGAGCCACTGGAGTAGGTTTCAGATCCATTAGAGCATTTCTTCAGGTGTTTTATCAGCGAGAGAGCTTGAAGAGCCACCAGGGCTTGGGGATTGGAGATATGTATTAGATTATAGTTATCCATTGGAGGTGAAACTATAGTCATTTCTTACTGTTTTCTACACTCTGAACTCATTTCTGCAGCTATTTTCGCCTGTTTAGGCTTTCTACACATTTTATAACCATTTTCTGAGCATAATAAGAGCAAGGAAATGCCTAATTGGGGGGCTTGGACCCAACATATGTAGCCCAAGAGGAGTGAATTGCCTTATCATATGCTGAGTTATATTTTGTGATTTATTTGCTGCTTATTTTCAGAGTTAAATATGTTAAATAGTAGAAAGAAATAAGCCTCCTACATACTAAAAGACTCATAAACTCATCAAGTTCACTTTGTTCCATTTGCAAAACACATTAAAAAGCTTGCATGCATATGTTAATGGATAATGAATACCTTGCACCAGCAAACAAGTAGCTTCAATTCTAGATCATTAGTGATTACTTCTATTATTTCTTTAGGAAGAATCTATAAAGGGCCAGGTAGCTTCGGGAGCTCATCCTTTCTTTGAAAGGTGACATATCCTGTAAATGCCCTTATAGTCCATCTCTGTATTAGAAATAAGAAGTTCTCACATTCATATCACTCAGACACCACACTATGACACTGCTTAAAGGGTGGTTTATTTCCATGGTTTATGCAACTTGTTGCATATAATATCATTCAGTATTTTCGAGCATTGTGTGCTACTTAGTTTTATAGACTGTTTACTCCATGTTGTGGTGGATTATAACGACTTTTCTTTCTTTCCTTCCCGATAACACTAACCAACGGATTTCCTCTGAATCAATACACGAAGGATGGTGTCATTATTGGATTATATTCAAACCATTTAGGAGCTTGAAGGTCCATCTGTGTGCGTGGTGGTGGAATTCAGGCATGTGTCTCTGTTGTTGTTGCGCAAAAGCTTGAGAGGGGATTGGGAATTTGATCGACTATTTCGAAACGACCATTTTTTCTGGTTTTTCCAGGGAGTAGGATCGTATTTTCTCCCAGGTTCATTTTTTCAAATTCTTTTCCGATGTGGGGGGGAAATCAGTCATATTTTTGGGGGTGTCCTACTTCGTACTCCTTGGGATGGCTTGTGGTACTTCCGCCGGCGAACCATTCCTCATGGGTCCTCATCATTAATTTTGGAGGTGGGAGATAGTGATTTTGAGTCGTTTCTTGGTGGGAGTGGAATTCGCTATTATCATCGGGTACCAATCGTCACTGGCATTTGACGTGCTAAATGCTTTTCCATTTATTCCGCTTGACTACGATGGGTGGTGGGAAATTACACTATTTTGGTATTGCGGGTACTTGAGACCATCTCATGGTGACGTGTGGCAATATTGTTGATCCCGAGCTGGTGCTCCTCGATGACGCATTTCTGCATGCGCTTGAGCTAGTGGAAGTCAAAGCACTTAATGCAAAATTATCCAGTAATCGCTACCATTTTGATTTCCCTCCCTCCATGACTCTGTTGGAGTCTATTGCTCCTGAGACGAATGGGGATGGTTCCGATCCTATTTCTGTTTCGGGGAGGATTTCATTAACGGGCTGTGTTCCAGAGGTTACTGGTACTGTGAGGGCGAAGGTATCTCTGCCAGGAGAGGCGGGGGGGGGGGGGGGTGGATAAGCCTGTTATTCAACCAAATTTGGGCTGCCACTGATCGAATAAGCCTTCAAACCAGCCATTGAACGTCGAATCCTCAGCTTTGGGAGCGATGTGATGTGGGAGCAAGCTGAAAGCCTACTCTCGAGGGCATTGGTCGGGAAGTGGGAGTTTGTGTCACACAACAATATTGATTTACAGAACTGTATCATGGGAGCTTGGAGTCTAATCATTGGTTACGAGCCTCGCATAAGCCAACTTCCAAATGGTTGGTTCTGTTATCACTTTTTAAAAGATGAGGACGTCTCGGAGATTCTCGTGCGTACATGGGTTTATGGATGTTCATTCCTGCCTCTGTACAAGTGGACGATGGATTTCCACTCGATAGGTAAAGCGCCTAAAACACATATTTTTATGGGTGAAGCTAATGGGTCTTCCCATTCAATTCTAGTCACAGGCGGTCTTGCAGAAAATTGGAAACAATATAGGAATTTGCAGATTTGTTGACCCGAAGTCCAACATGATATTTGACAAACGAGTTTCCTAGATCCTCGTGCAGGTGTCTTTTGCTAGGGGTTTATTGGTGGAGGTAGATCTTGAGTAGGAAGGGAAGACCCTTTGGCAACATTTGGAATATTGGAACACTTTGTTTCGTTTCCACCTATGCCGCGACACTGGACATATCATGCAGAATTGCATGAGGTGGAAACAAGACCATCTCCGGAATGCTCGGGGTGTATATAGGATACAACAGGTGGAACATTGGAACTCAATGCGGTCGGTGCCACCTCAAATAAAAACCTGCACTCTCGGTTAAGTCAAAATTTCCATTAACCCAGTTAAAGGTTGATGAAATTGGGGGGGAGTCGTATAAGTACATCTTGGGTCTTGCTGATGTTTCATTGTCTATTTTTGTGGGTGTAATTATTCCAGTGGGGATTCTATGTACATGGCTGAAATTTTTCCTGTTATTAACCCTCAATCGGGACAGTCTCTCCCAAGCTTGTCTATGTTACCTATTAACCAGAGTCGGGATGTTGATTGTGTTTGAGAGTTGAATATGGGCATGTCGGGTTGACATGGAAATTTCGGGATGACTACTGTGGAGGATTTTGCTATGTGCAATTTGGGTCGTGTTGGTTTTACATCCAAGTCATTTGATGTGGACTTTGATAAGACCAGTGGGGGCATCTTACCTATCTCCAGGGGGAACTCTATTAAAAAACCCCTTCTGACTATTCGCCATGTCAATACATTGTTGGATAGCATATCAACCCCCCATATTGCCTCGGTGAAGATTTCAACCCTTCCCTTGAAATTACCCATGTCCCCCTCTGCTACGACTCTGTTGATTATCTTGTCTTTGGAGAATCGGGTCCCTGGGTCGCCAGATTTAGAGAGCCCTACTTTGTCCCCTAGAAATTCAGTCATTAGTGACCTCAATTTACTGCTCATTGAATTTGATGCGAGTCTGATCCCTCTTCCTATGGACATTGGTAAGCAGCCATGTGACGATCAGGAGGGGTAAGGGATGCTTGCGGGCAAAGAAAAATTCAATCTCTTTGACTAATAGGGGTA
This sequence comes from Pinus albicaulis, assembly GCA_034641835.2. NCBI lineage: Eukaryota > Viridiplantae > Streptophyta > Pinopsida > Pinales > Pinaceae > Pinus > Pinus albicaulis. The sequence goes on from CM076575.1 coordinate 956,291,783, forward strand.
TTGTTCTGGATTATAGAAATTTTTGGGATATTTCGGTCACATTGGCCTTTGAGAGGGTTCTTATAGCACTAGACCCTTCGAAGGGTGTGCCAGTCAATCTGATTTCTTTAAATATAAGGGGGCTGGGGGGATAGGAAAATTTTTGTCCTTGCGTGAGTTTTTACAAAAGAATTATCCTTCCATTTTCTTTTTTCAAGAGTCGATGAACATTGTTGATGATTCCATTTCTTGTTTCCATGCTATGTTCCTAGCTTGGTACATGGCAGCACAGGATGCAGTGGGTCTTTTTGGTGGAGAAGTTGTTATATGGAAGCCTACCATAGCCTCATTCAAAGCTTATGGGTTTTTTGGTGGGATTATCCTACCTGGACATATTCACGGTTTCAAGAAAAGAGTTCATATTATAAACTTATATGAGCCATATCAAAATAAGTTTGCCTTCTGGAAAAAAATGGAATGTTGCGGTATTCTATTGTTGGATAATTTGATCATTGTAGGGGAATATAACACAACTCTACATGACGTGGAGATTTTGGGCTCACAGGGCAAAAAGGACCCGCATGCAGAGACGATACTGAATTTTTTTAACTCATTCAATCTGGTGGATTTGAGAATGAAAGTAAACAAACCAACTTGGTACAATGGAAGACAGGGCAATGCTATGATATGTAAGAGGATTGATTCGGTGGTAGTTAAGTTAAACTTGTTGGCTAGGATGGGAAAATGGAACACAACAATTGTAGAAATTCTGCTTTCCGATAATAGGCCTATAATACTATCTTGGGATTTTGAATTGGTGAAGGGAGGTTGTCATTTTAAGGTCAACCGGGTGTGGTTGAAGGATCCCAATTTTAACTTCTTGGTGAAGGATTTCATGGTAAAAAATCCATGGGATAAGGACACTTCGGCGATTGGTTACTTGATGAACACTTTAAGGGGACTGAAAAGTGAAGTGAAGAAATGGGAAAGAGGGAAAAAGTACATACTAAAGGTCCATTTTATGGCATTTGAGAGGGAGACTACTTCCCTTCTGAAGGAACTAGAAAAGACAAATCGCATAGTAGGCACTTGGGAAAGATTAAAGGATGTGGAAAGCAAGAAAAGAAGGATTTTTCTCATTGAGGAGTAGTCATTGAGGCTAAAGAGTAGAGGGTTATGGCTCAATGCTAGGGATAAGAAAACAAAATTATTCCACGCATATGCTAATGGGAGGAAGATTTTTAACTCCATTTGGCAGATTGAGGAGAATGGAAATTCTTTCAGCACCATAGAAATTATCCAGGAGGAGGCAGTAAAACATTTTCAAAAAATGTCTAAAGATAGAGATCTGGATGCTCAGGGTGAGAAAATATGGGCTATCAAAGACGATCCTATTATGTTTGATTCGGTGAGCTGTCGAAGTTCTACAAACCTATAAACAACGAGGAGACGTTATCTGTTTTAAAATATTTCCAGCCGGATAAAAGTCCGGAACCAGATGGATGGACCCCAGACTTCTTTCACTATTTCACTAAACTTTACATTTCCCTTATTATAGAAATGGCAGAGGAGGCAAGGAAATATAGGATGGTGGGTGGCACCTTAAACTAGACTTTCCTAGTCCTCATTCCAAGGAAAGTTAGGGCCTCATCTTTCAATGATTCTTGACCGATTTCTCTGTGCAATACGTTGTACAGTATTATTTTGAAAAAAAGTTGTGGAAAGGTTCAAACGAGATCTATCCCATCACATTTCTCTAGAACAATCTAGTTTTTTAAAGGATAGATGCATCCATGATGCGGTTTCCACAACTAAGAAGATGATACATTCGATACACACAAAGAAGATACAGGCCACAGTAATGAAGATTGACCTCTGCAAGGTGTATGACCGAGTTGATTGGAGCTTTTTGAGGTTGTTATTGTATAGGATTGGTTTAGATAGGGCTTCAGTAAATTGGATTATGGGCTATGTGACAAACTCCTCCTTTGCTGTCATCATTAATGGAGTGGCATCAAGCTTCTTTAAGCCTGGGCGGAGGCTGACACAAGGGTGTACTCTTGCTCCTCTACTCTTTATTTTGGTTATGGATTATTTGAGTACCAAAATTAGTAGAGCAGTGATTTCTGGCTGTTTCAGGGGGATTAAGTTGTCATATAGAAGGGATATCAGCCACAATTTTTTTTATGATGATTTTTTAATGTTTGGTATGCTCAGTAGTTCTATTTGGAAAGTATTATTTGAGATATTCACCAGATTTTGTGAAGCCTCGGGAATGGAGGAAAATATAGGGAAATCATGTATTTAATTTGATGAGGTCAGGAAGGAATTGGCTTTTGAGATTTCACATATTTTCAACTTCAAAACAACGCCATTTACCTCGGGTTTCAAATACCTGGGTTTTTAGTTAAAGCCCAATAACTATGGGATTCAGGATTGGCGTTGGATGGTAGAAAAATTAGAAATAAAAAATTAAGGGATGGACATCTAAATGGTTGTCTTGCGGTGGCAGAATAATCTTGGTTCAGGTTGTCTTACAATAATTTCTGGTTTTCTGGACCCATAGCTATGCTATACCAAACAGGATAATAAAAAGTGTAATAAGTGTCATGATAAATTTCCTATGGAATGGAAGAAACGAAAGGGACAAGCTTCATCTAGAAAGATGGGAGTTAATTATGAAACCAAAAATTTGTGGTGGTTGGAGGCTAAAAGATCTTAATACCTTTGGGAAGGCCCTCCTCATGAAGTTTATGTGGAGAGGGCTGAAGTTGGATGGGATATGGAGCGAAATTATAAAGTTCAAGTACCTAAAATCGAAGGATTTGGAGAATATTCTATTGTTGGGGTGGAATAACTCAAGGGGGGGATCTACCATATGGAACGGGTTCAAGCATTGTTGGCCAAGCTCGACTTCATTTATAAAATTGAAGTTCGATGATGGGGATAAAATCCTCATTGGACAACCACAACTTTGCATAGTCGAGACCTCTGTTCAGTGCATCTATCAACTTATCAGTTTCTTAAATGGAAAAGGTATATTTTTCATGTGTCAAATTATAAAGGAGATTGAAAATGGTATTCCTACTTGGCTGTCGGAAGAAAACTTGTAGCTTCCAGCACATTTGAAAGCTGAGTGGGATTTATACACGGAGGATTTGAGAAGTAAAGGATTGCTCTATGATCCTGGTGGTGATAGTGTGATCTGGAATGGACCGAAAAAGGAAGGTATGTTGGTCGTAGAGGATTTATACAAGAAGTTAATAAAAAACAAGCCACAGGCTACTGATATCAGAGCTTTGAAAGGAATATGGGAAAATTCGAAACCTCTAAAGATGAAACTATTTATGTGGTTGGTTCTCATGGATAAAAATATGACGTGGGAGAACTTGAAGAGGAGAGGAAAGATTGGTCTGGGTTGTTGTCAACTCTGCATGCTAGAGGATGAAGACAAAACACATCTCTTTTATCATTGCAACTATGCAAAGGAAGTTCTAAAGGTGATTTGTAAAAATTTTAAGATGCAGATTCCTTCCTTAGATAATACTAATAGCTTCATAATTTTGTGGCAGAAAAGAAACATAAATTTCAGGAACATTCGGGCACTATTTCACTGGTCCATTTGGTGCGACAGGAATAAATGGATATTTGAGGAGGTGCCATGCAACCCTATGAGGACTACTACCCTCATTTTATGGAACTGGGAAAAACTGAGATTTGGTCAGAAACCGCCGGTGGATTATTCTGTGTGTATGAGGCCTGTTGAGATAAACTAGCCTGCAAGCTTTTTTGATGGTTCTTCACAACATTCCAGCTACGTGTGTGGTGCTTGGTTGTTGATGTCACCAAAATTTCACTACAAGGTCTATTTGCATGGTGGTATTGGGTCTAACATGAGGGCATAAGTGTTGGCCTGTTGGGGTTCACTGTGGTTTGCCTCGCAACTGTGTATTGAAAATATTTGGGTGTTCGGGGACTCAAAAGTACTCCTCGACCATCTAAATAAAGGGAAAAATCTCCACCCTGGTCATCTCATGACTTGGCTGGAGCACATTCATGCTTTAAAGAAGTCATTTGCCACAATACATTTCAAGCATATTTTTTGGGAGAAGAATTCCCAGGCGGATAGACTCTCCAAAAAAGGTTTGATCAGTGTATTTGGCATGATGCACTATGAGCTGACGAATTCAGAAGGAGAGTGCTCCATGTTCGGTAAATTTCTCTTAATTTCTGTTCATATTACTCTGCGGACTCACTTTTTTTATCCAAGGAATGTCCCATTCTTAGATATTTTTGTCACAACAATACTCGGATGCCAATTATGCACAGTGTTGTCTGGGTGATGAACACGTTGAAAACTCACGGGATATGGAGGAGCTGCTTCAGTCTGCTACTCAAATTTTTATATTCCGACATAATATTTGTTTTTGAGTCTCTCGCCTATAACAAGGTTGTACAAACAATGTTATAGCTATTCTTTTTGAGTTCTGATCACACAGTATGGTTGTGTTTTTGTTTATTTACCTTTAAATTTTTTTTTAGAAAAATATGGTACAATGAGGCAACACGACAAACTGGAAGGATAGCATGAATATTTTTTAAATTATATATCAAAGTTTCTATGTAATGTTTTTAAAAATGAAGACTATATGAACTGGTAAATTATATAAACAAGAGTTTTTTATTTCTGAAAAAAACCTTAAGGGTCCTAAATCTGACTTGAGTTAATTTTTTTTATTTCTTTGGATTGTGTTGCATAATTGACAATGGGGAAACGCCACTAAATCTAGAATATTCTCTACAAGCACATTATCATGGTCTCTTTAAGATGTGATTGTTGCTACAATAGAGACATCCTATGAAGAAATCATGACTCTTTGGATTATAATAAATAAAATCTGCAGGTATTCGGACAATTTGTCGTTAACTTAGGATGCAAGGATATCAGTTTAGGACGATTTGGTTCAACTATCCCTTTTTGTTTCAATTTTTTACTGTACGTTCCCTCACTCTTTTTTTTTTTTTAATCGAAATTCTATATAAATAAATAAATAAATCAATATATATATATATATATATATATATATATATATATATATATATATATATATATATATATATATATATATATATATATATATATATATATATATATATATATATATATATATATCTATATATATATATATATATATATATATATATATATATATATATATATATATATATATATATATATAGATAGATAGATATAAGAGAGAGAGAAAGAGAATATTTTAATTGATAATGTATATAGTGTTAAAAAGAAAAGAGTAATTCAAAAAAGAATATTTGTTTTTAAAGTAAATATTAAAGGGGTATTTAAGGTTTCTTTAAAAGGGAGACTACTATAAAAATTATTATTATAAGATTAAAAAGGGTTATAATGGGATGACCGAGTGGTTTTAAGAATGGATTTTTATCCTCTCCACCCAGTTTCAAATTCCACAGGGGGGTATCTTTGACCCATTGTGATAAGGCTCAAGGAGTAGGCTCTCCCACCGTTTGTAGTCTCGAATTTTTCTAAGTTATAAATGCATGGTATATATGGATTATGGATTATTTGATATAATCTCGGTGTTATAATGGAAACCACATGGTCGATCTTGGGCCTTTCCTAGGTTACTCCAATGGGTTGCCAATTCACCAAGGTAAAAGAAGAAGGGTTACTTTTAAACCCCAAGCTCATCTCGAAAAAGAAAAATGGATAATTTGGAAATGAAAGAAGAAATATTCTCCTATATGAGTTGTTCTATTATATATCCTCGATTATTTAGATTAAAAGGTAGTATCCAAGGAAAACAAATTGCAATCGTTATCAACACAAGTATCAAAAGAAAAAAAATTGCAATGATTATCAACATAAGCGACAAAGGAAATTACATAAATATTGATTGGGAAAAGTAATTATCAATTCTAGAATCAAATATAGCTTAAATAGAATGTATTTTTCATAAGAAACAAAGTGAAATAACAAATTACAAGTAATAATTGATGATTATTAACATATATCTCAATTTAGTGTCATAACTAAGTTTTAAAAAATTGACATAATTATTGGTTTACCCCAGTTTCAAAAACTGGGTGCCTTCATATTAAACACAAAGAAAAAGTTTTTGAATTTTTACCAATAACGTGAAGGAGGTGACACTTGAAGACATTACAATGAGATCAAATTTGATAGTACCTTTATCCAAAGACATGAATGATATATCAAAGATAATCAGTCAATAAATTCAAAAGTCAATATCAAGAATGCAGAAAGAAATTGAGGAAATTATTTTAGATAAACATAAAGAATTTTTTCACTCAATAGATGACGGTCAGAAATTATTTGCACAAGTCAAGAAGTCCAAGGCTATGAAGCAATCAGTAGGAATCATTATAAAAAATTATCTAGATAGAATCATCGAAGTATTCAAGTGAAAATGTCCAAATTGAGGAGAAGGGAACAAATATAGATCCCATTAGCTTCGCAATTTAGAAAAATATAAATCTATTTGCAGTGAAGATACATTCAAATGTTGCATTAGAAACAACAAAAATGTGAAATGAAGATTTCATGATCTACCAAGAAACATCTATATTTGCAGGTAATCATACTTTAAGAAAATTGATAAATCACCACAAACATGGTAATAGAAAATCGTGTCACACTAAATATTTATCAACACCCAAATTATAAGAGTATGCATTTCATCCTATCAACCTATCTATATCACTTAGGACGAAAAAAAAAAAACTTATTTTCTAAAGAAGGTTGATTTCATTACAATTAAGTTTAACGATAATAATTCATCTAAGTATCAAATAATCAGAAGGCTTTACAAAAAAATGATTTAGGATGGTTGTATCATTTCACATTGCGACAATTTTGTGCCATAGTTAGAAGGTCATATAGTTTTGCATCATTAAAGATAAAAACTCCAAGAATTCAGAAAAATGAAAATAGACTACAATACAAAGAAAAAGATAAAAAAAAATTCCATCGATATGCTTTGAGGACAAAGTATTTCAAAAGGGGAAGTCAATGTTATAAACATAATTAAAATAAAATAATATATATAATTAATAATTAATATATCCTTGATTAGTGCATGACATGGTTCAGTATCCTTCTTGGGATTTGTGACATGATTGAGAAGACCTTTGGCAAGGCCGAAGGGCGGCCACCTCCCAGGCTTCATGTGTGTGATCCTTGTAATGGGATGGCAGGAGGAATTTGTGTGTTAAATGAGGTAGAGACGAGTTGTAGAGATCATAAATTCTAAGTGGAAGGGGAATTTAATCTCTTGAGCACATATGCCATGGTATGGTGTGAGTTTCTTAAGGATATTTGCAAGCGTTCAACTCATTCATTCATGCTTGCTTGACTGGGTTGGCGCCAATGTGTTCAAGATGAGACCAACTCTCTCTAGTTAATGGTGTTCACAGCTAGGTAGGTTTCCTCTTCTAATCCTTTACCTCATCGATTGTGGTTTGTTTGGTATGTTCTTCACTGCAATGGCATTGATGCACTCGGTAATTGAAATGTTGGACGAAAAAAAAAATGTGTGCTTGGAAAATTGGAAAGTATTGGTAGTTTCTATCTTTTTTGTGTGTGATGTTTCTATGCCAGTGTTTGTTTTTTTTTGGCATTTTACTGTCTAGAATGGCAATGTATGTTCGATTTTGGGTTAATTTTTGCATAGAGAAGGATTGTATCACCTACAGTGAGTGATATCTTCATGTTGTACCCATTTTGAGCAAAATAATGAAAGTACACTTCCTGTATTTGATTTACTCTGCCCATGAGTTGGTGTGTAAGGGTTTGTGGCTTGGAGAGACTGTCTCTAGTATATATTTTTTATTTTGTTAGAATTTTCTCTGCCTCTCTCTGTATTATGGCAATCCTGAGCACGTAGTGCTAGAAAATGGTTTAAACTAGTATTGGAGTCCTCCTTGGTTGAATTTATGCCTTTCTACCGAGCTTTTTCCTAACCGTATCTATTTCTTGAATATTTTTAATGTCTTTGCGTCAGGTTCTTCTAATTTGTGTTTACATTGTGGACACGGGTACAAAGACCGGAATTGATCCTCGACCTTCCTTTTTTGTTGGTTTTCTTATAGTCTGTTAAATTTTGTAATAAACAAATTCGTTCACCCATCCCTTGGTGTTAGCTCGTCTAGTAACAAAGGTCAAGGTCATGGTAGGAAGAATGGAAACTGTAGCAACATAAGCTCCTCCTCAGCTCGGACAACGAAGAGAAGTGGTCACAGATCATATGCTCAGGTGATTTAGGAAGTGGTTCAAGGATATAATATTAGCACTCCAGCCCAAGTGAAACAATTGATCTCATCATGGGAGGTTGATCTTAATCAGCGAGCCGAAGTTGAAGTGTAGGTGGAGGGCTGGTGAGTTCTCACTCCAGATCCTAGTCATACCAGTGGTCGCACCACCCAGTATTAAAAAATAGTGCATCTTTACTGGCTTATGAAGAGTCTTGTGGCTAAAGCCATTATGACTTTTTAACTAACTCAGGAAAATCAGATCTTGCTCTTCAGGAAATCTAGAAATAATTGCAGCTGATTTAATTCCAAATTCAACAATAGAATGTTCACCTTGGCCGTATTGAAAAGCACATTTTCTACATCTCCTTGCCAGAATTACCTGGATCCCCCTATGAATGATTAGTAGTTAGTTTTGTTATGGTTGTTTTTGTTTAATTTTCTGATGTATATATCGGCTAGTATCATATATTTCAGCTATGTATATGTAAATGAAAACTGGTTTTTATACATTCGGGCCTAGAAGGCCTTATTTGGTAGAATTAAGTTACTGATTTTTTGGATGGATTATAATGTGTTTCGGTGGCCAACAGACCTGGTTTCCCAAAGCACAGGTTGAGGCAACCAAATGTCTTTCATGGATGTAACCTGCTTTTGAAAATGAATGAATGAAGAGGACATGCGAATCTTACAAAAAAAATAAATTAATAATTAATATTAATGAAAGGACATGACTCTTTATGAAAAGACACTCCCTAGGTTTATATAGGGAGCCCTCATTTGTAATGATCATCATATCACTTTTGTATTCAAACATTTACATATAAATATTATTTATCTTATGGTGGATACTCATATATTTTGAACCTTGTTTGTATCAAATGCCATACGATAAATAAAACATTAGTGTGAATAATATTTTTTTATGAAAGAGATCTGTGAGTGAAAATAAAAAGTTGGAAAATGTTAAGTATGAGTAGTATATGAAGTATGTTAAGTTAACGAGATCCCCAAAAGTATGACTTTAAGAAATTCTTGGCAACACTTATCAAAAGAAAATTATGTCCCCCATGGCAGAAGTCAAAATACTAATTTTTTTTTTTTTAAGTAATGTTATGAGATCATACCTAATGGTTATTACTTTCATGACTAGGTAATAAACCATGACACTATGTGTTACATAGCAATTTTTCACCGTCCCTGCAATTCCCCATCCTGCACATTGGAGGGCTCATTCCGTGACCTGTGAGCAGTGACATAACTTGAAAACACTTTCTTGGCATTCCCCTGAACATGTACTTTCATTTCCCTGAAGACAACTCCTTGTGAAAAACCCTAAAAATATCCTTTTCATCCTTGGCGCGACTAGCCTGTGTTATACCCGCGCCAATAGGGGAAATTCTTCAAAGAGGGCACACCAATTGGCACTCTGTCTCAGAGTCGCACTCGCGCCAGGCTTAATAAAGGGTTTTTAAAAAAAATAAATGGCAGAAGATTGACTTTAACCAACTCCTGAACTGGTCTCTAAATTGAGTTGGGACGTTTGGCTCCGGATTTCCATGTAGAGGAAGTAGTTTGCCACCTCCCATGGAAACTTCCTTGAGGATAGGGCCAATCCCATGATTATAGGGATCCCAACTCCCCTTCCTCCATCTATATAAGCTTGCCATTTCCCTTTGCAAGCTAATCTCCAAGAGCCTTCATAGCCTAAAGAATGCTGCAAGAGCTTTGATAGTCCTCATAGTGCCAAATCCATAGCAAGGAGATTGACGATCAAAGAGAGAGGCTTTTCCCTATTCCCGACAAGCTTTACCGAAACGTATTCCGCTGACGACCCACCAAAGGAGGATTTCAGCATCAGAGCCAGGTTGTATCATCCTTTGTTTCATTAATAATAAGCGACTACGATTATAGCTCCACTCGTATTGTTCATGCTTGTTTATGAGTTGTGTCCTCTCTGACTAACACATAATTGCAATTATATGGTTTTACGCTCGTATGTTCATTGTGTTTCTTGTACGTGTAAGTGTTCGATTGCGTCAAGTGGTGGAATTGTGACCTGTCGAAGCAAGGGATCGAGAGCACTATCCTCTCCGCAACGACAACAGCGTTGGACCTAAGGTAGGCCTTCTATCTCACTTTGATTTTTGCAATTAGGAACTTGCATTATAGCGTGTTTGATTGTTGCTAGACCCGATCTAGGCTAGTAGGGATCACCTCTGTCCGCAGAGGGGATTTATCTCCTCAACAAATTGGTGACTCTGCTGGGGAGTTAGCTTGTTGTTTGCTTTATAAACTACAGACGGAGCTTGAGGTTAGCCAGATAGCCTTCAAAACGCTCTTTCTCTACATTAGCGAAGTAGATCAATGCTGCTTCAGTCAATCTCCGGTTTAGTTTATGAACTGAAAACTTGGAGTATTGTCTTGTCTTTCGGTCATTTCTTGAATTTTCTTGCTTGATCAACTCTTTTGGCTGGCTCTTTTTGTGAGTTTGGCTTTTGGTTTGAGCTTCACCATCACTAGTCTGCTTCTTGGATTGCTTATTTTTTATTTTTCCTTAGTAAACTTGGCTGGCGCGCTTTTCAGTGTGACAGTCGTGCCCACTGGCGCATGTTGTCAGTGTATTACTCGCGCCAATCCCATTCTGGCGCTAGTTTCAACCTTACAGTCATGCCAATCTTGTAAGGTAGTAGGGTTTACTCTGTTTTGAGCCTTCTGAGACTGATCTGGGTGTTTGGTCTTGTTTTTTCGACTGCTTGAGTGTTCTGGAGCCTTGTTTGACTGACGGTGACCTTCTTCCTTTGGTTGTTTGCCTATTTCTACCGATTTTACATTGTAGCCCTAGGGCATCTAGGTGCTATTGTGCGTCGAGCCTCCCTTGGGAATTTTTGGCTCCTGCCTGTTCAGTCAGCTTTATGATAGCTTCTCTGCACTCGTTTGGTGGTTTCCTATCATTTTATTGCGTTATTTGAGTGATTGGCTTCTTCTTCATTCGAATTCCACTTTGTCTTGTTTTGGGCCTAGATTACATGGTTCAATTTGAGTCTTTGGGTGTCTTTTGATTTGAGGGACTTTTTATCGATTTGAGATCTAATTGTAGGCTTGCGTTGAGTGAAATTCGATTGTTTTTCTCTTTTGCTTTTTCTTCTCAATTTCTTGTCTCTTTAGTTTTCATATTGTTAGCGCTCTTGCTCTTAAACATTGAAAAAAAAAAAATATCTTTTGCGTTGAATTAGTTGATGTGAATTAGATCTTTTCGGTGTTATTAGTGATTAGTAACTTTTAACGAAGAGATTTTAGTTTCCATTAGCTGCATTATAGATGTCATTGGTTGTTTTCTAATCATTTTGTTGTTTTGTGAAAAGCTCTTAACTCTCCTGTAGTTAGCTTTCATCGAATGAAATGATATACTGTGGCATGTAGTGTGCATTGAGGAGATTTTGAGACATTACATTCACTAGGGCCTGAAAACTGAAACATAATTGAAGATAAACATTAAAATTTATTCAATTTACACTAAGGCAGCATTGAAACATTAACGAAATATTTAGAGGTCTAGGCTAGAGACGTGTTCCGACGTCTTTAAACCTAGTAGCTGTCGTTCGCCTCTTGGCTTTAGATAGCGCTAGTACGGATTTGTGCTCCCCGTACTGTCGCGTATATAAAGGGAGACCCCACTAGGTTTCTATCCTTTATCCATAGGAAGCTGAGTCTACTGCCTTATACCCATGATACACCGGACACAGCATTCGGGGAGATTTCCTGCACGTATGTCAAGTCCTTGGTTGATTTTTCTGTCATTTTGAAACCAAGGTGTATATTGCAGTTCACAGTTATTTGGTACACCCTTTGCCTAGTATTCCTGAGTAGTCATTTTGATCTTATCTGACTCTTTAAAATTTTAAAAGATCATCAAGTGCTTGTCCTTTCACACTTGCATCAAAACAGAAAGAGATAGAGTCATCTTTCATCCGTTTCTTGACTCTTAAAACATGAAACAGTGAAGTTTCTAAGTTTCAATGTCATAAAATAAATCACCCGCGATCACACTCCCTGTTATATTTTACTTGTTGGCCGTTTGATTGTGTGCCTTGGTTCTTTTTCAACCCGCGTGTTTGTTTGATCTTTTTCTCTTGTCATTACTACCACAGTGGCGGAACCCTCAATTTCATCTACTGGTAGTCCGTATACGGACGATTCATTAGAGGCTTCTCAATCCTCTGATGAACCTTAGCAACCCATCGTTTTTGAGTTTCCCGACGGGGGACCGGTTCTATCTGAGCTTCCCTTTGGACGACCAGTTGAATTCAATTGGCCCTTATCCGACAATTGGTCCAGATTTGGAGTAGGGGAACATTTCCCTCCTCTTACATCGGGTTCGCCCTTTTTAGCTGCTATTATTCCTCCTAGTCCTCGCCGTCTATTATGAGATCTAGCGGCAGGTTCAAATATGAGTGAATCTAGTCATTCTGCTAGCAGGGAAATCCCCACGTCTGGTGAAGATTACCAGCTATTCCCTGAGGTAAATCGGAAGTTATTCCCAGAAGACAACCCCGAATCATCGGTTATGTCTTCGCCTGGTCCCTCACTACCAGCAGGGTATAGATCCTTAGGTCAGATTATTGCCACCGCTACCTCTATGGGGGTATTAGCTCCTTCTACGTGGCCGGTTGTTCCTTCATTGGGGATGTCTCCACAGACACCTGTCACGTCATCCCCTCAGGTCACTTTTGTACCCGTTAGGCCCACTGTTTGTGTGGCTGCATCTACACCTGATGTTACCACTCAGTCCGTAAGGACCACATCGCTTCCCGAAGATGTCTACATAGCTTCTGCTATGCTGGAGAATATCTCTCCACAGGAGTATCGATTATCCTTACAACAATCGAACCCCGAGGTTGGACAACCCTCTCAAGATCCCAACTGCTCCTATTTTTCGCATTATGCATAGGGTGATACACCCGTGTACGTTTTTCCATATCAGTACGATGAGCACGGGAACCCTTTGCATTTACCCGCTCCTGAGGCTCAACTTCATGCTCAGATTTTACCGTATAACCAGGCTGGGCAGCCTTATAACCCGCAAGGGCAACCTTTTCAAGGCCAACCTTCGGGCCATCCTGGCTATCCTTATGACCCGCAAGGTTACCCTATGGGCCAGCAAGGGCCATTATACGGTCCGCAAGGACAGTATTACAACCCTTCAGGTCAACTCGTGCAGCCTCTTTCTGGAGTCCAACCAGGGCAACCTCAAGGACTCCTAGGTCAACCGGGGTACCAACCAGGGCCAGTATACGGTCTTGGGGGGCAAGTCCGACTGTGGCAACCCATGCAACCTCAGTATTATGTTGCTCTAAATGTTTCACATCAGCCAGGACCATCCTATGGTCCTGCTGCAGGTCAAAACGGTTACCAGCCACAACCCGGCTCCATTTCTCCACCAGGCCAACCAGTTCATCCAGCACAACCTGGTGTTCCACCACCAGGCCAACCGGCCCATCCGGTACAACCTGGTGTTCCTCAATAGCTAGGTTAACCTGTGCAACCGGCACAACCTATTTTTCTAGGTCAACCTGTTCAACCAGGGCAGCCCGTTCAGCCAGGTCAGCCTGCACACTCTGTCAACCCTACCCAATAGCCGATTTACTCGATGCCACAACCGAATCCACCAGTGCATCCCAATTATCAGGCTCAGCAGGGTCCCACCTATCAGCAACCCGCTCAACCTCAAGGCGGTTACTACCCTCATGGTCAATCTCGACCGGCTTATAATCCACCCCAAGGTTCCCATTATTACACTCAACAACCCGGCTACACCTATACTCAGTAGCCAAATCCGCAGACTACTCAGACGGGGCCGACTTACAATCAGGGTCCATACTCTAGCTATCAAGCCCCGTACACTGGTTACCAGCAACCGAATCAGACTGGTTATACACCCTAAACCCCCTACGGTCAGAATCCTATTGGACAGAACCCATGGGGGCAAGGATATTCTCAACCAGCATGGAGTACAGGTACCGGTCCTTATCGAGGGCCTGGCATGCTGTTCAATCCGCAATTTCCGTTCTTGGCTACCTTGGAATTACTGGACGTTTCTAAATTAACCAATGATCCGATTCTGCACAATCCCTATTGGCCTCTGGTTTTGACCAAGGTACCCAGCGACTGCCCAAAGTTTGAAGGTAAAGCTAGTGAAGACCCCCAAGCTCATGTAATGACCTACCATTTGTGGTGTTCGTCTAATTCTTGGGTCGATGATTCAATTCGTCTACGTCTCTTCCAGTGCACTCTTACCGGTGCTGCCGCTAAGTGGTATATTGAACTACCCCGTGGCATCTTTCAAGATTTCAATACTTTAGCAATGGATTTTCTGACTCACTTTCAGTTATGGTTTGCTATGAAGCCGGGACACATCTCCTGACTTCACTGAAGAACGATAAAGCCACCCACATATCTGACCATATTCATGAGTGGCGACGTCATCGTAGGCTGATCAAGTTTGATATACCTGATCAACTACTAACCCATTGGTTCACCACATCCTTCGTTAACAAAATCACACAAGATATTGCTTTGGGGGCATGTGTGACTGAAGAACAGGCCATTGCACGTGCCCAGTATCTGGATCTGGTATACTCTCAGTCCGACACGCTTTATGATATTTTGACTGATGCTCCACGCCCGGGAACCTCTAAAGCTCCGCCTACCCCAGTGGTGGATGGTGTTATTGGTTCCGTGTCTCAAAATTCTTGAAAATCTTCGAATGGGAAGTAGAAGTCTAATTCTTCCAATAATTCTGCTCCTCCCGCCCCTCCAGATTCTAGCAAAACTGCGAAGGTTAATGCTGTTCAGGCCAATCCTACAGAAAAATCCTCCAAAGGAAAAAAGAAGGGCAAAGGAAAATCCAAACCCGACACCCCAAAGCCAGAGTCTTCTAAAAATCAGACTGAGGACGGTTCCCAACGTAAACCGAGGTACCCCTGCCTCATTTGTGAAGGAGATCATTATACCAAGGATTGTCCACGACGATCTGAAATTAGTCAACTTCTCAAAGGCTCCAAAGGGACTCCGGCAGTCCTTAAAGAATCGTTCCCGTCTCAGCAGACCCAGATGGTTGAACAACCATCACCATCTGCACCATTTGGGTCCTAGGTCTTTATGATGAGTGGTTCTGCACCTGTCTCCATCGCTACACGTTCGAAGGATTATACTGGATCGCGTCAGGAAGTTGGAAAGGAAGTTGTGGATGGCCCACCTCCTCCACCTGTCTCCGGTTCTTTAGAAATTGAGAAGCCTACAGATGAACCTGTTGTGAGGCCACCTTCTAAAGGTGTTCTGCAAAGGTCTTCCTTCAATCCAAATGCCTGTGCCACTCAGCACTACAATATTTTTGAGGATTTGGCGTAGGTGCCTTCTGCTATGTCCGCATTGGAAGTCCTTCAAAGTTTCCCTTCGCAACGGAAAGCTCTGTTTTCTGCAATCGATGGAATCGATCCCGCCGATTCTAGTCTTCTCACCTTCGACTTCGAAAATTTTACACCTCGGCTTCAACATCAAATTTCTCTCATTATTCAGGTCGGGATCAATGGTCTTAATATCCATCGGGCCGTTGTGGATGAAGGTGCTTCTACTTGTGTCATGTTGTCCGCCTGCTGGAAGGCCATTGGCTCTCCAGCCCTGTCATCATCTGCCAATGCCTTAGAGGCATTTGATGGTCAGGAATCCAAACCCCTGGGTGTTCTCGAGAGTTTTCCGATTACGTTACAGGGGAAGACAATCAACGTAGAAGTGGAAGTGGTTGACGCCAAACTTAACTACAATCTGCTTCTCGGCCGCAGTTGGACTCACGCTATGCTATGCGTTCCATCCACCCTCTTTCGACTTCTTAAGTTCCCTCATGAGGGAAAAATCGTTACTGTGGATCAGTAGTCTTTCTTCACCTCCACCTCTGAGAACAACGTTCCTTACGTGGATAAGATCCCTAATCCCCCCGATAGTGTAGGACCTGGTCTCTTCAAGGACCCTGTCCTCATGGGTATTTTTCCCGCGCCACCACCGCACACCGTTCAAGTTAATATGGTCTCTAGGTCTGATGACCCATGGATCATCCCTTCGCCTGAATAGGTCACTGATTTTGCAGAATCGATGCCCTTAACTCCAGTAGAGATTAATCACTGCGAAATCATTGCCGCATCCGATCCTCCCCCTCCTCAACATGCTCCCTCGAGCATGGCTTTAGATATCTATTCTCAATCCCCCTGGCTCAGCGAGGCTGACTCGCCTGATCCTCTTAAAGAGACTTTTCCTTCTGACGAAGTCATTGTTGAAACCATGTCTCTTGAGGCGCTGCCTTGGAGCGATACGCATCATCGTTCCTCCTTTATGCCTAGTCTGGGGGCAATGTCAGATTGTCTAGAGCGTTTTGCATCTTAGGTTCCCACTCCACCTCGCCAGACGCCTATATTGACACATGAGGTCTTCTCAGAGGGAAACCTGAGAAACATTACTCAAACCACTCCGATCGACATCTCCGTTAAACCGGGGATTGTTGAAAACATACATGTGGGAGTAAATTTTTCTCCTGATGAGATACGAGTTTATACTGATCTTTTTCGAGAATTCAGAGACGTGTTCACCTGGTCCTATGAGTAAATGCCTGGGATTGATCCCAGCATAGTAGTGCACGAGATTCCTACCTATCCCGGTGCAAAAATCGTACGCCAACGCTTACGCCCAGTGCATCCTCACAAAGCCGCTACTATTAAATCAGAAGTTGAAAAACTTTTGAACGCGGGCTTCATTTACCCGATTCCCCTCACAGAATGGTTCTCAAATATTGTCCCTGTAGATAAAAATTAGGGCACTATAAGGGTCTGCGTTGATTATCGTGATATTAATCGCGCCTGTCCTAAGGACAACTATCCTACTCCCTTCATAGATCAAATCATCGACGAATGTGCTGGGAGTGAGATTTACTCCTTGATGGATGGATTTTCCGGGTATAATCAAATAAATATTTTACCTACCGATCAACACAAGACTGCATTCATCTGTCCATGGGGTACCTTTGCTTATAAAAAGCTCCCGTTCGGCTTGAAGAACGCTGGAGCTACTTTCCAGCGTGCGATGTCTTACGCATTCTGTTGAGTCTCAAATCTGCATCTTTTCCATACACTTTTCTATACCTTTTTCACTCACCTGAACCTCCCAAGTTGTCAATATCATTGTATATTAATTGCAAAAGAGAATCTAACATGGTTTTTAATTATATTTTTGTGTCTGCTATTTGATTTAGATTTTTCTCATCTAGCTGCGGAATCTTGCCACTTTCCGCAGCTGCTGCAACTTTCCGCAGCTATTTTGTGAAACTCTATGTTACAGGTGTCTACAGGAAAAACGAGCCACATGGGCAAGTAAGAAATGATGTGGACATGGTTCGTGTCCTATTGGCTCGAGCAAACTCATCTAAAGAAGCTGCGGTCAAAGGCGTCCAAATGGAAGTCAACCGTAGAGTCTCACGGTGACAGGACTCTATTTTGTGTCACGTGAAGGTTCATATGGCCGTTTCTGAGTTGTGGAGGACAAATCAACATCTGTACACGGCTCCATATCCGAATTCAAACATCCACTCCTCATAGATTTACTTTTCAATACGGCCATGATCCTAGATCTGTGGACGTAATGGTCTACGTGTTCTCCATCAGCATAAACTTTAGGAATTAGTTATGTTTCTTTTGTTATAAATAACGTGTTTGCATACGCATATGAGATTAGTCGATGTTAGTCTCTGTTATCTTTTATTAGTCTGCTCTGTAATGTAATTACGTTGCACTTGTGCCGTAATATCACCTTTCTGTTATGACTGCACATTAATATAAGAAGACTGTTTCCAAACGTAATTCGTACTTGAAGATTGTTGCCAAGGCTGGTGTAGAGGGCCCCTGCACTTGCCAAGGTTCTGTGCATTATTGTATAGTTCTTTTTTTATTTCTTTAAAGCTCATTGTGCCATAATCCATTCACATGTTTATACATTGCATATTTCATGGTATATATGCTTCATTTCTGTTTATAATCTTTCATGCTTTCCATTTTACTTCTGTCTTTCATGTTTTATGTTATTGTTAACTGATCAGTGTTCTTGTTTCAGGTTATAAATAGGCAGCCCGGGCATTTGCATAACTTTTTGACTAATGACATGGAATTAACATTGTTCTGCTACTAATTTGTTTTTCTTAGTTTCTGTTTAATTTCAGTACTGCTTTGTTTAATTCAGTTTTGCTCATTTGCTTCAGTAGTTAAATTTAGATATATTAAACTGCTCATAACATCTTCAGTTGCCTCCGAAAGCCACAACTGGACTGATGGTGAGGGATTGTATTATGAAATGTGTAGTTTGGTATTAGTTTCCTTTATGCAAATTTAGATATATTAAACTGCTCATAACATCTTCAGTTGCCTCCGAAAGCCACAGCTGGACTGATGGTGAGGGATTGTATTATGAAATGTGTAGTTTGGTATTAGTTTCCTTTCTGCAAGTTAGAAATATTAAATTGTGCATGACATCTTGAGTTACCTCCGAAAGCCACAGCTGGACTGACGGTGAGGGATTGAATTATGAATGTATGGTTTGATATTAGTTTACTTTCTGCAAGTTAGATATCAGTTACTCAAGTTGTTTATGGTTACTTCCGAAAATCATAGCTGGACTAATGATGAGGGATCAGAAGACAAGTTGATGTAATATGATTTAGATTTACTTTATTGCAATTTTGGATTTCTTTAAGCATAGTTTCTTTTGTGTTTAGACAGCAGCAAGAATAGTTTGGTTTTCATGCTCAATAGTTTACTGTTTTGATTTATTAGACTAGCAGCACCTTTTCATTTCAGCAGCACATTTTCATTTCCTTTCAAGTTTTGTCATTTTAAGTTTCAAATTCCTTTTTAAGTTTCAAGTTGGTAAATCATTATAGAGGATATCATTTCCTTGAACAAACATAACCATACTTGTTTTCATTTTAGAATTTCCATTTCATCTTAGAAAACCAAAAACGACAAAAAGTTAAGAAATAGGTTATCTTGCACATATAGTGCGCCGCACTTCATCAGCTTACGAATCCCGGATTGATAAATTAAATGCAGCAATTTAGGACACACTAAATTGACCAAACATTTTGGCGCCGTTGCCGGGGAAGTGTAACTAGGTAGCCAATTTCTTAAAAAAAAAAACAAAATCATAAAAGAAGGGAAAACTTGATAACTTCTTGAAGTATGCTCTCCTCTTGCACCTAGTGTGATCTGGAGGATCAGAAAAGAGAGTTATTGGTTTAGCAATTTCTTAAGTATGCTCTCTTCTTGCACCTAGTGTGACCTGGAAGATCAGAAAGAGAATTATTAGCCCAAATTTTAAAAAATAAAAAAAATGACATGCATAGAGCAAGAGATTCTAGGGGAAGGTTTATAGCTAAAGCCAAGAGTTCGATTTTCACAACTCCATCTTCTTCAAGGCATAGACCGGATTCACCACCATCTACCCCTAGCCTTAAGATTTTTGGAAGTCAAGGAACAGCTGAATTAGAGGATTCTCCTATACCACCTACTAAAACCCATTTAGAAAACAAAGAGACTCTCTTGGTAGAAGAACTAGAGGAATTTAAGGACTCTAAAGAAACTATCATGGCAGCGGAAGTAATAGATGGAGGTAGAGGTAGAAGAGGAGGAAACAATGGAGATAACAATGGTGAAGGAAATAATGGTAGAAATAGGGAAGGAGACAATTTGTTTGGATTCCCTATAGTTGATGAGGAAACTCATGCAACAATGAAAAATATCTCACCATCTGTTCTCCCTAAAAAATATCTCACCATCTGTCCTCCCTAAATTTTATGGATTGCGAAGTGAGGATCCTGAAACATTTATGTTTGAGTTTGAAGTTGTGTGCCGAACTTATGATTATATGGAAGACTCTCAAAAACTCAAACTGTTTCCTTCAACTTTGAAGGGATCTGCTTTGAAATGGTTCATGGGATTAGCCACTCAATCTATTAGGACTTGGAATGATATGAAACAAACATTTTTGGATAGATGCTTGGACTATTGTATGCCCACCAATCACAAGGATGAGGTATTCAAAATGATGCAAAAAGAAGATGAAAATTTGGAAGACTTACTTGAAAGATTTCAATACAACTTGAAAAGAGCAAAGATGAGCAATTTAGATGATGAAACCTTGAAAGCCCTCATATTAAAAGCCATTAGAGATGAATGGATAGATATTTTAAACATGATGGGGAAAGGAGACATTTCTCAACTTCCACTTCGTGATATAACAGAACTATGTGTCCATCTATCAAGGGAAAAATCTAAAACATGAAAAGGGCCTAGGATCCTTCTCTTATTAGGGCTAACAAATCTGCAACTGGATCAGTAAGTAGGGCAGAGATTGGTAACATGCTTGATGAGTTCAAAACTGATATTTTAGGGAGCCTTAGTGAACAACTAGACACCCTTAAAATCCAAAACAAGCAGAAAGCAGAAACAGATGCTTTAGCCATCTTTTGTCCGAAATGTAGGAAGAAACATGCTTTAAGGAAATGTCCCTTGGATGCAAAAGTTGTAGAAACATGTATGATTTGCTCAGAGAATCATGAGATCAAGGATTGTCCTTCAATTCCTGGACTCAAAGCTGTTTTTCAAGAAGACCCAAATTTAGTAGAATCTCTCTGTTTTGTTGCAAGAAGACATTGGCAGGGACAACAAACTCAAGGGTTTAACAACCCTATGAATTTTCAAACCCCACCAAGTTGGAATCCTTGGCAACAACCTTGGCCCCAACATCAGAATACATATCAGCCATGGGTACAAGGGATGCAAAATCCTTATGGGAGATTTGCTCAATTTTATCAATATCCTCCATCTTTTCAAAATCAACAAGCTCCACAACCTCCAAACCCAAATCCACAACTTTCATTGCCATTTCCACAACAACAACCTTCTCAACAAAATCCAAATCCTCAACTCATGCTCCCATACCAACAAAAGACAAATCAACTTCCAGCTCAGCCATTGCCAAATCCTAACAATAAGAATCCTTAGAATACTTACATGGTAGAAGGACAACAATTTCCTACCTATATGATTGTTCCTCTCAACGATGTACAACTCAGATCTGGTAGAGTTTTAGAAAAACCTTCTATAGATATTCAAGAGCAAGATACCTCTGAGGAGGATTCTCTTCAAGTCAATAAGGGTTCTGAGGAAGCATCTCTTCAAAATTCAAACATTCAAAAGGAAAAGAAAAGTTAACCCCCACAACTCCTATAGTTGAGCAACCTGCATCTTCATCTACACCTCCTTTTCCTGAAAGACTACAAATTGACAAGGGGGTGGAAAAACAAATTTTGTTGCCTAACTATGACTTTCTAGATGAATTGAAGAATTTTTGTATCAAGATCCCCTTGCTACAAGCCATTCGAGAGATTCCTATTCTAGCAAAAACCATAAAGGAGTTGAGTTTCAAAATACCAGTAAGGAAATTAAAAGACACAAGAAGAATCCACCTGGTAGGAAAGATTGTAGATATTATGATGGGAAAAATTACCATGCAGAAGTATGTAGATCCAGGAAGTCCAATTGTCAAGACACATATAAATGGGATATAAATTCCAAACACATTGATTGACTTAGGGGCTGCTATTAACATTATGAGTAGACAGACTATGGACCAGCTAAAACTTCCTAACCTTCTTTTTACACCTACTTTACTGCAACTTGCAGATTGATCAATTATTAAACCAGATGGTGTATTAGAAGACATTTCAGTTTCCTTAGATTCTTGGGAATATCCAGTAGATTTTATGATTTTGACTCCCAAGAGTAATCTAGCATGGCACCCACTTATCTTAGGAAGACCTTGGCTAGCCACAGCTAATGCTTTCATTAGTTGTAGATCTGGGGATATGTACATTTCTAATGGTAATTGACAAAGAAATTCAATTTGTATCCTTCAGCAAAAGCAATCACAGAAGTAGGAGACAATGAATGGGTTGATGATGAGGATATTATACAACCTGTTCTTACCATTTCTGAAATCAGTGAGGATAGTCAAATTCTGAACACATTAGAAAATTTTGAGACATCTTCAGAATATGACCCCACACAATTTCAATTGGAATCTGACATAGAATATTTATCATCAAGACAAATGTCTCTTTACTCTATGGAAGAGTTTGGTAGTTCTACTATTGAGATTTTTCCAGGAAAAACATTGAATATCAACAAGCATTTGGAAAAGTCACAACAAGAATAACTAACCAAAGTCTTGCAAAACCATTCTACTGCATTTGCATGGGAGTATACTGACATGAAAGGTATTGATCCTAAGACTTGCATCCATCATATCTATATTGAGGAAAACAGTAGACCAATCAGACAACCTCAAAGAAGGATGAATCCAAATCTTAGGGAGATAGTGAAAGAGAAGCTCCAAAAACTACTCAATGTAAACTTCATGTATCCAATTTTAGATAGCCGATGGGTTTCTCCTTTGGTTATAGTACCTAAAAAGAATGGTAAATGGAGGGTATGCATTGATTACAGGGAATTGAAAAAAGCAACTTTGAAGGATCACTTTCCTTTGCCTTTTATCGATCAGGTATTAGACACATTAGCAGGTAAAAAGTACTTTTCATTTTTCGATGGTTTTAGTGGCTATAATCAAATTCAGGTAGCACCTGAAGATCAAGATAAGACCACATTTACTTGTCCATGGGGAACTTTTGCCTACCGAGTGCTTCCTTTTGGGTTATGTAATGCACCAGCAACATTCCAAAGAGCAGTACTAGGAATTTTTTCTGATCTAATCCATGATTGGGTAGAGGTTTATATGGATGATTTTACAGTTTATGGTAATTCATTTGAAGAGGCATTAGAAAATTTGGAAAAAGTTCTTATAAGATGTAAAGAAACAAACCTTTCATTAAGCCATGAAAATGCTTTATGATGTTTACTGAAGGGATTGTTTTAGGACATCATATTTCAGGAGATGGGATTAAGGTTGATAGATCAAAAGTTGAAGTCATCTCCCAGTTACCTATTCCAAATTGTCAAAGAGATGTTAGAAGTTTTCTAGGATTTACTGGTTACTATAGAAGATTTATAGAAAACTTCACTAAAATAGCATCTCCACTCTTCAAGTTGCTTACAAAAGACTGTGAATTTAAATGGGATCCCGATTGTCAATCAGCTTTTGAAACTTTGAAAACAAGAATATCTGAAGCACCTATCTTGAGAGGACCAAATTGGAAACTTCCTTTCCATATTTCTACAGATGCTTCAGATACAGCTCTTGGAGCAGTGTTGGGTCAAAAAGATTTAATTCCTTATGCCATTTATTACACCAGTAAAAATTTGACTCCTACAGAGTTGAACTATACTGTGACTGAAAAAGAGTTTTTAGCTATTGTTCATGCAATTAATAAGTTTATACATTACATAACAGGCTATGAAACTTTTATTCATACTGACCATTCTGCAATTAGATATTTAATTAACAAACCTGTTACTAATGGCAGAGTGACAAGATGGCTTTTACTTTTGCAAGAATTCAATATTACTGTGTTGGATAGACCAGGAAAACAAAATACAGTAGCTGATTTCTTGTCTAGGATTCATAATACTAAAGAAGATTCTCCTGTAGAGGATAAGTTTCCTGATGAATACTTGTTTGTAGTAACTATTAAGACTCCTTGGTATGCAGATATTGCTAACTATTTGGTTACAGGGAAACTACCTTCACATTTATTTCCAAGTGAAAAACGAAAAATTATTCAAGAGAGTTCAAAATATTCATGGATTTCTAACGAATTGTTTAAAACAGGGCCAGATCTTGTGATCAGAAGATGTGTCAGGGAAGATGAAATGCCCGATATTCTTAAGGCATGTCATGATGAACCATGCAGCGGACACTTTACAGACAAAAGGACGGCCTATAAAATCCTCTCTTTAGGATATTATTGGCCTTCCCTCTTCAAAGATGCAAAACAATATGTCAAAAGGTGTGACAGCTGCCAAAGAGTAAGGAAACCTACCCTTTCAAATGAAATGCCATTGCAAACACAGGTACTCATTGAACCCTTTGAAAAATGGGCTTTAGATTTCATTGGACCTATTAATCCACCATCTAAGCAAAAGAAGTATATATTGGTTTGTACTGATTATGTTACTAAATGGGTAGAAGCCAAAGCATTAGTATCTGCTACTGAAAATTCAGTTGTTCATTTTCTTTATGAGGATATTTTTACTCGCTTTGGTGTTCCAAGAGAAATTGTGACAGATCAAAGGAGCCAATTCACATCCAATTTGGTGGAGAAGTTGATGGAAGAATACAAAATCAAGCACAGAAGATCTACTCCTTACCATCTTCAATCAAATGGTCAAGTGGAGTTCAAAAATAAAGTTCTTGAAAGTATCATCACCAAAACTGTTCATCTACATAGAAGAGATTGGGCAGAAAGGATTCCTGAAGCCTTGTGGGCCTACAGAACTACATGGAGAAATACAACAGGACATTCTCCCTATGAACTTGTTTATGGGAAAGAAGTCTTGCTCCCCATTGAGTTCCAAGTAAAGACCTTCAAGATAGCAGTTCAGTTGGGGATGGACTTATCAGAAGCCCAAAAGCATAGAATGGAGCAGTTGAATGAGCTAGATGAGATCAGACAAGAAGCAATTTTAAAAACTGATCTAGTTCAATATCAAAGAACTAAATGGCATGAAAAGTACATCAAAGAGAAGAAGTTTAAAGAAGGAGATTGGGCATTGTTATTTGATTCCAGGTTTAAATATTTTCAAGGAAAATTTCAGACTCATTGGCTTGGGCCATATGAGATTGACAAGATCTTTAGCAATGGAACGGTAAGAATCAAGACCATTGATGAGTTTCAAACTCCTCTTATTGTGAATGGCCATAGATTGAAAGTTTATCATAAGCCACTCTCAAAAGAGGATTTTGTCAAAATGTTTCAAGAAAGTTCTGCAATCAGGCTGGTACAGAAGAATTCTTCTTCTCTACCAACCTAGCTTTTGTTCTTTTCAATATATATATATATATATATATATATATATATATATAATTGTCTAAGCCTGAAAACCAATCACTGATTGGCAGTCTTATACAGAAAATATAGGGTGAAAATCAGGGACACCTGACACTCTATATTTTCCAAAAATCTCTCTTTCATTTCACAAGTCTTGTGACCACCCACTCCATTCCATTCCATTTCATTTCACTTCATTTCACTCCATTCCACTTCATTTTATCTATTTCATTTCATTTCATTAATAAAATTCTTTTTCATGACCATTTCCATCTGGTCATTTTTCATCTGTTCATCTCCATTCATCCAAATAATAGCTGTGTCAGTTTCCGCAGCTGACATCTGTTTCCGCAGCTGACTCCAGTTTCCGTAGCCAGAAGCAGATTCCGCAGCTACTACTCTGTTTTCAAAAGAATGTACAGTCAGAAGTTATTTCCATAATCATGAAATAAAATGCAGGTGAGAGGATAAAAAATGAAGACATGGAGCATTCAAGAGACCAATAAAGAGCAACTAGTTGAAGACCAAGGGAAAAGGCAAAAGATTCCAAGGTATGAGTAAAATTCATTTCAAATAGCATTGAAAAACACATTTTTATATAGTTCTAAACCATAAGCTCCATCCATTATGTGCAATGATTATATTGACAACTTCCGTAACCCTTCACGATCTCCATATGATCCTCCCGCATTCATTCTCAAACGATTTCATAATTAAACCCCCGATCTTCACTCATATTCCTATATTCCACCGGTGACAATGAGACGTAATTGATTTGACCACGGACTCTTATAGCCGCATATATCCATAGCCGTTGTTTAAACGTGTTCACATTTATTTCGCAGCCACCAAATTTCAAAACATTGCCGGATGTGTTATACTCTGTTAATCTCACAGCCGTATCTCTGTCGTGCTCTCTGTCGTGCTCACGAACCCCTCTCTGTTCTATTCACTCCATTTCGTTCTCTATTACGCTATAGTCTTTATACCCACTCTCTGATATTTACCCACAGTCATTGTGCTCATCTCTGTGCATTCAGCCGTTCTATTTTCATTAAACCCTCACGCAGGCAAATTTGTGAAGAGCAGAAAGAAGAATGGGTAAATTGCTAAGAGCAGAACCGGAAGGACCTAAGTTTATGGAGGGATATCCGCAAGTAAGGGATATATTGAAGAAAGAAAAGTGGCTGCGGTTTATCCAAAAATTCAGAGGTTATCATAAAGAAGTGACAAAAGCATTCACAAGGTCGTTTAATGGCTTGGAAGTAGAGATTGGAGACCTTAAGTTTGCGGTCAATGAAGCATCTATAGCATCTGCCACGGAACTTCTTCAAGAGGGTGAGCGTTGGTTTAAGAATAAAAGCATCAGTGATGAAGCCTGGAGAACAATCTTACGAAACCAAGGTATGGACATAACTATTTTTAAAAGAGGAATTCCTGTTCATGCATTGAAAGAGGAATGGGCTACTTTGCTGCTAGTTGTTCAAAAATTCATTACATGTGAAGCCCGTTTTGGGTCCATGTATATGTACCATACCAGGTTGCTGATGAATTTTCTAGATAATCAAACTCTCAATCTCCCATATTTTCTATTAAATAGCTTGAAGAAAATGTCTGTGACTATTCAAAAACATTTAGGAGATGTAGAACCACATCTATATCACCACGGTCTTGTAAAAATTTTGATTGAAAAAGAGTTAAAGGAGAAGAAAGACACATGGGAACAATTTCTGATTAGAAATTTCTTTGAGGAACCTTAGGAAATTCCTGAAGGTAGTACAACAAGAAGGAGTAGAAGAAAAAGAATAAATGATGAAACTCAAATTACTCCTACTCAAGAAATTCCTAAAGGTAGCACAGCAAGAAAAAGTAGGAGAAAAAGAACAATTGATGAAATTCAATATACTCCTACTACTACAATTGAAAGAACTGATAGGGAAGAGAGACTGTCAAAGAGGAAGAAGAAAGAAATTAAGGGTAAAAAGCCAATAACACCAAAAGAGAGAAAAACTATTGAGGCTATACATCAAACCCCTTCTTCTGAAGAAGAAGATCATCAAGTGTTATCTGAAAGATTAGTTTATCTTCAAAAACAGTCATCTATGGCCAAGAAGACAGAGAAAGGAAAACAAAAACAAAAGGATAGTGTACCACAGCGTCTGAGAAGAAGCAGCGGACTTGAGGGGAAATTGAGGAAAACGCAAATGAAGGGTCCTCATTTCATTGATTTGGGAGAGGAAACATCTGAACAGTCCCCAACTGACCATAGTCCATCTCATTCAGTTAGTGAACCTGGTTCATTTCATTCTCAGTCAGACATTGAAAATAGTCCATCCCATTCTCAGCAAGATGTTGATGTGAGCCCTTCTCAGCCAAATTTTGAAGATAACTCTCCTTCACGGCATTTTGGGGATATCCCAATAAAAATGACACCTGATATAGACCCCAAGCAGCAGGAAGTATATGACTATATAGAATCTTTGGAAAAGGTAGCTACAGGTCCTAGTACTTCGTCCATTCAGACTTATACAGTACAGGATGATTTAGTCCAATCACTAAAACAGGAAGTCTTTGAGCTAGAGATTTTAAATAGACACATCAAAAATGAAAATGAGACATTGAAGGAACAAAGTAAATTGGACAAAATCATTCATGATAATACCATGCTACACCTGGGAATATGGCAGAAGAAGACCAAGAAATTGAAAAGGAAATGCCAGAAGTTAAGCAGAGCACTGGTTAATATCAAATTTAGGTGCTTAATGAAGAAACCCAGAATGTTGGCAGCACCAAGGAAGAGGAGGAGAGGATTGGATGTGTTGGCTGAAGTGTCAAGGCATATGAACTAAGGAAGGAATATCAAAATTTTGGTTACATGAGGACATGCAACACCTTCACAGTGGGGGTATGTTGAGTCTCAAATCTGCATCTTTTCCATACACTTTTCTATACCTTTTTCACTCACCTGAACCTCCCAAGTTGTCAATATCATTGTATATTAATTGCAAAAGAGCATCTAACATGGTTTTTAACTATATTTTTGTGTCTGTTGTTTGATTTAGATTTTGTTCATCTAGCTGCGGAATCTTGCCACTTTCCGCAGCTGCTGCAACTTTCCGCAGCCATTTTGTGAAACTCTATGTTACAGGTGTCTACAGGAAAAATGAGCCACATGGGCAAGTCAGGAATGATGTGGACATGGATCATGTCCTATTGGCTCGAGCAAATTCATAAAAGGAGGCTACGGTCAAAGATGTCCAAATGGAAGTCAACCATAGAGTCCCACGGTGACAGGACTCTGTTTCGTGTCACGTGAAGGTTCATATGGCCATTTCTGAGTTGCGGAGGACAAATCAACATCTGTACACGGCTCCATAGCTGAATTCAAACATCCACTCCTCATAAATTTACTCTTCAATACGTCCATGATCCTAGATCTGTGGACGTAACGGTCTACGTGTTCTCCATTAGCATAAACTTTAGGAATCAGTTATATTTATTTTGTTATAAATAACGCGTTTGTATACGCATATTAGATTAGTCTCTGTTAGTTTTTATTAGTCTGATCTGTAATGTAATTAGGCTGCCTTTGTGCCGTAATACCACCTTACTGTTATGACTGCATTTTAATATAAGAAGACTCTGTTTCCAAACGTAATTCGTACTTGAAGATTGTTGCCAAGGCTGGTGTAGAGGGCCCCTGCACTCGCCAAGGTTCTGTGCATTATTGTATAGTTCTTGTTTTATTTATTTAAAGCTCATTGTGCCATAATCCATTCACATGTTTATACATTGCATCTTTCATGGTATATATGCTTCATTTCTGTTTATAATCTTTCATGCTTTCCATTTTACTTTTGTCTTTCATGTTTTATGTTATTGTTAAACTGATCAGTGTTCTTGTTTCAGGTTATAAATAGGCAGCCCGGGCATTTGCATAAATTTTTGACTAATGACATGGAATTAACATTGTTCTGTTGCTAATTTGTTTTTCTTAGTTTCTGTTTAATTTCAGTACTGCTTTGTTTAATTCAGTTTTGCTTATTTGCTTCAGTAGTTAAATTTAGATATATTAAACTTCTCATAACATCTTCAGTTGCCTTCGAAAGCCACAGCTGGAATGATGGTGAGGGATTGTATTATGAAATGTGTAGTTTGATATTAGTTTCCTTTCTGCAAATTTAGATATATTAAACTGCTCATAACATCTTCAGTTGCCTCCGAAAGCCACAGCTGGACTGATGGTGAGGGATTGTATTATGAAATGTGTAGTTTGGTATTAGTTTCCTTTCTGCAAATTAGAAATATTAAATTGTGCATGACATCTTCAGTTACCTCCGAAAGCCACAGCTGGACTGATGGTGAGGGATTGAATTATGAATGTGTGGTTTGATATTAGTTTACTTTCTGCAAGTTAGATATCAGTTACTCAAGTTGTTTATGGTTACTTCCGAAAATCATAGTTGGACTAATGATGAGGGATCAGAAGACAAGTTGATGTAATCTGATTTAGATTTACTTTATTGCAATTTTGGATTTCTTTAATCATAGTTTCTTTTGTGTTTAGACAACAGCAAGAATAGTTTGGTTTTCATGCTCAATAGTTTACTGTTTTGATTTATTAGACTAGTAGCACCTTTTCATTTCAGCAGCACATTTTCATTTCCTTTCAAGTTTTGTCATTGTAAGTTTCAAATTCCTTTTTAAGTTTCAAGTTGGTAAATCATTATAGAGGATATCATTTCCTTGAACAAACATAACCATACTTGTTTTTATTTTAGAATTTCCATCTCACTTTAGAAAACCAAAAACGACAAAAAGTTAAGAAATAGGTTATCTTGCACATATAGTGCGCCGCACTTCATCAGCTTACGAATCTCGGATTAACAAATTAAATGCAGCAATTTAGGACACACTAAATTGACCAAACACATTCCACGACATACGCCATATCGTTCAGCCGTATCTGGACGATCTGCCAGCTCACTCAGCTCGGCGAGAGGACCACCCAGAACACCTCTGCCAGATTTTCCTTCGCTATCGACGTTATAATATCTGGCTTAACCCTCATAAATGTGTCTTTTGCGTGGATTCTGGCCGTCTCTTGGGGTTCATAGTCTCCAAGGACGAGATTCGCCTCGACCCTCTAAAATTCAAGGCTATTGTCAATCTCCCATCACCCTCCTCGTTATATCAATTACAGAGTCTACAGGGAAAAGCTAATTTCCTTTGACGCTTCATCCCGAACTACACGAAAGTTGCCAAAGGTTTCACACGTCTCTTAAAGCAGAACGTTCCCTTCTGTTGGGACGAGATTGCTCAACGATCTTTTGAGAAGCTAAAGACGTTACTTTTTAATTCTCCGTTGCTTCGTCCCCCAAACTATCACCGTGATTTCACTCTATATTTGGCCGCTGCATTTAGCACTATAGCTATGGTTCTGGTGCAGGACGACGATGATGGAAATGAACATGTTGTCTATTCTCTATCATGGAACCTTCTTGACACAGAGACACATTACGCTCATGTCGAGAAGCTAGCATTAGCTGCAGTGCAAGCTGTGCAGCGTTTTCGCCACTACATCCTGTTGCGTACAACAACTGTGGTTTCGGATTGCAACCCCATGACATATATTCTATCTCGAGAATTACTGGGGGGGAAATAATCCAAATGGATCATTATCCTTCAAGAGTTCAACTTAGAGTTCACCACTGCTAATTCGACCAAATCATTGGTTTTTGCGGATCTCATTTTCTCCCTCCCGACAGACTCCACCCCATCTCATTCCAAGGATCATATCCCGAACGAAACACTCTTCCTTATCAGCACTCGCGACCCATGGTACGAAAAAATTATTTTCTATCTTCAAACATCAATGTTCCAATCTGAGTTGACCAAAGATGCCCGACGTCGGATTCGGCATCAATCTCAACCCTACCGTATTGTAGGAGATACATTATACCGGGTTGGGGTAGATTCGGTACTCCGCCGGTGCTTGACCCTGGAAGAGGCTGAAAGAGTTTTGAATGACTGTCACAGTGGCGCCTGTGGTGGTCACATGTCCGGATATTCCATTGCCCAGAAGATTCTGCGTGCAGGTTACTTCTGGCCGTCGATATTCAAAGACTGTATTGTTGCAATCCGAAAATGTCATGCGTGCCAGGTTTTTCAGCAAGATGTGCGCGCCACCTCTCCCTCTGCATCCTGTCATTACTGTCGGCCCTTTTGCAAAATGGGGCATAGATTTTATGACGTGTAACCCTCATTCGGCCGGGGGGCATGCATATATAATCGTCGCTGTCGACTACTTTACCAAGTGGGCCGAAGCAATGCCTACACTAACTGTCGATGGTAAGACAGCTGCCCAGTTTATTTTCAACCACATTATTGCATGTTTCGGAGTCCCTCAGGCCATTGTAACTGATGATGGCACTCACTTTCGAGATTATATGATGGCCGAGCTGACATCAATATTGGGCTTACGACATGATAGCTCAACGCCATATTACCCCCAAGAAAATGGCCAGGTTGAGGTCGTGAACAAGGTTTTGGTCACAATGCTTCAACGAACAGTTGGTATTCATAAGTCCAATTGGCACCTCCAATTTTTCTCAGCTCTATGGGCCTACCAGACGTCAGCAAAGAGTGCGACCGGATTCACACCATTCCAATTGGTGTATGGTCTAGAAGCAACTCTTCCGGTTGAGTGCGGAATGCCTTCCTTAAAGTTGGCTGTGGAACTCTTGCTCGACACTTCTCCTGAAGAAGAGCGTCTCTTGTATTTGGAATGGCTGGATGAAACTCGCCGCTTGGCTGCTTTAGTCATTGAGGCACAAAATAAGCGGGCCAAAGCTCACTTTGATCAATCAGTCTCTCCACGTTCCTTTGTCGAAGGGGATATTGTCCTCCTATATGACCAAGCGCACGACAAACTTGGAGCAGGAAAGTTCCAACATATGTGGCATGGGCCCTACATAGTAAAACGAATATTGAAAAATGGGGCTTATGAGCTCATTGATTATGAAGGAGTTCCATTGGCACAACCTAGAAATGGGTTGTACCTTAAAAAATACTATGCTTGAAGTTTTCTTTTCGTGTGGTTTGTGTACATAGGTGTGTATATTCATTTGTGTGCATGTGTGGTGTGGTGTGCGATGTGAGCATATTTCTGCTGATCGGGTCTTCCTGATTGTGCAGATGTCTATTAATCTGTTTGTGGGTTTCGTGGATGGTGCCTCCTGTAGTACCAAGAATCTGTCCTTAGCAGCCTGGGTAATCTATGATCCTACTGGTGAATTGGTTAACCTGCAAGGTGTGTGTCTGGGTCCTGCTACAAATAATATCGCGGAATATAGTGATGTGTTGGAATTATTAACCGAGGTTGTGGACCTCGACATTCGTGAATTACTTGTGTATCTAGACTCGCAACTTGTTTTATTA
This sequence comes from Pinus albicaulis, assembly GCA_034641835.2. Lineage (NCBI taxonomy): Eukaryota > Viridiplantae > Streptophyta > Pinopsida > Pinales > Pinaceae > Pinus > Pinus albicaulis. The sequence goes on from CM076575.1 coordinate 956,324,607, forward strand.
CAGCTTAATGGTCACTATTCAGTTTGAAACCCATCTATTTTACGTCTGTATCTGTGTATTCGTCTATTGGAAAGGAACTTTGATTATATCACATATCAACATATACCCAGGCATATGAATACATTAACAGATGCAGTAGCAAATATGGCTTTAGATAGACATTTGCACAATTTATAAACAAAACATCATGACATGTAAAGATATCCATCCAGAAATAGGTATATATATATATATATATGTGTGTGTGTGTGTCGAAATGTTTACATAGTGTGAATCACATAAGATCAAAAAATATACATTTTCGTCTTAAATACAACCGGAGACGACATGTCTATCAAAAAATATGCAGGAAAAACCCTAATGTCTAATCTGCATGGTGCTCGTGGTAACAAGCCACGACACGCACTAAGCATCTTAGTAGTCGGTGGAGGCGACTGGGCACCCCCACAGTGTGTCGCTGGTATGCTAGCGGAAAATCTACTAGCCGTGCATAGTCCGGGATCCCCCGAGTGATGCCCTCCAGGTTCTGAATCAGTTCACCTCCCTCGCCACCCTCATCCTGAGGGTCATGATCAGCATGGGTTCTCCATGCAATGGGCGACATGCCCGCGGGCCTTTCTGGGCTGACGTCTGCATACACATAAAAACTGTTACTAGAATGAACATTTATTACAAAAAAAATCATAAATACATAAAATCAAAAAGAGTGTATCATACCCAACTCCTCATCCCAATCCTCCCCCTCCGGGAGCGGAAGATTTGGATCTCTGGTGAAATCGGTCCCAGCATAGGGCCAGTCTTCGACCACATTCAGTTGTCACCGCAACCACCCAAAAAACTCAGGCCTCCAAGACATCTGTTGGCCTCCTCCTGACCTGGGCATAAGTGCTGCCCAGCGAGCCATCCTCAGCTCTCGTGATACTGGCTCAGAAACTATGGCCCCTTGGCCCTGGAAGATAGGTAATCATTCCAGGATGAACGACACCAAAATGGAACCGTAGCCAAACTACTTTAGTTTGACTTTCTTGCATCTTGTTAGCTGCCTCTTGATATTGGTTGTCACCATTGTAGCCTAGTCGAACAGTGTAGGACTCATACACTCAAAGGCTAGTATGAGTTGGGCTTTGGTTGCTTCATGCGGTGCCTGCGATCCTGTAGCCCGCGTAATGGTGTGTAGCACTACTCTGAGTGCTAGATCCTGGACGGTGTGGATGTCCACCTTCCCGCTTCCTGATCCGGTTCGTGCCCCTGGACACACCCTCGCCATTACTTGCTCCATCTTTTCACCAGAAGGTCTACTGCCTGTCAAAATAGGTACTGGGCCTCTACGCGACAACCCGGTGATAAAATACATGTCAGAAACCTCAAGTTCCAACACTTGGTCCCGAAGTTTAAAAACTTCCTCATTTTTATCCCATATGCTAACAAAGTATTATAGTAGCTAAGGTTGAACTCGTAAAAATGGAGTAAGAAAGAATTTCTCGAGTCCACAGTTCTTCATTGCATTCATACAGGCTGCATTCTCCATAGCCATTTCATCTTCCTCCCCATGTTCCCTCTCCTTCCATTCGATAACCATTGTGCTTGCATATCTGCATCAACACAATAAAAAATGCTTTGTTAGATCTCTGGTACATTTGAAAATCCACATGGGTAGCTCACATTTTTAAATTTCTAAGCGTAAAATTGAGTTGTGCCATTGGCGCGACCCCTTTGTGAAGAAATGTCCATTGGCGCGGGCCCATGCCCGATACCCGCGCCAATGGAGCGAGCCCTAAAATTTTAAAAGGGGCCCTCCAGAAGTCTAATACATAGTGGAACTAATAAAAAATTAAATTAAAATAGAGCTTAAGGGAATGCCTTTTACCTGGAACAAACGAGGAGTTGAATGACGTCCCGGATCAGTCACAATCACCGCCGCAAGTTTGCACACAAACAGACCACTGTTGTTCTCCAAGTAAGGTAAAAAGTAAAAGTAATTTTATTTTACCATTTGAAGCCTATTTATAACTTTTAAGTCAAAATTTAGGTTTCAAGTGTCATTTTTTCTCAGTATTTTAATATATTTTGTCGAAAAATGGATTTTACACTTGCTTTTTGTGCAGCGATAGGTTTTTATGCGACTTGGACAGTGAGACGAGTTGTATTTTATACTTTTTTGGACTTGGTAAAAACACGAAAAAGTCATTTTGGGGTCATCTTTCAGCTCTTTTCTGACTCTCTAAACATGAAAATATTGCCGAGTCCCTTGTCATTTTTGATCTCGTTAAAGTGGACGCGAAACGACATCTACCCATTATACATTTACCCCTTTTTCAGGCTGGGATAGATTACTTACGAAAAAGGAATACCCTAGCGTATCACGACTAGGAGGTTTTCTCAGATATTGTTTTCTACCTTTTCAGGTCTGAGGAACTATTTATGAAAAGGGACCGTTGGAGTTTACTTTTCCGCTGTCTTTTCAAACTCTTTAAACATGAAAAGATGTCGAGTTCTTCCATTGTCAGACTCGTTAAATCCTGATGACATTGGATTCAGTCATAATGACGATATCCGAGTTCCTGCTTCCTAGGGCTCGTAAAATGTACTAGGATGGACTTATATAGCAAGAATATGGTACCCTCTTCAAGCTTGTGTAAAAATAAAGAGGTACTTGCCAGAAATGGTGGGGAAAATGGAACTGACATCGTTATCGTGTCGGAAGTATGTCGCTCCTGAACATGGCACTTGTCTGCATTCCTGTCGGGTTGGGGACATCTCATCTCATTTTCACTTGCCTCCGTGGGTTTGGGCAATCCCTTTTGACCTCTCATCTGCTCTTTGTCCCATCATCATGACCTCTGATCTGTTGATGTCAAATACTGCCAAACTCACTGTCGTGCCGCCATATGTTCAAGAGAAGTTGACCTCTGCAAATTTCAAACTTCCTCTGATTCTCATCTGATCCTGATTCATGAAGACATTATGTTCCTTTATCTCGCATCGATGATGTGGGAAACACTATGGCCCACCTTCGATCGAGGTCACTTCCTGTCGACTTCAGCTCATTATCCAGGAAGCTGATCTAGAGACTCCCTTCTGGTACCTTGGAGCCTGCATGCCTCAATGGCAGGTTCTTCACGTTCGATGTGAGGTTCTCATTATTGGCCTCCGATAGAGTGATTCTACGGGTGTTCGACGCCAGCTCACTGATAAACATGTCGTATATTGTACCTGTAGTACCTTGAGGGCCATTGTCATTATTGGTGGTACCTCTCGCGTCTGTTAACAGCTTCCATCATTGGCTGGTAATCAGGCGATGTTCTTGCATGTTCGACTTCAGCTCATATATTCGCATGCTTGAACTTGTACTTTTTTCAGGTCAAGATGGAGCGCAAGACCCTGGATTTTGTCTGTTATAATCTAGGCTACGATTTTGTGGATTGTTATGATTAGTTACATGATTCACTGATTGGATGGCTGTGACCATACCTGAGTCTATTTATCGATCCTCACTGGATGGCTGCGTCCATACCTTGGATCTGGATTATTGTATACTCTGTTATGGATGGCTGCGCCCATACCACATATATATCATGTATCTGAGATATCAGTTGTATTTCTCTACGCAGGTTTTCCGACGGCGGTGTTTTCAGTTGGACACATTCTCGTAAAGCATTTCACCTCTCTCTCTCTTTCGGGCCTCATGCTTTAGGGGGCATCTGTTACACAGCAATTTTTCACCATCCCTGCAATTCCCCATCCCGCACATTGGAGGGCTCATTCCGTGACCTGTGAGCAGTGACATAACTTGAAAACACTTTCTTGGCATTCCCCTGAACATGTACTTTCATTGCCCTGAAGACAACTCCTTGTGAAAAACCCTAAAAATAGCCTTTTCATCCTTGGCGCGACTAGCCTGTGTTATACCCGCGCCAATGGGGGAAATTCTTCAAAGAGGGCGTGCCAATTGGCGCTCTGTCTCAGAGTCGCACTCGCGCCAAGCTTAATAAAGGGTGTTTTTTAAAAATAAATGGCGGAAGATTGACTTTAACCAACTCCTGAACTGGTCTCTAAATTGAGTTGGGACGTTTGGCTCCGGATTTCCATGTAGAGGAAGTAGTTTTCCACCTCCCATGGAAGCTTCCTTGAGGATAGGGCCAATCCCATGATTGTAGGGATCCCAACTCCCCTTCCTCCATCTATATAAGCTTTCCATTTCCCTTTGCAAGCTAATCTCCAAGAGCCTTCATAGCCTAAAGAATGCTGCAAGAGCTTTGGTAGTCCTCATAGTGCCAAATCCATAGCAAGGAGATTGACGATCGAAGAGAGAGGCTTGTCCCTATTCCCGACAAGCTTTACCGAGACGTATTCCGCTGACGACCCGCTGAAGGAGGATTTCAGTGTCAGAGCTAGGTTGTATCATCCTTTGTTTCATTAATAATAAGAGACTACGATTATAGTTCCACTCATATTGTTCATGCTTGTTTATGAGTTGTGTCTTCTTTGACTGACACATAATTGCAATTATATGGTTTTACGCTCGTATGTTTGTCATGTTTCTTGTACGTGCAGGTGTTCGATCGTGTCAAGTGGTGGAATTGTGACCTGTCGGATCAAGGGATAGAGAGCACTATCCTCTCTGCAACGACAATGACGTTGGACCTGAGGTAGGCCTTCTATCGCACTTTGATTTTTGCAATTAGGAACTTGCGTTGTAGCGTGTTTGATTGTTGCTAGACCCAATCTGGGCTAGTAGGGATCGCCTCTGTGCGCAGAGGGGATTTACCTCCAAAAAAATCGTGATCTGCCAAAGTGGAGGACGTGAAGCGTCATCCTTCCTTTGACAACCATTGCATAGGACCTGAGGTAGGCAACTCGTTACGTTTTGTCGTTTTTGTAACTAGAGACCTGCGTCACTGCGTGTCTGATTGTTGCTAGACCCGATCTGGGCTAGTAGGGATCGCCTCTATCCCCGGAGGGGATTTACCTCTCCAACAAACTGGCTACTCTATTGGGGAACTTGATTGGAGTTTGTGTTGTCTCTTTCAATTTCTTTTGGCTTCTGTCTGCTTGATTTTCTCTTCTGGTCTGTCTCTTTCTGGTGTAGAACCTCTGTTCAGCTCCCACCATACCTGATCTACTATTTGCTTGCTCTTTTTAATTTCTGTCATTAGTAAACTCGATTGGCATGCTTTTTAGCCTGAAATTCGTGCCAACTGTCGCCTGTTTCTAGTTAGGCACCAGCGCCAACCCTGTTTTTGCGCCAGATGCAGCCAAACAGTCGCGCCAACCCTGTTTGGTGCTAGGGTTTACTTGTTTTTTAAGCTCTCTGAGTCTGATTTTTGATTTTGGTGTTGTTTTTCCAACTGTCTGAGTTCCTTGAAGTCCTTGTTGACTGTGTTTGACCTCCATCCTCCAGTTTTTTTCCCTCTACCTTCAGTTTTACATTCTAGCCCTAGGGCATCTAGTTGCTATTGTGTGCTGAGCCTCCCGTAGGAGTTTTTGGTTTTCGCTTGTTCAGTCAACTTTTTTTTTGCTTCCTTGCATTCATTTGGTTGGTTTTTATTGTATCATTGCGTTATTTGAGTGATTTCTCTCTTTCTCATTCAAGTTTCGCTTTGTCTCATTTCGAGCCTAGATCACACGGTTCGTATGAGTTTTGTTGGGATTCCTCTTTGATTTGAAGGATTTCTCTGTCAGTTTGAGATTTGAATGTCTGTTGAGTGAACTTGCTTGCTTTTAATCTTTCACTATCATTTCTCAAATTAGTCTCTTATTATTTTTCATTTCGTTTAGTGCATTTAGCTCTAAAACATTGAAAATACAAAAAACAATTCTTTTTGCTTTTGATTAGTTAGTGAAAATTGAAAACTTTTCTGCATTATTAGTGTTATATAACTCTAAGGGAAAAGCTTTTAGTTTCATTAGCGTGCATTAGAGACAAGAGTGGTTGTTCTGTGATCATTTTGTTATTGTTTGAAAATCTCTCAACCTTCCCGTAGTTAGCTATTCATCGAACAAAGTAATTTGTAGTGGCATATAGTGTGCATTTAGAGGATTTTTGAGACATAACATTCAGTAGGGCCTGAAATTGAAACATAATTGAAGATCAACTCTAAAATTTATTCAATTTACCTTAAGGCAACATTGAAACATTAACGAAATATTTAGAGGTCTAGGCTAGTGACATGTTCCGACGTCGTTAAACCTAGTAGCTATCGTTCGTCTTTTGGCTTTAGACAGCGCTAGTACGGACTTGTGCTCCCCGTACAATCGCGTATATAAAGGGAGACCCCACTAGGTTGCTATCCTTTATCCATAGGTAGCCGAGTCTGCTGCCTTATACCCATGAAACACTGAACACAACATTCGGGGAGCTTGACTGCACGTACGTCAAGTCCTTGGTTGATTTATCTTTCATTTTTTAACCAAGGTGTATATTGCAGTTCATGGATATCTGGTACACCCTTTTGCCTAGAGTTCCAGAGTGGTCATTTCGATCTTTTCTGACTCATTAAATTTGAAAGGATCATCAAGCACTTGTCATTTCACGCTTGTTTCCAAATTGAAAGAGATAGAGTCATCTATTACTCGTTTCTCGACTCTTAAAACATGAAACGGTAAAATTTCCGAGTTTCAATGTGGTAAAATTAATTACCTACAATCACACGCCCTTTTAGAGATTGTTTATTGGTCGTTTGATTGTTTGCCTTGGTTTTTTCCCATGTGCTTTTGTTTTGATCTCTTACTCTTTTTGTTACTGTCACAGTGGTGGAACCCTCAGTTTCGTCTACTGGTAGTCCTTACACAGACGATTCGTCAGAGGTATCTCAGTCCTCTGATGAACCTCAGCAGCCTATTGTATCCAAGTTTCCCAACGGGGGACCGGTTCTATCTGAGCTTCCCTTTGGTGAACCAGTTGAGTTCAATTGGCCCTTATCCAACGCTTGGTTTGGATTTGGCGTAGGGTAATATTTCCCTCCTCTTACATTAGGATCGCCTTTTTTAGCTGCTGTTATACCTCCTAGTCCTCGTTGTCTTTTAGAAGATCTTGTGGCAGGGTCAGATATGGACTCACCCAGTCCTTCTCTTGGTGAGGAAATTCCTACATCTAGTGAAGATTACCAGCTTTTTCTAGATAAAAACCTCAAGTCTTCTATCATGTCTTCGCCTGGTCCTTCGCTTCCAGCGGGATATAGATCCTTAAGTCAGATTGTGGCCGTTGTGGCTTCCATGGGAGTATCGACTCCGTCCATGAGGCCGGTTATACCTTCATTAGGGATGTCGCCATCGACACCTCTCACGTCATCTCCTCAGGTCACGTCAGTACCTGTTATGCCTGCCATCTGCGTAGCTGCATATACACTTGCTGTTACTACTCAGTCCATCAGGACCGCGTCACTTCCTGAAGACATCTACATAGCATCTACTATTCCAGAGAATATCTCTCCCGAGGAGTATTGGTTTTCTTTACAGCCATCGAACTCCAAGATTGGTCAGTCCTCCCAGGATCCCAACCATCCTTATTTTTCCCATTATGGACCAGATGGTACCCCTATTTATGTTTTTCCATATCAATACCTGCTACATTTTCCTGCTCCAGAGGCTTATCAGTATGTCCAAGGTTTTCTATCTACCTAGGTTGGGCAACCTTCTAACCCGCAAGGACAACCCTTCCAGGGCCAACCTTTGGGCCAACCTGGTTATCTATATGACCCGCAAGGACAAACCTTACAGGGCCAACCTTCGGGCCAGCAGGGGTTGTTGTATGGTCCGCAAGGGCAATCCTACAACCCTCAAGGTCAACCTTTACAGCCTCACTCTGTGGTCCAACCAGGGCCATCTTATGGTCCTACCACAAGCCAACCAGGGTATCAACCTAGACCATTGTACGGTCCTGGGGGGAAAATCCACACTTCCCAACCTATGGTGCAACCTCAGCAACCTCAGTTTCCCATTAGTCCGAATGTTGCATAGCCAGGACCATCTTATGGTCCTGCCACAGGTCAACCCGGTTATCAAGCACAACCTGGCCCCATCCCACCATCATGCCAACAGACTCAACTGGGGCAACCTGGTGTCCTTCACCAGCCAGGTCAACCTGTTCAACCAAGAAAACCTGTTCACCCGAGTCAACCTGTTCAACCAAGGCAGCCCGCTCAGCCAGGTCAACCTGTTCGACTAGGCCAACCTGCACATCCAGTCAACCCTGCTCAACAACCAATTTATTCTATGCCACAGCTGAATCTGCCCGTGCGCCCAAATTATCAGGCTCAATAGGGCCCCACTTACCAACAGCCCGCTCGACCCCAAGGCGATTATTACCTTCAAGGTCAATCTCGACCGGTTTACAATCCGCCCCAAGGTTTTGGTTATTACCTTCAACAACCAGGCTATAACTATACTCAGCAGTCAAATCCATACACTGCTCAAATGGGGCCTACATATAATCAAGGTCAGTACCCTAGTAATCAACCACCTTACACTAGTTATCAGCAACCGTATCAACCCAATTATATGGCTTATACCCCCTATGGTCAGAATCATCAAGGACAGAACCAATGGGGGCAAAGTTATACTCAACCAGTGTGGAGCACAGGTACAAGTCCTTATCGAGGGCCTGGCATGCCTTTCAATCATTAGTTACCTTTCATTGCCACGTTGGAATTTCTGAATGTATCTAAATTGACCAATGATTCGATTCTGTACAATCCTTATTGGCCTCCGGTTCCGACCAAGGTGCCTGGTGACTGTCCTAAATTTAAGGGTAAAGTTGGAGAGGACCCCCAAGCTCATGTCATGACCTATCATTTGTGGTGTTCTTTGAACTCTTGGGTGGATGATTCAATTCATCTGCATCTTTTCCAACGCACTCTTACTGGTGTTGCTGCTAAGTGGTATATAGAACTACCTCGCGGTATCTTTCAAGACTTTTCTGACACACTTCCATTTACCGGTTCATTACGAATCCGGGATGCATCTGACACACTTCCATTTACCGGTTCGTTACGAATCCAAGATGCATCTCCTGAATTCTATGAAGCAGGATAAAGCCACTCACATATCTGATCACATTCATGAGTGGCGACGTTGTCATCGACTGATCAAGTTCGATATTCCTCATCATATTCTAACTCATTGGTTCACTACCTCCTTTCTTAACAAGATCGCTCGAGATATTGCTATGGGGGCATGTGTAATTGAAGAACAAGCCATCGCTCGTGCCCAGTACCTTGATTTAGTGTACTCTCAGTCTGGCATGCTATATGATATCTTGACTGATGCCCCACGGCCAGGGACCTCTAAATCACTGGCTACCCCATCGGTGGAAGGTGTTACTGGTTCCATTTCAGACTTCTCGAAAGTCCTCTAATGGGAAGCAGAAGTTAAATTCTTCCAATAATTCTACTCTTCCCGCCCCTCTAGATTCTGGTAAGACCGCGGAGGTCAACGTTGTTCAGGCCAATCCTACGGAAAAAGCCTCCAAAGGGAAGAAGAAGGGCAAAGGAAAATCCAAATCCGATGCCCCAAAACTAGAGTCTTCGAAACCTCGTGCTAACGAATTCAAACCGAAGTATCCCTGCCTAATTTGTGAAGGAGACCACTACACCAAAGATTTTCCCCGACGATCCAAGGTAAGTCAACTTATAAAAGGCTCTAAAGGGACTCTGGCAGTTCTCAAAGAACCGTTCCCATCTCAACAGACCTAGATGGTCGAACAAACTTCACCATGTGCACCATTTGGGTCCCAAGTCTTTATGATGAATGGTGTTGCACCTCTTTCAATTGCTACGTGCTCGAAGGATTATGCTGGATCACGTTAGGAAACTAGGAAGGAAGTCATTGATGGCCCACCTCCTCCACCTGTCTTTGGTCCTTTAGAAATTGGTAAGCCCAACGCTGAACTCGTTGTAAGGCCACCTTCTAAAGGTGTTCTGCAAAAATCTTCCTATAATCCAAACACCCGTGCCGCTCAGCACTATAGAATTGTTGAGGATTTGGCACAGGCACCTTCCGCAATGTCTGCATTGGAAGTGCTTCAAAGTTGACTATTGCAACAGAAATATCTGTTGTCCGCAATCAGTGGAATTGATCCTGCCGATTCTAGTCTTCTCACCTTCGATCTGGAAAATTTTGTCCCCCGACTTCTCCATAAAATTGCTCTCGTTATACAAGTCGGTATCAACGGCCTCAACATCCACCGAGCCATTGTGGACAAAGGTACTTCCACCTGTGTTATGTCATCTGCCTGCTGGAAGGCCATTGGATCTCTAGCTCTTACTTCATTTCCCAATGCCCTAGAGGCATTTGATGGTAGGGAATCAAAATCCCTGGGTGTTCTCGAGAGTTTACTGATCACGTTACAGGGTAAGACACTCAATGTAGAAGTATAAGTGGTTGATGCCAAGCTCAACTACAATCTTCTTCTTAGTCGTAGCTGGACTCACGCCATGCTATGCGTTCCGTCCACCCTCTTCTGGCTTCTGAAGTTTCCTCATGAGGGAAAAATTATCACTATAGATCAGTTGTCTTTCTTTACCTCATCCTCCGAGAACAACGTACCTTACATGGATCAGATCCCCAATCCCATCGACAGTGTAGGACCCAGTCTTTTCAAGGACCCCATTCCCATGGGTATTTTTCCAGTGCCACCACCGCACACTGTTCAAGTTAACATGATCTCTAGGTCAGATGACCCTTGGATCATCCCTTCGCCTGAACAGGTGACCTCTTTCGGAGAATCGATGCCTTTGACTCTAGTTGAGATCAATTAT